>JASTWF010000178.1:559159-616659 GCA_030390025.1 Squalus acanthias
CATTTAAGACTGAGATGAGGAGGAATTTCTTCACTCAGAGGGTTGTGAATCTTAGCATTCAGAGCCCTCTGGGGCAGAGAATTCCAGAGTCTTTGAGTATATTCAAGGCCGAGATAGATAGAGTTTTGGACTCTAGGGGAATCAAGGGATATGGAGATGGGGCGGGGAAGTGGAGTTGAGGTCGTTGATCAGCCATGATCTCATTGAATGGTGGAGCAGGCTCGAGGGGCCGTATGGCCTGCTCCTGCTCTTATTTCTTATGTGCTTATTAGAGTAAAGACGTCTTACTGCAATTATATAGGGCCCTGGTGAGAGCACACCTGGAGTATTGTGTACAGTTTTGGTCTCCTTACCTAAGGAAGGATCTACTTGCCTTGGAGGGAGTGCAACAAAGGTTCACCAGACTGGTTCCTCGGGGGGATTGTCCTATGAGGAGAGATTGATTAGACTAGGCCTATAATACGTAGGATTACACAGGATATACAGCACAGAAACAGGCCATTCGGCCCAACCAGTCCATGCCGGTGTTTATGCTCCACTCGAGTCTCCTCCCGTCTTTCCTCATCTAACTCTATCAGCATAACCCTCTATTCCCTTCTCCCTCATATGCTTGTCTAGCCTCCTCTTAAATGTATCAATACTATTGGCTTCAACCACTCCCCGTGGTAGCGAGTTCCACATTCTCACCACTCTCTGGGTAAAGAAGTTTCTTCTGAATTCCCTATTGGATTTCTTGGTGACTATCTTATATTGATGGCCTCTAGTTATGCTCTTCTCCACAAGTGGAAACATTCTCTCTGTATCCACTCTATCAAAATGTAATACCTCACATTTATCTGTGTTGAACTTCATTTGCCAATTATTTGCCCATTCTGCAAGTTTATTAATGTCCTCCTGTAACTTGTTGCAGTCCTCCTCAGTATTGACTATCCCCCCCCCCCAACTTGGTGTCATCCGCAAATTTAGAAATTGTGTTTTTGATTCCAAAGTCTAAATCGTTAATATAAATTGTGAACAACAGTGGTCCCAGCACTGATCCTTGTGGAACACCACCTTCTGCCACTGTGAATAGCTACCCTTTACTCCCCTATTCTCTAGAGTTTAGAAGAATGAGAGGTGATCTCATTGAAACATACAAAATTCTTACAGGGCTTGACAGGGTAGATGCAGGGAGGATGTTTCCCCTGGCTGGGGGAGTCTCGAACCAGGGGTCACAGTCTCAGAATAAGGGGTCGGCCATTTAGGACTGAGATGAGGAGAAACTTCTTCACTCAGAGGGTGGTGAATCTTTGGAATTCTCTACCCCAGAGGGCTGTGGAGGCTCAGTTGTTGAATATATTCAAGACAGAGAGTGGTTAGCAAAGCATATGGGATCTTGGGCTTCAAAAATAGAGGTATTGAGTACAAAAGCAGAGAAGATATGCTGAACCTTTATAAAGCGCTGGTTAGGCCACAACTGGAGTATTGCGTCCAGTTCTGGTCACCACACTTTAGGAAGGATGTGAAAGCACTTGAGGGGGTGCAGAGGAGATTTACCAGAATGGTTCCAGGGATGGGGGATCTTAGCTACAGGGACAGGTTGGAGAAGCTGGATTTGTTTTCATTGGAGCAAAGGAGGTTGAGGGGTGATTTGATAGAGGTGTACAAGATTATGACGGGTTTGGATAGGCTAGACGGGGAAAGGCTGTTCCCACTAGTTAATGGTACAAGGACTAGGGGACACAGATTTTAGGTTTTGGGCAAGAGATACAGGGGGGGATGTGAGGGAAAAACTTTTTTACGCAGCAAGTGGTGAGGACCTGGAACTCGCTGCCGACGGAAGTGGTGGAAGCGGAGACACTCAATGTTTTCAAGGGGAGACTGGAGAGGCACTTGAGGGAAATAAACTTGCAGGGCTACGGGGATAGAGCAGGGGAATGGGACTGACTGGATTGCTCCACAGAGAGCCGGCACGGACTCGATGGGCCGAATGGCCTCCTTCTGTGCCATTATGACTCTATGACTTACGAATCTAGGCTGACATTCCAGTGCAGTGCGGAGGGAGTGCTGCACTGTCGGAGGTGCCGTCTTTCAGACGCGATGTTAAACCGAGGCCCCGTCTGCTCTCTCGGGTGGACGTAAAAGATCACATGGCACTATTTCGAAGAAGAGCAGGGGAGTTCTCCCCGGTGTCCTGGCCAGTATTTATCCCTCAACCAACATAACAAAGACAGATAATCTGGTCATTGTCACATTGCTGTTGGTGGGAGCTTGCTGTGCGCAAATTGGCTGCCGCATTTCCTACATTACACAGTGACTACACTTCAACAGTACTTCATTGGCTGTTAAGTGCTTTGGGACATCTGGTGGCCGTGAAAGGCGCTATAGAAATGCAAGTCTTTCTTTCTATTATAATTTTTGGATATTAAGGGAATCAAGGGATATGTGGATAGTGCGGGAAAGTGGATAAGAAGTAGAAGATCAGCCATGATCTTATTGAATGGCCAAGGGCCAAATGGCCTATTCCAGCTCCTATTGCTCATGTTCTCTTTGTTATGTAGGACCGCAGCGCCGCGGGCGGCCGGGAGGAGGTACTGCAGCGGTGGGAGGACTACCGCAGCGCCACCGCTGGCCGGGAGGAGGAACTGCAACGGCGGGTGGAGGAGCTCCGCAGCGCCACCGGCGGCCGAGAGGAGGTACTGCAGCGGTGGGAGGACAACCGCAGCGCCGTCGAGTCAGCCAGCCGCAGCGCCGCCGGCGGGCCGGGAGGAGGTACTGCAACGGTGGGAAGAGGAGGAGGAGGAGGAGCAGCAGCAGCAGCAGCGCGGCAGCGCCACCTGCGGCCGGGAGGAGGTACTGCAGCGCTGGGAGGACTCCCGCAGCGCCGCCGAGTCAGCCAGCCGCAGCGCCGCCGGCGGCCGGAAGGAGGAACCGCAGCGCCGGGAGGAGGAGGAGGAGCCGCAGCGCCGGGAGGAGGAGGAGGAGCCGCAGCAGGAGGAGGAGGAGCCGGATGGCGCGGTTACCGAGACCTACGGCGGCGAGTGGCGCGCCGATCGGCGCAGCGGCCACGGGGTCGGCGCACGCTCCGACGGCCTGACCTACGAAGGGGCCTGGCTGGCCGACCGGCGCCACGGCTACGGCCGCACCACCTTCCCCGACGCCAGCACCGAAGAGGGCAAGTACCGGCGGGGCGCCCTGGTCCGGCCCCGCCTGCTGCTGTTGCTGCTGCTGCCGGCGCCCCCGCCGCTGCGGCGCGCCAAACTCCGCCGCAAGGTCGAGCGCGCCGTCCGGGCAGCCCGCCGGGCGCTGGCCACCGCCAGGGAGAAGGAGGAGTTGGCTCAATCCCGGTAAATGATCAATACATTCCCCCCCCCCCCATCTCTCTCCTCTTCATTGGTAGGGTCCAAATCCATATGGCGCATGCGTGTCGGAGGCCGGACCAGACCATTTAGATCGATTCCCCCCGATTTCCCCCTTCCTCTCAGCATTGGTGCGGTCCATCTCATAATGCGCATGCGTACGCAGGACGGGGCAAACCATTTGGACCCATCGCCCCCCATTCCACCCTTTCCCCTCATCAGTGGTAGGGTCCAAATCCATACGGCGCATGCGTGGCGGTGGATGGTGCGATCGCCCCTCCTGCGCCTCTCAAGTGAATGGTGCGGTCCGGCTGAGCCGCCGCGGCCGCTCGATCTTCGCGCACGCGTGCTGGGAACGGTCTAGACCATTCGCACTCGACACACCCCCGCCACCCCCCCCACGTCGCAGCCACAGCGCGGAGATGGCACGGTCCAGAACAACGGGAACACATGACCAGCGCGCGGGCGGCGGGGAAGGGGCGGGGCTTAGATCAGGGCTGCAGAAGTTTGAGCTGGAGAAATGGAAGTTTGCAATGCTTGCAGTAGCGCCTTCCAAAGCACTTTGCAGCCGGTGCAAAGCTCGGCGAATGCAGCCCCTGTGGCAATGCATTGCCTGAGGCTGGCCGGGATACCTTTATATCTAGAGGACTCGAATACAAGGGGGGCAGAAGTTATGCTGCAGCTATACAAGAACATAAGAAATAGGAGCAGGAGTAGGCCATTCAATAAGATCATGGCTGATTTGATTTTGGCCTCAACTCCATTTCCCTGCCCGCTCTCCATGACCCTTGCCTCCCCTGCAGCTCAAAAATCTGTCTATCTCCGCCTTGAATATATTCAATGACTCCGCCTCCACAGCTCTCTGGGGTAAAGAATTCCAAAGATTCACGACCCTCTGAGAGAAGAAATTCCTCCTCCTCCTCTCCGTCTTAAATGGGCGACCCCTTATTCTGAAACTGTGCCCCCTAGTTCTACATTCCCCCACGTGGGGAAACATCCTCTCGGCAGCTACCTTGTCAATCCCCCTCAGAATCTTATATGTTTCACTAAGATCACCTCTCATTCTTCTAAACTCCAATGAGTATAGGCTCAACCTTTCTTCATAAGTCAACCCCTTCATCTCAGGAATCAACCTAGCGAACCTTCTCTGAACTGCCTCCAATGCAAGTATATCCTTCCTTAAATAAGGTGACCAAAACTGCACACAGTACTCCAGGTGTGGTCTCACCAATACCCTGTACAGTTGTAGCAGGACTTCCCTGCTTTTATACTCCAACCCCCTTGCAATAAAGGCCACCATTCCATTTGCCTTCCTAATTACTTGCTGTACCTGCATGCTAACTTTTTGCGTTTCCTGTACAAGGACCCCCAGATCCTTCTGTACCGCAGCATTTTGTACTCACTCCATTTAAATAATTTGCTTTTTTTATTCTTCCTCACATTTTCCCACATCATACTCCATCTGCCAAATGTTTGCCCACTCACTTAACCGATCTATATTCCTTTGCAGACTCTTTGTGTCCTCCTCACAACTTGCTTTCCCACCTATCTTTGTGTCATCAGCAAATTTGGCTACATTACACTCGGTCCCTTCATCCAAGTCATTAATATAGATTGTAAATAGTTGAGGCCCCAGCACTGATCCCTGTCGCTGGTTAGACCACACCTGGAGCACTGTGAGCAGTTCTGGGCACCACACCTTTGGAAGGATATATTGGCCTTGGAGGGAGTGCAGCGTAGGTTTACCAGAATGATACCCGGACTTCAACGGTTAAGTTACGGGGACAGATTACACACACATTATGGTTGTATTTCCTAGAATTTAGAACATTAAGGGCTGATTTGATTGAAATTTTCAAGATATTAAGGGGAGCTTTCAAGATATTATGGGGAGCAACTTGAGGGGGTGGCAAACAGTGATGATGATACCAATCGACTGCAACAGGACATAGAAAGGTTGGCAGAATGGGCAGACAAGTGGCAGATGGAATTTAATACAGAGAAGTGTGAGGTGATGCATTTTGGCAGAAGGAACAGGGAGAGGCAATATACACTTAATGGCACAGTTTTAAAGAGTGTGCAGGGACAGAGAGACCTGGGAGTTAATGTGCATAGGCCCCTGAAGGTGGCGGGACATATTGAGAGGGTGGTTAACAAAGCATATGGGATCTTGGGCTTCATAAATAGCGGTATTGAGTACAAAAGTAGAGAAGTTATGCTGAACCTTTATAATGCGCTGGTTAGGCCACAACTGGAGTATTGCATCCAGTTCTGGTCACCACACTTTAGGAAGGATGTGAAGGCCCTTGAGAGGGTGCAGAGGAGATTTAGCAGAATGGTTCCGGGGATGGGGGATCTTAGCTACAAGGACAGGTTGGAGAAGCTGGATTTGTTTTCATTAGAGCAAAGGAGGTTGAGGGATGATTTCATAGAGGTGTACAAGATTATGACGGGTTTGGATAGGCTAGACAGGGAAAGGCTGTTCCCACTAGTTGATGGTACAAGGATTAGGGGACACAGTTTAAGGGGGGAACGTGAGAATCATAGAAATCTACAGCACAAAAAGAGGCCATTTCGGCCCATCGTGTCTGCGCCGGCCAACAAAGATCGATCCAGCCCAATCCAACTTCCCAGCTCTTGGTCCGTAGCCCTGCAGGATAGAGTCATAGAGTTATACAGCACAGAAAGAGGCCATTCGGCCCATCGTGTCCGCGCCAGCCATCAAGCCCTGTCTATTCTAATCCCATATTCCAGCACTTGGTCCGTAGCCTTGTATGCTATGGCATTTCAAGTGCTCATCTAAATGCTTCTTGAATGTTGTGAGGGTTCCTGCCTCTACCACGCTTTCAGGCAGTGAGTTCCAGATTCCAACCACCCTCTGGGTGAAAAAGTTTATCCTCAAATCCCCTCCAAACCTCCTGCCCCTTACCTTGAAACTATGCCCCCTGGCTATTGACCCCTCTACTAAGGGGAAAAGTTCCTTTCTATCTACCCTAACTATGTCCCTCATAATTTTGTACACCTCAATCAGGTCCCCCCTCAGCCTTCTCTGCTCTAAGGAAAACAGCCCCAGCCTGTCCAGTCTCTTCATAGCTGAAGTGCTCCAGCCCAGGTAACATCCTGGTGAATCTCCTCTGCACCCTCTCCAATGCAATCACATCCTTCCTATAGTGTGGTGACCAGAACTACACACAGTATTCCAGCTGTGGCATAACTAGCATTTTGTACAGCTCCATCATAACCTCCCTGCTCTTATATTCTATGCCTCAGCTAATGAAGGCAAGTATCCCATATGCCTTTTTAACCACCTTATCTACCTGTCCTGCTGCCTTCAGGGATCTATGTATATGCACACCAAGGTCCCTCTGATCCTCTGTCCTTCCTAGGGTCCTACCATTCATTGTGTATTCCCTTGCCTTGTTAGTCCTCCCAAAATGCATCAACTCACACTTTTCAGGGTTAAATTCCATTTGCCACTGTTCTGCCCATCTAACCATCCCGTCTATATCGTTCTGTAGCCTGAGGCTTCCCTCCTCGCTATTTACCACTCCACCAATTTTCGTGTCATCTGCGAACTTACTGATCATACCTCCTACATTCATATCTACATCATTAATGTACACCACAAACAGCAAAGGACCCAGCACCGATCCCTGCGGTACACCACTGGACACAGGCTTCCAGTTACAAAAACAACCTTTGACCATCACCCTCTGCCTCCTGCCACTAAGCCAATTTTGGATCCAATGTGCCAAATTGCCCTGGATCCCATGGGCTCTTACCTTCTTGACCAGTCTCCCATGTGGGACTTTGTCAAAAGCCTTACTGAAGTCCATGTAGACTACATCAACTGCACTACCCTCATCCACACACCTAGTCACCCCCTCGAAAAATTCAATCAAATTGGTCAGACATGATCTCCCCCTGACAAAGCCATGCTGACTATCCCTGATTAATCCCTGCCTCTCCAAGTGGAGACTAATTCTGTCCCTCAGAATTTTTTCCAATAATTTCCTTACCACTGATATTAGGCTCACTGGCCTGTAATTCCCTGGTTTATCCCTACTACCCTTCTTGAACAATGGTACTACATTAGCTGTTCTCCAGTCCTCTGGCACCTCCCCTGTGGCCAGAGAGGTTCTGAAAATTTGTGTCAGAGCCCCTGCAATCTCCTCCCTTGCCTCACACAGCAGCTTGGGATACATCCCGTCAGGGCCTGGGGATTTATCCACTTTTAAGCCCGCTAAAACCGCTAGTACCTCCTCCCTCTCAATACTAATTTGTTCAAGTATATCACAATCCCCCTGCCTGATTTCTATGCCTACATCACCCTTCTCCATAGTGAACACAGATGCAAAATATTCATTTTAAACCTCACCTACATCTTCCGGCTCTACACACAGATTGCCACTTTGGTCCCTAATGGGCCCTACTCTTTCCCTGGTTATCCTCTTGCCCTTAATATACTTATAAAACACCTTGGGATTTTCCTTTATTTTGCCCGCCAGTGTTTTTTCATGCCCCCTCTTCGCTCTCCTAATTTCTTTTTTAAGTACCCCCCTGCACTTTCTATACTCCTCTAGGGCTTCCACTGTTTTTAGTCCTTTGTATCGGCCAAAAGCCTCCCTTTTTTTCCTAATCCGTTCTTGTATATCCCTTGACATCCAGGGTTCCCTGGGCTTGTTGGTCCCACCCTTGACCTTTACGGGAACATGTTGGCGTTGTACTCTCTCTATTTCCTTTCTGAAAGACTCCCATTGCTCTGATATGGATTTTCCTACAAGTAGCTGATCCCAGTCCATTTTGGCCAGATCCTGCCTTATCATATTAAAATCTGCCTTCCCCCAATTTAGAACCTTTATTTCCGGTCCATCTTTGTCCTTTTCCATGACTACCTTAAATCTCACCGAATTATGGTCACTGTCACCAAAATGCTCTCTTACTGACACATCTACCACTTGCCCAGCTGCATCCCAAGTGCACATCCAAGTACTTTTTAAATGTGGTTAGGGTCCCTGCCTCTACCATCCTTTCAGGCAGTGCATTCCAGACCCCCACAACCCTCTGGGTGAAGAAATTTCCCCTCAAATCCCCTCTAAACCTTCTCCCAATTACTTTAAATCTGTGCCCCCTGGTTTTTGACCCATCTGCTAAGGGAAATAGGTCCTTTCTGTCCACTTTATCTATGTCCCTCATAATTTTATACACCTCAATAAGGTCTCCCCTCAGCCTCCTCTGTTCCAAGGAAAACAGACCCTGCCTATCCAGTCTTTCTTCATAGCTAAGATTCTCTACTCCCGGCAACATCCTTGTAAATCTCCGCTGTACCCTCTCTAGTGCAATCACATCTTTCCTGTAATGTGGTGACCAGAACTGCACGCAGTACTCTAGCTGAGGCCTAACTAGCATTTTATACAGTTGAAGCATAAACCCCCTGCTCTTGTATTCTATGCCACGGCTAATAAAGGCAAGCATTCCGTATGCCTTCTTAACCACCTTATCTACCTGGCTTGCTACCTTCAGGGATCTGTGGACATGCACTCCAAGGTCCCTTTGTTCCTCTACACTACTCAGTCGCCTACCATTTAATGTGTATTCCCTTTCCTTGTTAGCCCTCCCCAAATGCATTACCTCATACTTCTCCGGATTGAATTCCATTTGCCACTGTTCTGCCCACCTGACCAATTTATTGATATCTTCCTGCAGTCTACAGCTTCCTTCTTCAGTATCAACCACACAGCCGATTTTAGTATCATCTGCAAACTTCTTAATCATACCCCCTATATTCAAGTCTAGATCATTGATATATACCACAAAAAGCAAGGGACCTAATACTGAGCCCTGCGGAACCCCACTGGAAACAGCCTTCCAGTCACAAAAACATCCATCAACTATTACCCTCTGCTTCCTGTCTTTGAGCCAGTTTTGAATCCAACTTGACACTTTGCCTTGGATCCCATGGGCTTTTAACTTCGTGACCAGTCTGCCATGTGGAACCTTATCAAAAGCCTTGCTAAAGTCCATATACACTACATCGAACGCACTACCCTCATCTACCCTCCTTGTTACCTCCTCAAAAAATTCAATCAAGTTTGTCAGACACGACCTTCCCTTAACAAATCCGTGCTGACTATCCTTGATTAATCCGTGTCTTTCTAAATGAAGATTTATCCTGTCCTTCAGAATTCTGTCCAATAATTTTCCCACCACCGAGGTGAGGGAAAACTTTTTTACGCAGCAAGTGGTGAGGACCTGGAACTCGCTGCCGATGGAAGTGGTGGAAGCAGAGACACTCAATGTTTTCAAGGGGAGACTGGGGAGGCACTTGAGGGAAATAAACTTGCAGGGCTACGGGGATAGAGCGGGGGAATGGGACTGACTGGATCACTCCACAGAGAGCCGGCATGGACTCGATGGGCCGAATGGCCTCCTTCTGTGCCGTTATGATTCTATAGGAGAAGCTGGGATTGTTCTCCCTAGAGAAGAGAAAGCTGTGGATGTGAAGGCCTTAGAGAGGGCGCAGAAAATATTTACGAGAATGGTTCCAGGGACGAGGGACTTCAGTTACGTGGATAGACTGGAGAAACATAGAAACATAGAATCTAGGAGCAGGAGTAGGCCATTCGGCCCTTCGAGCCTGCTCCGCCATTCAATACGATCATGGCTGATCATCCAAATCCAGTACCCTGTCGCTGCTTTAATCCCCACAGTACACATATCCCACCCTACCCCCGTAACCCCACGTATTTAATTCCCCGTAACATATCCCATCCTATCCCCATAACCCCACATATTTAATTCCCCCTAACACTAAGGGTCAATTTATCATAGCCAAATCAACCTAACCCACACATTTTTGGACTGTGGGAGGAAACCGGAGCACCCGGAGGAAACCCACGCAGACACGGGGAGAATGTGCAAACTCCACACAGACAGTCACCCGAGGTCAGATTCGAACCCGGGTCTCTGGCGCTGTGAGGCACCAGTGCTAACCACTATGCCACCGTGAAGCTGGGGTTGTTCTCCTTAGAGCAGAGAAGGTTGCGAGGAGATTTGATAGAGGTGTTTAAAATCATGAGGGGTCTGGACAGAGTGGATAGAGAGAATCATAGAAAGTTACAGCACAGAAGGAGGCCATTCGGCCCATCTTGCCTGTCCCAGCCGACAAAGAGCTCTCCAGCCTAATCCCACTTTCCAGCTCTTGGTCCGTAGCCCTGTAGGTGCATATCCAAGTACTTTTTAAATGTGATGAGGGTCTCTGCCTCTACCACCCTTTCAGGCAGTGAGTTCCAGA
This sequence comes from Squalus acanthias, assembly GCA_030390025.1. NCBI lineage: Eukaryota > Metazoa > Chordata > Chondrichthyes > Squaliformes > Squalidae > Squalus > Squalus acanthias. Next base: position 569,792 of record JASTWF010000178.1, read on the forward strand.
CCCCCACCACCCTCTGGGTGAAAAAAGTTCTCCTCAACTCCCCTCTAAACCTCCAGCCAATTTCTTTAAATCTGTACCCCCTGGTTATTGACCCCTCTGCTAAGGAAAATAGGTCGTTCCTATCCACTCTATCTAGGCCCCTCATCATTTTATACACCTCAATTAGGTCTCCCCTCAGCCTCCTCTGTTCCAAAGAAAACAACCCCAGCCTCTCCAATCTTTCCTCATAGCTAAAATTCTCCAGCCCTGGCAACATCCTCGTAAATCTCCTCTGCACCCTCTCTAGTGCAATCACATCCTTCCTGTAATGTGGTGACCAGAACTGCACCAGAAACTGTTCCCATTGGCAGAAGGGTCGAGAACGAGAGGACACAGATTTAAGGTGATTGGCAGAAGATCCAAAGGCGACATGAGGAAAAACTTCTTTACGCAGCGAGTGGTTAGGATCTGGAATGCGCTGCCTGAAAGGGTGGTGGAGGCAGATTCAATCGTGGCTTTCAGAAGAGAATTGGATAAGTACCTGAAGGAAAAATATTTGCAGGGCTAAAGGTGAAAGGGCGGGGGACTGGGACTAGCTGAAGTGCTCTGGCAGAGAGCCGGCACGGGCTCGACGGGCCGAATGGCCTCTTTCTGTGCTGTAACCATTCGGTGATTCGAATCCTCTCATCCTTGGGATCACCACGGGACGTTCAGTACCAGATGGAGTGGGGGTGGTGGAGAGGCGGGGAAGAGAGCAAGGTTAAAATGATTCCTGTGGAGTGGGGGAGACGGGGGAGGTCAGAAATGGGGATGTTCGCTGATGACTGCACAGTGTTCAGCGCCATTCACAACTCCACAGCTAATGAAGCAGTCCATGCCCGCATGCAACAAGACCTGGACGACGTTCAGGCTTGGGCTGATAAGTGGCAGGTAACATTCGCGCCACAGAAGTGCCAGGCAATCACTATCTTCAACAAGCGAGAGTCGAACCACCTCCCCTTGACATACCATCGCCGAATCCCCCACCATCAACATCCTGGGGGTCACCATTGACCAGAAACTTAACTGGACCAGCCACATAAACACTGTGGCAACAAGAGCAGGTCAGAGGCTAGGTATTCTGCGGCTAGTGTCTCACCTCCTGACTCCCCAAAGCCTTTCCACCATCTACAAGGCACAAGTCCGGAGTGTGATGGAATACTCTCCACTTGCCTGGATGAGTGCAGCTCCAACAACACTCAAGAAGCTCGACACCATCCAGGACAAAGCAGCCCGCTTGATTGGCATCCCATCCACCACCTTAAACATTCACTCCCCCCACCACCGGCGTACTGTGGCTACAGTGTGTACCATCTACAAGATGCACTGCAGCAACTCGCCAAGGCTTCTTCGGCAGCACCTCCCAAACCCGCGACCTCTTCCACCTAGAAGGACAAGGGCAGCAGGCGCATGGGAACACCACCACCTCCAAGTTCCCCTCCAAGTCACACACCATCCTGACTTGGAAGTATATCGCTGATCCTTCATTGTCGCTGGGTCAAAGTCCTGGAACTCCCTCCCGAACAGCACTGTGGGAGCACCTTCACCACACGGACTGCAGCGGTTCAAGAAGGCGGCTCACCACCACCTTCTCGAGGGCAACTAGGGATGGGCAATAAATGCTGGCCTTGCCAGTGACGCCCACATCCCATAAACGATTTAAAAAAAAGTTTGAGTGAGCAAAAACTCGATACAAGGCTGTGATGCCCCCCGTGATCAAATAGGCTGTTTGGGTGCGCGCACACACACACACACACACACACGTGGAGTGTGGGGTGAGGTACTAAGGGTGACCGTGGGGCCTGGACCCCTCACAGAGGGGGGTGGGCAGGATCCTAGAGGAATGAATGGATTTCCTTGAGAATGCAGGCTGATGGGAGGGAGTACACGCCGGTTTCTGATTGGCTGACACTTGCTCACTCTCTCTCTCTCTCAGCACGGGCCCAGCTCTCCTCCGCTCTCCATTGGACCTAAAACCACCCCACCCCAAACAATCCGATCGCAGGCAGCCCCGTTTCACAACCACCGGCCGACATCCAAGACCTGCTTATCTGCAGATTCTGCGTGGAACTCTAGGGGAGAGAGAGAGACAGAGAGGGACCCCTACAAAGAGGGAGTCTCCCCGTCAGGGACCCCTTTTAAAGAGGGAGTCTCTCCCCATCAGGGACCCCTTTTAAAGAGGGAGTCTCTCCCCATCAGGGACCCCTTTTAAAGAGGGAGTCTGCCCGTCAGGGACCCCTTTTAAAGAGGGAGTCTCTCCATCAGGGACCCCTTTTGAAGAGGGAGATAGAGCAAGAGAGAGCGACAGACAGCGAGAGCGAGACAGAGAGAGGGAGAGGGACAGGGAGAGCGTCTTTCCATCAGGGACCCCTTTCAAAGAGGGAGTCGCTCCCCATCAGGGACCCCTTTTAAAGAGGGGCTCTCTCCCCATTAGGGACCCCTTTTAAAGAGGGAGTCTCTCCCCATCAGGGACCCCTTTTAAAGAGGGAGTCTCCCCATCAGGGACCCCTTTTAAAGAGGGAGTCACTCCGTCAGGGACCCCTTTTAAAGAGGGAGTCTCTCCCCATCAGAGACCCCTTATAAAGAGGGAGTCTCTCCGTCAGGGACCCCTTTTAAAGAGGGAGTCATTCCGTCAGGGACCCTTTTTAAAGAGGGAGTCTCTCCATCAGGGACCCCTTTTAAAGAGGGAATCTCTCCCCATCAGGGACCCCTTTTAAAGAGGGAGTCTCTCCATCAGGGACCCCTTTTAAAGAGGGGGTCTCTCCCCATCAGAGACCCCTTTTAAAGAGGGAGTCTCTCCCCATCAGGGACCCCTTTTAAAGAGGGAGTCTCTCCATCAGGGACCCCTTTTAAAGAGGGAGTCTCTCCCCATCAGGGACCCCTTTTAAAGAGGGGCTCTCTCCCCATTAGGGACCCCTTTTAAAGAGGGAATCTCTCCCCATCAGGGACCCCTTTTAAAGAGGGAGTCTCTCCATCAGGGACCCCTTTTAAAGAGGGGGTCTCTCCCCATTAGGGACCCCTTTTAAAGAGGGAGTCTCTCCCCATCAGGGACCCCTTTTAAAGAGGGAGTCTCCCCATCAGGGACCCCTTTTAAAGAGGGAGTCACTCCGTCAGGGACCCCTTTTAAAGAGGGAGTCTCTCCCCATCAGAGACCCCTTATAAAGAGGGAGTCTCTCCGTCAGGGACCCCTTTTAAAGAGGGAGTCATTCCGTCAGGGACCCTTTTTAAAGAGGGAGTCTCTCCATCAGGGACCCCTTTTAAAGAGGGAATCTCTCCCCATCAGGGACCCCTTTTAAAGAGGGAGTCTCTCCATCAGGGACCCCTTTTAAAGAGGGGGTCTCTCCCCATCAGAGACCCCTTTTAAAGAGGGAGTCTCTCCCCATCAGGGACCCCTTTTAAAGAGGGAGTCTCTCCATCAGGGACCCCTTTTAAAGAGGGAGTCTCTCCCCATCAGGGACCCCTTTTAAAGAGGGGCTCTCTCCCCATTAGGGACCCCTTTTAAAGAGGGAGTCTCTCCCCATCAGGGACCCCTTTTAAAGAGGGAGTCTCCCCATCAGGGACCCCTTTTAAAGAGGGAGTCACTCCGTCAGGGACCCCTTTTAAAGAGGGAGTCTCTCCCCATCAGAGACCCCTTATAAAGAGGGAGTCTCTCCGTCAGGGACCCCTTTTAAAGAGGGAGTCATTCCGTCAGGGACCCTTTTTAAAGAGGGAGTCTCTCCATCAGGGACCCCTTTTAAAGAGGGAATCTCTCCCCATCAGGGACCCCTTTTAAAGAGGGAGTCTCTCCATCAGGGACCCCTTTTAAAGAGGGAGTCTCTCCATCAGGGACCCCTTTTAAAGAGGGAGTCTCTCCCCATCAGGGACCCCTTTTAAAGAGGGGCTCTCTCCCCATTAGGGACCCCTTTTAAAGAGGGAGTCTCTCCCCATCAGGGACCCCTTTTAAAGAGGGAGTCTCCCCATCAGGGACCCCTTTTAAAGAGGGAGTCACTCCGTCAGGGACCCCTTTTAAAGAGGGAGTCTCTCCCCATCAGAGACCCCTTATAAAGAGGGAGTCTCTCCGTCAGGGACCCCTTTTAAAGAGGGAGTCATTCCGTCAGGGACCCTTTTTAAAGAGGGAGTCTCTCCATCAGGGACCCCTTTTAAAGAGGGAATCTCTCCCCATCAGGGACCCCTTTTAAAGAGGGAGTCTCTCCATCAGGGACCCCTTTTAAAGAGGGGGTCTCTCCCCATCAGAGACCCCTTTTAAAGAGGGAGTCTCTCCCCATCAGGGACCCCTTTTAAAGAGGGAGTCTCTCCCCATCGGGGACCCCTTTTAAAGAGGGAGTCTCCCCATCAGGGACCCCTTTTAAAGAGGGAGTCTCTCCGTCAGGGACCACTTTTAAAGAGGGAGTCTCTCCATCAGGGACCCCTTTTAAAGAGGGAGTCTCTCCCCATCGGGGACCACTTTTAAAGAGGGAGTCTCTCCCCATCAGGGACCCCTTTTAAAGAGAGAGTCTCCCCATCAGGGACCCCTTTTAAAGAGGGAGTCTCTCCGTCAGGGACCACTTTTAAAGAGGGAGTCTCTCCGTCAGGGACCACTTTTAAAGAGGGAGTCTCTCCATCAGGGACCCCTTTTAAAGAGGGAGTCTCTCCCCATCAGGGACCCCTTTTAAAGAGGGAGTCTCTCCGTCAGGGACCACTTTTAAAGAGGGAGTCTCTCCGTCAGGGACCACTTTTAAAGAGGGAGTCTCTCCATCAGGGACCCCTTTTAAAGAGGGAGTCTCTCCCCATCGGGGACCACTTTTAAAGAGGGAGTCTCTCCCCATCAGGGACCCCTTTTAAAGAGAGAGTCTCCCCATCAGGGACCCCTTTTAAAGAGGGAGTCTCTCCGTCAGGGACCACTTTTAAAGAGGGAGTCTCTCCGTCAGGGACCACTTTTAAAGAGGGAGTCTCTCCATCAGGGACCCCTTTTAAAGAGAGAGTCTCCCCATCAGGGACCCCTTTGAAAGAGGGAGTCTCTCCCCATCAGGGACCCCTTTGAAAGAGGGAGTCTCTCCGTCAGGGACCACTTTTAAAGAGGGAGTCTCTCCGTCAGGGACCACTTTTAAAGAGGGAGTCTCTCCATCAGGGACCCCTTTTAAAGAGGGAGTCTCTCCCCATCGGGGACCACTTTTAAAGAGGGAGTCTCTCCCCATCAGGGACCCCTTTTAAAGAGAGAGTCTCCCCATCAGGGACCCCTTTTAAAGAGGGAGTCTCTCCGTCAGGGACCACTTTTAAAGAGGGAGTCTCTCCGTCAGGGACCACTTTTAAAGAGGGAGTCTCTCCATCAGGGACCCCTTTTAAAGAGAGAGTCTCCCCATCCGGGACCCCTTTTAAAGAGGGAGTCTCTCCCCATCAGGGACCCCTTTGAAAGATGGAGTCTCTCCCCATCAGGGACCCCTTTGAAAGAGGGAGTCTCTCCGTCAGGGACCACTTTTAAAGAGGGAGTCTCTCCGTCAGGGACCACTTTTAAAGAGGGAGTCTCTCCGTCAGGGACCACTTTTAAAGAGGGAGTCTCTCCGTCAGGGACCCCTTTTAAAGAGGGAGTCTCTCCCCATCAGGGACCCCTTTTAAAGAGGGAGTCTCTCCGTCAGGGACCACTTTTAAATAGGGAGTCTCTCCGTCAGGGACCACTTTTAAAGAGGGAGTCTCTCCGTCAGGGACCACTTTTAAAGAGGGAGTCTCTCCATCAGGGACCCCTTTTAAAGAGAGAGTCTCCCCATCCGGGACCCCTTTTAAAGAGGGAGTCTCTCCCCATCAGGGACCCCTTTGAAAGAGGGAGTCTCTCCGTCAGGGACCACTTTTGAAGAGGGAGTCTCTCCGTCAGGGACCACTTTTAAAGAGGGAGTCTCTCCGTCAGGGACCACTTTTAAAGAGGGAGTCTCTCCATCAGGGACCCCTTTTTAAAGAGGGAGTCTCTCCCCATCGGGGACCCCTTTTAAAGAGGGAGTCTCCCCATCAGGGACCCCTTTTTAAAGAGGGAGTCTCTCCCCATCGGGGACTCCTTTTAAAGAGGGAGTCTCTCCATCATATCTACGAACAGATGAAATTGTCAGATGGGAAAAGTCCAGCCTGTCCCACAGTTGTAATGTTTTGAACCACTCAGAGTCATGTAATCTCTTGGGAGAGGCAGAGAGACAGACACGGAGAGAGAGAGACACACACACACACAGACTGAGAGAGAGACTGAGACAGAGCGAGAGAGAGAGAGAGACACACACACACACACACACACACACAGACTGAGAGTGACAGAGACTGAGATAGAGACAAAGCGAGAGAGAGACAGAGCGAGACAGACAGACAGAGCGAGAGAGACACACACACACAGACTGAGTCAGAGAGACAGAGACTGAAATAGAGACAAAGCGAGAGAGAGACAGAGCAAGACAGACAGAGAGAGACAGAGCGAGACAGACAGACAGACAGCGAGACAGAGCGAGAGAGACACACACACACAGACTGAGAGTCAGAGAGACAGAGACTGAGATAGAGACAAAGCGAGAGAGAGACAGAGCGAGACAGACAGACAGAGAGAGACAGAGCGAGAGAGACACACACACACAGACTGAGAGTCAGAGAGACAGAGACTGAGACAGAGACAAAGCGAGAGAGAGACAGAGCCAGACAGACACAGAGAGAGAGAGAGACACAGACAGAGAGAGAGAGAGTGTTGGATCAGAGCTTGGGCCTCAGCTATTTACAATCTATATTAATGACCTAGATGAAGGGACCGAGTGTAATGTATCCAAGTTTGCTGATGATACAAAGCTAGGTCGGGCAGTAAGCTGTGAGGAGAACACAAAGAGTCTGCAAAGGGATATAGATAGACTAAGTGAGTGGGCAGTAAGGTGGCAGATGGAGTATAATGTAAGGAAATGTGAGGTTATTCACTTGTAGGAAGAATAGAAAAACAGAATATTTTTTAAATGGTGAGAAACTATTAAATGTTAGTGTTCAGAGAGATTTAGATGTCCTCATGCAAGAAACACAGAAAGCTAGCATGCAGGTACAGCAAGCAATAAGGAAGGCAAATGGCATGTTGGCCTTTAGTGCAAGGGGGTTGGAGTACAAGAGTAAGGAAGTCTTGCTACAATTGTACAGGGCCTTGGTGAGACCACACCTGGAGTACTGTGCACAGTTTTGGTCTCCTTATCTGTGGAAGGATATACTTGCCTTGGAGGCGGTGCAACAAAGGTTCACCAGATTGATTCCTGGGATGAGAGGGCTGTCCTATGATGAGAGATTGAGTAGAATGGGCCAATACTCTCTGGAGTTTAGAAGAATGAGAGGTGATCTCATTGAAACATACAAGATTCTGAAGGGGATTGACCGGGTAGATGCTGAGAGGTTGTTTCCCCTGGCTGGAGAATCTAGAACTAGGGGTCATAGTCTCAGGATAAGGGGTAGGCCATTTAGGTCTGAGATGAGGAGGAATTTCTTCACTCAGAGGGTTGTGAATCTTTGGAATTCTCTGCCCCAGAGGTCTGTGAATGTTGAGTCTTTGAGTATATTCAAGGCTGAGATCGATAGATTTTTGGACTCTAGGGGAATCAAGGGATATGGAGATCGGGCGGGGAAGTGGGGTTGAGGTCGATGATCAGCCATGATCTTATTGAATGGCGGAGCAGGCTCGAGGGCCGTATGGCCTACTCCTGCTCATAATTCTTATGTTCTTATGAGATAGAGAGACAGAGAGAGAGACACACAGAGACAGAAAGAGAGAGAGAGAGAAGTACACACACACAGACAGAGATAGAGCGAGACAAATAGAAAGAACCCAGGCCAATTTTAGGCAATCAAACAAGTCCAGGAGGCCACGTCAGACCTGATTTATATCATAATGTACCCTAGCCTCTCGTACGAGGAGATCTTGCCCCCAATCAGAAACAGGCCCAGCTCTCCCTTGACAGAATTCAGCGAATCAGCGTCGACTGCACTGTCGGAGGGGCAGTACTGAGGCAGCGCTGCACTGTCGGAGGGTCAGTACTGAGGGAGTGCCGCACTGTGGTAGGGGCAGTACTGAGGGAGCGCCGCACTGTCGCAGGGGCAGTACTGAGGGAGTGCTGCACTGTTGGAGGGTCAGTACTGACGGAGTGCCGCACTGTGGGAGGGGCAGTACTGAGGGAGCGCCGCGCTGTCGGAGGGGCTGTACTGAAGGAGCGCCGCACTGTCGGAGGGGCAGTACTGAGGGAGTTCCGCACTGTCGGAGGGGCAGTACTGAGGGAGCGCCGCACTGTCGGAGGGGCAGTACCGAGGGAGCGCCGCACTATCGGAGGGGCAGTACTGAGGGAGATCTGCACTGTCGGAGAGGCAGTACTGAGGGAGCGCTGCACTGTCGGAGAGGCAGTACTGAGGGAGCGCTGCACTGTCGGAGGGGCAGTACTGAGGGAGTGCCGCACTGTCGGAGGGGCAGTACTGAGGGAGCGCCGCACTGTCGGAGGGGCAGTACTGAGGGAGCGCTGCACTGTCGGAGGGGCAGTACTGAGGGAGCGCTGCACTGTCGGAGGGGCAGTACTGAGGGAGCGCCGCACTGTCGGAGGGGCAGTACTGAGGGAGCGCCGCACTGTCGGAGGGGCAGTACTGAGAGAACGCTGCACTGTTGGAGGGGAGGTACTGAGGGAGCGCCGCACTGTCGGAGGGGCAGTACTGAGAGAACGCTGCACTGTTGGAGGGGCGGTACTGAGGGAGCGCCGCACTGTCAGAGGGGCAGTACTGAGGGAGTGCCGCACTGTCGGAGGGGCGGTACTGAGGGAGCGCCGCACTGTCGGAGGGTCAGTACTGTGGGAGTGCTGCACTGTCGGTTCATCTGGTCATTATCACATTGTTGTTCGTGAGAGCTTGCTGTGCGCAATTGGCTGCCGTCTTTCCTACAACCACAACTTATATTTATATAGCACCATTTACGTAATAAACTGTCCCACCGAGCCGTATATGGAGATGTTAGGGCAGATGACCAAAAGCTTGGTCGAAGAGGTAGGTTTTAAGGAGCGTCTGAGAGGAGGAAAGAGAAATGGAGAGGTTTAGGGAGAGAATTTCAGAGCTTAGGACCCAGGCAGCTGAAGGCACGGCCACCATTGGTGGAGCGATTAAAATCGATGTTCAATGAGATCACCTCTCTCTCTTTCTCCCCCCCTCTCTCCCTCTCTCTCTCTCTCCCCCCCTCTCTCTCCCCCCCCTCTCTCTCCCCCCCTCTCTCTCTCCCCCCTCTCTCTCTCCCCCCTCTCTCTCTCCCCCCCTCTCTCTCTCCCCCCCTCTCTCTCTCCCCCCCTCTCTCTCCCCCCCTCTCTCTCCCCCCCTCTCTCTCTCCCCCCCTCTCTCTCTACCCCCCCTCTCTCTCTCCCCCCCTCTCTCTCTCCCCCCCCTCTCTCTCTCTCCCCCCTCTCTCTCTCCCCCCCTCTCTCTCCCCCCTCTCCCCCCCTCTCTCTCCCCCCTCTCTCTCTCCCCTCTCTCTCTCCCCCCCCTCTCCTCTCTCCCCCCTCTCTCTCCCCCCTCTCTCTCCCCCCTCTCTCTCCCCCCTCTCTCTCTCCCCTCTCTCTCTCCCCCCCTCTCTCCTCTCTCCCCCCTCTCTCTCCCCCCTCTCTCTCCCCCCTCTCTCTCCCCCTCTCTCTCTCCCCCCCCCTCTCTCTCCCCCTCTCTCTCTCCCCCCTCCTCTCTCTCTCTCTCTCTCTCTCTCTCTCTTTCCTCTCTCTTTCTCTCCTCTCTCGTCCCCCTCTTTCTCTCTCCCCCCCTCTCTCTCCCCCCCTCTCTCTCCCCCCTCTCTCTCCCCCCCTCCTCTCTCTCTCTCTTTCTCTCCTCTCTCTTTCTCTCCTCTCTCGTCCCCCTCTTTCTCTCCCCCTCCTCTCTCTCTCCCCCCTCTCTCTCCCCCCCTCTCTCTTCTCCCTCTCTCTCTCCCCTCCTCACTCTCTCCCCCTCCTCTTTCTCTCTTCTCTTGTCCCCCTCTCTCTCTCTCTCTCTCTCTCTCCCCCCCGCCTCACTCTCTCCCCTCCTCTCTCTTCTCTTGTCCCCCTCTCTCTCTCTCTCCCATCTCTCTTTCTCTCCCCCTCTTTCTCTCTCTCTCTCTCTCCCCCCCTCCTCACTCTCTCCCCCCTCCTCTTTCTCTCCTCTCTTGTCCCCCTCTCCCTCTCTCTCCCCGCCTCTCCACTCTCCCCGCAGGACGATACACGCCAGGATGAAGTCAGAAGCCGCCTTCGCCGTGGCTCAGAAAGCCCAGGAGGCGTCGCGGATCGCCAGGGCACTGGCAAAGGATCTCTCGCCGATAATTGGCCAAACAGGTAGGCCGGCAATCCGCCCCGACCCGGGGCGTGGGGGACACGGGAGGGAAATTAGCCAGGATTCCTGCTGCTGATCGCCGTCCCGTGACTCCCGGTGGGTGAGGGGTTTGGGGAGCCGGGTGTGATACCGCCACCGTGGTCGAATATCCTGCTGACACTCGCCGTCGGGGCTCACTCGCAAAGGTGGAGAATGGGGGCCCCCTCGGGGTGAGGCGCCGTAGGGCATTCGGAGCTGGGGGGAGGGCTTGGGGGGATGAGCTGTCCCCAAGGTTACAGTTCACACGGAATCGGTCACTAGGCATTCCTCAGAGCACTGTCGCTATGTCTCTCTCCGGTTGCTATGTCTCTCTCCGGTTGCTATGTCTCTCTCCGGTTGCTATGGCTCTCTCCGGTTGCTATGGTTCCCTCCGGTTGCTATGGCTCTCACGGTTGCTATGACTCCGGTTGCTATGGCTCTCTCCGGTTGCTATGGCTCTCTCCGGTTGCTATGGCTCCCTCCGGTTGCTAAGGGCCCCTCCGGTTGCCACGGCTGTCCTCTGGTTGCCACGGCTTCCCTCCGGTTGCTATGGCTCTCTCCGGTTGCTATGGCTCTCTCCGGTTGCTATGACTCCCTCCGGTTGCTAAGGGCCCCTCCGGTTGCCACGGCTTCTCTCCGGTTGCCAAGGGGTCCCTCCGGGTGCCATTTAAGACTGAGATGAGGATGATTTTCTTCACTCGGAGGGTTGTGAATTCTCTGCCCCAGAGGGCTGTGGATGCTGAGCCGTTGAGTATATTCAGGCTGAGATCGCTAGATTTTTGGACTCTAGGGGAATCAATGGATATGGGGATAGTGCAGGAAAGTGGAGTTGAGGTCGAAGATCAGTCCTGATCTTATTGAATGGCGGAGCAGGCTCGAGGGGCCGTACAACCTACTCCTGCTCTTAATTCTTATGTTCTTCTGTTCCCTCACTGCCCCTCTCTCTCTCTCTGTCCTCAGCCCTGCAGAAGCTCCCGGCTGACTTGGAGGAGAACGAGCTGCACCTACTGGGCCTGGCCAGGCTGTCTGGATGCAGGAGCCCCGAGCTCTACACCAACGGGATCACCCCGTCGGACGTGACACCGGAGCCCAGCCCGCCGCCCAGCAACACGGAGACGCCGGTCGGGCAGCGAGGGACGCTAGGCCCCGGCAGGCCCCCGAGCGGGGAGCGGCCTCAAGAGTGGCAGAACGGCGAGGCCGAGTCCTGGGGCAGCGAGCTCTCGGACCCCGAGGCCTGGAGCGAGGACTGGCTGGAGGAGGAGAAGGGGCGGCAGCCCGGGCCGCGCAGCGGGGCCGACGGTGTTTCGGAGCCGGGCAGGAGGACGCCGGCCGCCCAGCCTCACCCGGCCAGGGAGAGGTGGCGGACCCCGCCGTCCCCCTCCGAGACCGCGCGGCGCCGGGCGGACGGGAGCGGCTCCGCCAGCCGCCAGCCTCGACGCAAGGAGGCGCCCGAGCTGGAGGAGGACTGCCGCGCCGCCGCTTTCTACGACTGCGGGGAGGGGAAGGAGGAGGAGGAGGAGCCGCAAGAGAGACACCAAGTCCACGGCCCCAGCTCAGAGACCGAGACCGCAGTGTCCAAACGGCTGGAACGGTCGGAGGTAGAGCGCGAGGCCGAGCGAGGCGACCAACAAGCGGTGAGAACCGGGCGGGTTTGGGAGGTAACTCGTGGGGGAGGGGGCGGTGGGTGTGGGAGAGAAGGTCAGCAAGTACGGGTCAGTTGATGCCAAGCGATGATTGGAAGGGGAGACTTGGGGCGGTGAGGAGTTCCCCCACTTTCTTTGATGTTCTTTGCTAGAGAATGAGTTAGAGTGGGAGATGGGTCTTGACTCCAAAAGAGTGACCGTCAGCATCCTGGGGGGGTCACCATTGACCAGAAACCCAACTGAACCAGCCACATAAATACTGTGGTGACAAGAGCAGGTCAGAGGCTGGGTATTCTGCGGCGAGTGTCTCACCTCCTGACTCCCCAAAGCCTTCCCACCATCTACAAGGCACAAGTAAGGAGTGTGATGGAATACTCTCCACTTGCCTGGATGAGTGCAGCTCCAACAACACTCAAGAAGCTCGACACCATCCAGGACAAAGCAGCCCGCTTGATTGGCACCCCATCCACCACCTTAAACATTCACTCCCTCCACCACCGGCGTACCGTGGCTGCAGTGTGTACCATCTACAAGATGCACTGCAGCAACTCGCCAAGGCTTCTTCGGCAGCACCTCCCAAACCTGCGACCTCTTCCACCTAGAAGGACAAGGGCAGCAGGCGCATGGGAACACCACCACCTCCAAGTTCCCCTCCAAGTCACACACCATCCTGACTTGGAAATATATCGCCGATCCTTCATAGTCGTTGGGTCAAAATCCTGGAACTCTCTCCCTAACAGCACTGTGGAAGTACCTTCACCACACGGGCTGCAGCGGTTCAAGAAGGAGTCTCACCACCACCTTCTCAAGGGCAATTAGGAATGGGCAATAAATGCTGGCCTTGCCAGTGACGCCCAGATCCCATGAATGAGTAAATAAAAAAATAAAATAAAGGATGGAGGGAGGGGGAATAGGGTGCAAGGAGAGATTTACCAGAATGGTACCGGGGATGAGTGACTTCAGTTATGTGGAGAGACTGGAGAAGCTGGAGTTGTTCTCCTCAGAGCAGAGAAGGTTAAGGGGAGATTGACCAGAATGGTACCAGGGATGAGGGACTTCAGTTACGTGGAGAGACTGGAGAAGCTGGGATTGTTCTCCTTAGAACATAAGGATAAGGGGTCGGCCAATTAAGACTGAGATGAGGAGGAATCTCTTCACTCAGAGGGTTGTGAATCTTTGGAATTCTCGGCCCCAGAGGGCTGTGGATGCTGAGTCTTTGAGTATATTCAAGGCTGAGATCGATAGATTTTTGGACTCTAGGAGAATCCAGGGATATGGAGATCAGGCGGGAAAGTAGAGTTGAGGTCGAAGATCTGCCATGATCTTGTTGAATGGCGGAGGAGGCTCGAAGGGCCGTATGGCCTACTCCTGCTCCTAATTCTTATGTTCTTAATACCTACCTCTTTGACCAAGCTTTTGGTCACCTGTCCTAATATCTCCTTATGTGGCTCGGTGTCAAATTTTCTTTGATAGCGCACCTGTTAAAAGGTGCTATATAATAAGAAGTCGGAGCAGGAGTAGGCCATACGACCCCTCGGGCCTGCTCCGCCATTCAATAGGATCATGGCTGATCCGAACCTAGACTCAGGTCCACTTCCCTGCCCACTCCCATTACCCTTAATTCCCTTATCAGCTAGGAAACTGTCTATCTCCGTTTTAAATTTATTTAATGTCGCAGCTTCCACAGCTCCCTGAGGTAGCAAATTCCATAGATTTACTACCCTCTGAGTGAAGAAGTTTCTCCTCATCTCAGTTTTGAAACGGCAGCCCCTTATTCTAAGATTATGCCCCCTAGTTCTAGTCTCACCCATCAGTGGAAACATCCTCCCCGCCTCCACCCGATGAAGCCCCCTCACAATCTTATATGTTTCGATAAGATCGCCTCTCATTCTTCTGAATTCCAGTGAGTAGAGGCCCAACCTACTCAACCTTTGTTGTTGCTTGAGATTACATGCTGTGGTTCTTGGAGGTTGGGGGTTGACCTGAAGTGGGAGGGTTCAGACTCCCCCCCCCCCATCGGCCACGACCCTGGGATTGGGGGCGGTGCAGGGGGTGGGAGAAATCCGACTGGGGGAAGCGGATGGTGAAGAGACGAGGAATGGGGGTGAGGGGGGAGGTGGGTGGTAGGAGGGGAGCCGAGGATTATAAATTAACCCTTTGTTTCCTTTGCAGAGCACCAACCCGCTCCTGGTTGCCGCGGTGATCTTCGCCAATGTCGGCGTCGCTTACCTGCTGTCGCTCTTCCTCACCTGATGACTGTCTCTCCCTCGCCCCCTCTTCCTCCTCCAGGCCCTCTCGGGCCAACCTGAGACTATTTTTGCAGAACAATTACACAACTGAAGGGCTCCCACGATCAACTTTCTATGGCATCTTCACTTGTCCTTTCGGGCTTTTGTTGGTCTCTTTCTTCCCGTGTCTGGCCACTGCCCGGGGATGTTCTCCCCCCTGACACGGCTGCCCACTATCCTCTGCTTCCCCACCCCGCACCCCAATTACAACATCCCCATAATCCCCTTCTATCACCCCTCCCATTCTCTCCATCGCCCCTCCCTTTCTCTTCATCGCCCCTCCCTTTCCCACCAACGCTCTCCCATTCCCACCATCGCCCCTCCCTTTCTCTCCATCGCCCCCCCATTCTCTCCATCACCCTCATCGCTCATATTCCCTCCATCACACCCTTCCCTTCATCACTCCTCCTAGTCCCTCCATCTTCCCATTCCCATGGTCCATCAGTACCTCAATCCTCCCATCGAGGCAACCATGTATTTTCTAAGACTTTTTTTGGGGGAGGAAGAGGGAGGGGGCCAGCTGGCGCCATCTTTGTTTCTGGTAGGGTGGGCAGGGGGTGGACCCTGAGGCATCCTGGGAACTCCGGCGGACCCAATGGGGCAGCGGAAGTCCAATAATATGCGGAATTTTTGGGTGCGGGGTGGGGGAGGGGGACGTGCGCCAAGGAGAAGGCGGGGGCGATCGAGATATTAAGACTGCATTAACTCAACAGCCAATCTCCTGACCCCCGCCCCCCCAACTGGTCCTAGCACTCGGCAAGATGACATCGCCTCTTTCTCAGTGACCCTCTCCTCAGATGGGCTGTTCCGCCGGCCGACGTCGCGATTGGATCGGAACGTGGAGGATCTTCCTTCGACCGTCGGGTAGAGAGGAGAGGTGGTTGGCCAGGGCGAGGGCGCAACGTGAAGCTGGGAGATTCCAACCCTCTGGTCAAAGGGTGATGGTGGTGGGGGGGGAGGAGGGGGGCAGTGGGAGAACACTGAGTCCTCTTCCATCTGATTGGTTTTCACTCTTGCCCCCCCCCCCCGCGCATTTATGCCAGGCCAGCATTTATCGCCCGTCCCTAATTGCCCTCGAGAAGGGCGGTGTTGAACCGCCGCCTTGAATACAACCGAATGGCTCGCTCGGCCATTTCAGAGGGGGCAGTTAAGCGTCAACCGCGTTGCTCTGTGGGGTCTGGCGTCACATACCGGCCAGACCGGGTAAGGGCGGTAGATTTCCTCCCCTGGCCTATAGGTGGCTCCAGACCCCGTGACGCAGGTTCGTACGGCGGGAGTGGTTTTTTTTTTATTAAAAAAAAAATATTTCTCAAAGGGCTTGCTCTCGCTTGTCATCCGCCTGGGATGTGCTTCCGGGCGTCTCTCTTCCTTCCCTGGCCCACTGCAACGTGATCAGATGTGCATCAAAACTCGCATGACTTGGAATTTTAACAGGGGTGGTGGGAGGGGGGTCGAAATGCTCAGCCTTAACAGTTAGTTTTTTTTTGGTGGGGCGGGGTGGGTGGTTTGGGATCTTGTGGAGGCGGAAGGCCTCGTGGACATTTTTAGGCCGATGTTTGCCTGTCGTCTGCTGGGTAGCGCTGGGCGTTGCATGTCGACTCTGAGGCCCAGTGTCCCTTTGTATTCTGTCTTGGGTGGGGGTGGGCGGGGTGCGTTGCTCCCTTTTCTCCTAAGATGGCTGCCCCAGAAGCTTCTCCAGAGGCAATGATCTCACGCAGGAAGTTCCTGTTCCCCGAGGATGACCGTTTTCCTTTCCTCTCCTCTTTTTTTTTCCTCTCTCCAGTGACCTCCAATGACTAAAAGCAGCAAGCGACTAGTGGCAGGAGTTCCCTGTCCGCGCGGGGGGGGAGTGCTTTTTCCATCCCTTCTCACCGCCAGAACTTTTTTATTATTTGTTTGCAGGCAAGGCCAGCATTTACTGCCCGTATCTAATTGTCCTGGAGAAGGTCACATCCCTGCCACAGGATGTACTTGGACGAGAATTTCCTGTCTGGACGGAAAGGGGCTTGGCTCGACGAGGGGCCCCCTTTTCACACACGAAAGTTCGGAGAGGGAACTTGCCTTGAAAGGGAAGTGGTTCGCTCAAGACATCCTCGATACAGGAGATGCTTGGGCAGGACATTCCTGTTCAGAGGGGCTGCTTTCAACAGGAACTTCCTGTTAAGACTCTTGCCCACTTGCGCACAAAAAAGGGATTTTACTTTTTTTTAAAGAAAAAAGGATGTGACATTCTTGTATGTTAAGTCTCCTGTGTCTATTTTATACAGATATTTAAATAAGACTGTTTTAAACTTGAACTAAAGCCAACTTTCTATTTTTGGTAGTTCAACACGGCTCCTACGCTTGTTTTCTCTCCAGGTTTGAGTCCGACCGCATGATTGAAAGTTCCCAGCGTGACTTCCGATTGTTAGACACCTCCCAAATGCCACATAATAGGCTTGCCTGCAAAGTTGAAGCCCGTGGAATGAAAGGGACAGTGGCAGCATGGATGCGAAATTGGTCTAAGTGACAGGAAACAGAGAGTAGTGGTGAACGGTTGTTTTTCGGACTGGAGGAAGGTACGCAGTGGTGTTCCCCAGGGGTCGGTACTGCTTTTCTTGATTGATATTAATGACTTGGATTCGACTGTACAGGGCACAAAATTTGACACAAAACTTGGAAGTATAGTGAACAGTGAGGAGGAGAGGGATAGACTTCAAGAGGACATCGACAGGCTGCTGGAATGGGCGGACATGTGGCAGATGAAGTTTAACGCAGAAAAGTGCGAAGCGATATATTTTGGTAGGAAGAACGAGGAGAGGCAATATAAACTAAATGGTTCAATCCTAAAGGGGGTGCATGAACAGAGAGACCTCGGGGTGTATGTGCACAAATCATTGAAGGTGGCAGGGCAGGTTGAGAAAGCGGTTAAAAAAGCATACGGGATCCTGGGGTTCATGAATAGAGGCATAGAGCACGAAAGCAAGGAAGTTATGAAGAACCTTTATAAAACACTGGTTCGGCCTCAACTGGAGTATTGTGTCCAATTCTGGGCACCGCACTTTAGGAAGGATGTGAAGGCCTCAGAGAGGGTGCAGAAAAGATTTACGAGAATGGTTCCAGGGATGAGGGACTTCAGTTACGTGGATAGTCTAGCGAACCTGGAGTTGTTCTCCTTGGAGCAGAGAAGATTGAGAGGAGATTTGATAGAGGTGTTCAAAATCATGAGGGGTCTGGACAGAGTAGATCGAGAGAAACTGTTCCCGTTGGCGGAAGGGTCGAGAACCAGAGGACACAGAGTTAAGGTGATTGGCAAAAGAACCAAAGGTGACATGAGGAAACACTTTTTTACACAGCGAGTGGTTATGATCTGGAATGCACTGCCTGAAAGGGTGGTGGAGGCAGATTCAATCATGGCTTTCAAAAGGGAATTGGATAAGTATCTGAAGGAAAAAATTTGCAGGACTACGGGGAAAGGGCGGGGGAGTGGGACTTGCTGAAGTGATCTTGCAGAGAGCCGGCACGGGCTCCACGGACAAAATGGCCTCCTTCTGTGCTGTAACCATTCTATGATTGTCTGCCTCTCTCTCCCTTGCAATTGCTTCCGGTCTCCACCAGACAGTATTCCAACTCGGAGGATAGCCCCTTGGGTTAGTCCAGACCCACTCTCCCGCCTCACCAGTGACTCACCTGCTTGGGGGCGGGGGGGGGGGGGCGGGACTCAAACATTATTCTTTTACCCTCTGGAACCTGGATTCAAATCAAAGCCTGTCATGCACACTAGAGGGAGCTTTACTCTGTATCTAACCCATGCTGTACCTGCCCTGGGAGTGTTTGATGGGACAGTGTAGAGGGAGCTTTACTCTGTATCTAACCCGTGCTGTACCTGCCCTGGGAGTGTTTGATGGGACAGTGTAGAGGGAGCTTTACTCTGTATCTAACCCGTGCTGTACCTGCCCTGGGAGTGTTTGATGGGACAGTGTAGAGGGAGCTTTACTCTGTATCTAACCCGTGCTGTACCTGCCCTGGGAGTGTTTGATGGGACAGTGTAGAGGGAGCTTTACTCTGTATCTAACCCGTGCTGTACCTGCCCTGGGAGTGTTTGATGGGACAGTGTAGAGGGAGCTTTACTCTGTATCTAACCCGTGCTGTACCTGCCCTGGGAGTGTTTGATGGGACAGTGTAGAGGGAGCTTTACTCTGTATCTAACCCGTGCTGTACCTGCCCTGGGAGTGTTTGACTGGACAGTGTAGAGGGAGCTTTACTCTGTATCTATCCCGTGCTGTACCTGCCCTGGGAGTGTTTGATGGGACAGTGTAGAGGGAGCTTTACTCTGTATCTAACCCGTGCTGTACCTGCCCTGGGAGTGTTTGATGGGACAGTGTAGAGGGAGCTTTACTCTGTATCTAACCCGTGCTGTACCTGCCCTGGGAGTGTTTGATGGGACAGTGTAGAGGTAGCTTTACTCTGTATCAAACCCGTGCTGTACCTGCCCTGGGAGTGTTTGATGGGACAGTGTAGAGGGAGCTTTACTGTGTATCTAACCCATGCTGTACCTGCCCTGGGAGTGTTTGATGGGGCAGTGTAGAGGGAGCTTTACTCTGTATCTAACCCTGTGCTGTATCTGCCCTGGGAGTGTTTGATGGGACAGTGTGGAGGGATCTTTACTCTGTATCTAACCCATGCTGTATCTGCCCTGGGAGTGTTTGATGGGACAGTGTTGAGGGAGCTTTACTCTGTATCTAACCCATGCTGTACCTGCCCTGGGAGTGTTTGATGGGACAGTGTAGAGGGAGCTTTACTCTGTATCTCACCCCGTGCTGTACCTGCCCTGGGAGTGTTTGATGGGACAGTGTAGAGGGAGCTTTAATCTGTATCTAACCCGTGCTGTACCTGCCCTGGGAGTGTTTGATGGGACAGTGTAGAGGGAGCTTTACTCTGTATCTAACCCCGTGCTGTACCTGCCCTGGGAGTGTTTGATGGGACAGTGTAGAGGGAGCTTTACTCTGTATCTAACCCGTGCTGTACCTGCCCTGGGAGTGTATGATGGGACAGTGTAGAGGGAGCTTTACTCTGTATCTAACCCGTGCTGTACCTGCCCTGGGAGTGTTTGATGGGGCAGTGTAGAGGGAGCTTTACTCTGTATCTAACCCTGTGCTGTACCTGCCCTGGGAGTGTTTGATGGGACAGTGTGGAGGGATCTTTACTCTGTATCTAACCCATGCTGTATCTGCCCTGGGAGTGTTTGATGGGACAGTGTAGAGGGAGCTTTACTCTGTATCTAACCCATGCTGTACCTGCCCTGGGAGTGTTTGATGGGACAGTGTAGAGGGAGCTTTACTCTGTATCTCACCCCGTGCTGTACCTGCCCTGGGAGTGTTTGATGGGACAGTGTAGAGGGAGCTTTAATCTGTATCTAACCCGTGCTGTACCTGCCCTGGGAGTGTTTGATGGGACAGTGTAGAGGGAGCTTTACTCTGTATCTAACCCGTGCTGTACCTGCCCTGGGAGTGTTTGATGGGACAGTGTAGAGGGAGCTTTACTCTGTATCTAACCCGTGCTGTACCTGCCCTGGGAGTGTATGATGGGACAGTGTAGAGGGAGCTTTACTCTGTATCTAACCCGTGCTGTACCTGCCCTGGGAGTGTTTGACTGGACAGTGTAGAGGGAGCTTTACTCTGTATCTATCCCCGTGCTGTACCTGCCCTGGGAGCGTTTGATGGGACAGTGTAGAGGGAGCTTTACTCTGTATCTAACCCGTGCTGTACCTGCCCTGGGAGTGTTTGATGGGACAGTGTAGAGGGAGCTTTACTCTGTATCTAACCCGTGCTGTACCTGCCCTGGGAGTGTTTGATGGGACAGTGTAGAGGTAGCTTTACTCTGTATCAAACCCGTGCTGTACCTGCCCTGGGAGTGTTTGATGGGACAGTGTAGAGGGAGCTTTACTGTGTATCTAACCCGTGCTGTACCTGCCCTGGGAGTGTTTGATGGGGCAGTGTAGAGGGAGCTTTACTCTGTATCTAACCCTGTGCTGTACCTGCCCTGGGAGTGTTTGATGGGACAGTGTGGAGGGATCTTTACTCTGTATCTAACCCATGCTGTATCTGCCCTGGGAGTGTTTGATGGGACAGTGTAGAGGGAGCTTTACTCTGTATCTAACCCATGCTGTATCTGCCCTGGGAGTGTTTGATGGGACAGTGTAGAGGGAGCTTTACTCTGTATCTAACCCGTGCTGTACCTGCCCTGGGAGTGTTCGATGGGACAGTGTAGAGGGAGCTTTACTGTGTATCTAACCCGTGCTGTACCTGCCCTGGGAGTGTTTGATGGGACAGTGTAGAGGGAGCTTTACTCTGTATCTAACCGGTGCTGTACCTTCCCTGCGAGTGTTTCATGGGACAGAGATGAAGGAGGAGGGAGGTACAGAGAGATAACTCAAGTTTAGGAGCACTACCACCTGCCCAGGTACAGCGAGCAGCGTTTGCAGACTGCCCTGTCTGTTGTGCAGGATCAATGGCCGAGAAAAAGTTACCAAAGGAGTCTGCTGCCTTAATTGCCCATGAGAGGGCAGGTGGCCTTGGGGGCACTGGAGACTGGCATGTGACTGGCGCATCCTTGCACCCTCTCGCCCACTAACCCTTACAGCGCATGAGAACATTTATTTATTAGAGCTACTAATATTTGCACTGGTCTCTGATATATTTCAAAAAAAATTTTTTTTTGAATTGCTGAAATGACAAGAGTATTGTATGAAAAATTAATAAACAAGATTATCAAAAATGCCTGTGTGTGTTTTTCTATGTCTGTGTGTGTCTCTCTGTCTCGCTCTCCTACATCACAGCAGCGACTACACTTCAATCTCCTTATTTGGCTGTAAACCGCTTGGAGGCGTCCTGGGTTCGTGAAAGGCGCTGAATAAATGCTACTCTTTCTCTCTTTCGCTCTTTCCTTCTCTCTTTCTCTCGCTCTTTCCTTCGCTCTTTCATTCGCTCTTTCTCTCGTTCTTGACTGGACTATTCCAACGCACTCCTGGCTGGCCTCCCACATTCCACCCTACGTAAACTTGAGGTCATCCAAACCCCAGCTGCCCGTGTCCTAACTCGCACCAAGTCCCGTTCACCCATCTCCCCTGTGCTCGCTGAACTACATTGGCTCCCGGTTAAGCAGCGCCTCGATTTCAAAATTCTCATCCTGGTTTTCAAAGTACTCCAAGGCCTCGCCCCTCCCTATCTCTGTAATCTCCTCCAGCCCCACAACCCCCCGAGATATCTGCGCTCCTCTAATTCTGGCCTCTTGAATATCCCTGATTATAATCGCTCAAGCATTGGTGGCCGTGTCTTCTGTTGCCGGGGACCCAAGCTCTGGAATTCCCTCCCTGAACCTCTCTGCCTCTCTACCTCTCTTTCCTCCTTTAAGATGCTCCTTAAAACCTACCTCTTTGACCAAGCTTTTGGTCTCCTGCCCTAATTTCTCCTTATGTGGCTCCGTGTCAAATTTTTTGTCTTACAATACTCCCGTGAAGCACCTTGGGACGTTTTACTACATTACAGGCGCTATAGAAATACAAGTTGTTGTTGTTCCTTCGCTCATTTGCGCTCTTTTGCTCTCTGTCTCTCTTGACTCTCACCCTCTTCCTATCTCTCACTCATTTTCTCACTCACTCTCACTTTGTCTATCACCGACTCCTCTCTTACTGTGTCACTCTCCCTCTTTCTCTTTCTGTCTCATTCTCTGTCTCTCTCGCTATCTCTCTTTTTCTCTCTCTCGCGCTCTCGCTGTCTGTCTTTCTGTCTGTGGATTAACCCTCTCACCCATCTCCTCCCAGTTACAGAAACCAGGCAGCCTGTTCCCTATCAGAGGGGATTAACCCTCTCAGCCACCTCCTCCCAGTTACAGACAGCAGGCAGCATGTTCCCTATCAGAGGGGATTAACCCTCTCACCCACCTCCTCCCAGTTACAGACACCTGGCAGCCTGTTCCCTATCGGAGGGGATTAACCCTCTCATCCACCTCCTCCCGGTTACAGGCAGCCTGTTCCCTATCGGAGGGAATTAACCCTCTTACCCACCTCCTCCCAGTTACAGACACCGGGTAGCCTGCTCCCTATCGGAGGGGATTAACCCTCTTACCCACCTCCTCCTGGTTACAGACACTGGGCAGCCTGCTCCGTATCAGAGGGGATTAACCCTCTCACCCACCTCCTCCCAGTTACAGACACCGGGTAGCCTGCTCCCTATCGGAGGGGATTAACCCTCTCACCCACCTCCTCCCTGTTACAGACACCAGGCACCCTGTTCCCTATCGGAGGGGATTAACCCTCTCACCCACCTCCTCCCAGTAACAGACACCAGGCAGCCTGATCCCTATCGGAGGGGATTAACCCTCTCACCCACCTCCTCCCGGTTACAGGCAGCCTGTTCCCTATTGGAGGGGATTAACCCTCTTACCCACCTCCTCCCAGTTACAGACACCGGGTAGCCTGCTCCCTATCGGAGGGGATTAACCCTCTTACCCACCTCCTCCCGGTTACAGACACCGGGCAGTCTGTTCCCTATCAGAGGGGATTAACCCTCTTACCCACCTCCTCCCAGTTACAGACACCGGGCAGTCTGTTCCCTATCGGAGGGGATTATCCCTCTTACCCACCTCCTCCCGGTTACAGACACCGGGCAGCCTGTTCCCTATCAGAGGGGATTAACCAAAAGAGAAGGCTGAGGGGTGGCCTAATAGAGGTCTTTAAAATCATGAACGGTTTTGATAGAGTGGATACAGAGAGAATGTTTCCACTTGTGGGGAAGAGCAAAACTAGAGGCCATCAATATAAGATAGTCAACAAGAAATCAAATAGGGAATTCAGAAGAAACTTCTTTACCCAGAGAGTGGTGAGAATGTGGAACTCGCTACCACAGGGAGTGGTTGAAGCGACTAGTACAGATACATTTAAGGGGAGGCTAGAGAAGCATATGAAGGAGAAGGGAACAGAGGGTTACGCTGATAGATTTAGATGTGGAAAGATGGGAGGAGGCTCGAGTGGAGCATAAACACCGGCATGGACTGGTTGGGCCGAATGGCCTGTTTCTGAGCCGTATATCCTATGTAATGTATGCCTCATACTTAATAAGCCTTTCTGAGTTTCATGGATTCTTACAGCACAGAAGGAGGCCATTCGGCCCATCGTGCCTGTGCTGTCTCTTTGAAAGAGCAGTTGTGCTAAGTCCCACCGCCCCCCTTTTTGTCAGTAACCCTGTTAATCTCTTTTTCTGTGTCACTCTCTCCCTCCTCCGCGTCCCACACAAAAGGGAAACAGAGAGAGAACGAGACTTACGAGAAACAGGTGCAGGAAGTTGTTATACAGTTCTTTGTATGCCAGTAAATCTTTTAAAACTTTTGTAGCTGATTTTAACGAGCTGCACAATGTTTTAAAATTCGATATGTTAAAAATGCTTCCTCCCCGTCGGGTAATTGAACCCCGGTCTCCCGCGTGACAGGCGGGGATACTCACCACTATACTAACGAGGAACTGACGATTGCATAGTCTATCAGAGCAACAATTGAGCTGTGAACAGAACTGGACAGAGTGAGAAGGAGACAGGGAGAGAGAGAGACAGGGACAAAAACAGAGAGAGAGAGATAGAAAGGGTCTCATAGAGACACACACTGAGAGAGACAGACACAGAGACAGAGACAGAGACACAGAGAGAGAGACACACACTGAGAGAGACAGACAGAGAGAGACAGAGAGAGAGACAGACACAGAGAGACACAGAGACAGAGAGAGAGAGACACACACAGACAGAGAGAGACACAGAGAGAGACACAAATGGTGGCTAATGACATTGATTTTTTTCTGTTCTCTTTTTCCAAGGAGGATTTTAAGGAGTTGCACAAAGGTGTTAAATTTGGGATGTGAATAATCGTCTCGCCCGCCGGTCTCTCACGGGCCTCGTAGTCGTGGCCTAGTGGTTAAGGCGATAGACTAGAAATCCATTGGGGTCTCCCCGCGCAGGTTCGAATCCTGCCGACTGCGGTGCCAGCAATTTTCATCCCATTTCATTTCAAAATGCAACCAAATCTCTGGAGAACGAATCCTGAGTTAGGCGGAATTAAATCCCACAACTTTCAGCAGCTGGAGATTTTACTCATTTTCATTCATCTGCAAGTATTCACCAAATATACGGTCGGGAATAGAACAAAAATCAGGCAAATTAGCGACAGTGTTTCTCTCTCTGTCTGAGTCACTGTCTGTCTGTGTTTATGTCCGTCTGTTTACATCCATCTGTGTGTCTTTCTGTTTCTGTCTATGTGAGTGTATGTTTCTGTCTGTGTGTGTGTCTGCCTGTGTTAATGTGTGTGTCTTTCTCTGCTCTGCTCAACTCTGTGGCAGGTTGGGGCTTGAAGTCCCGATTCTCACAGAGACAGTCCACAGTTATTCACAGCACCAGGATGGCCGAGTGGTTAAGGCGTTGGACTTAAGATCCAATGGGTTTATTACCCGCGTGGGTTCGAACCCCACTCCTGGTAACTCTTTAATTAAGTAGAACAGAAAAAAATCAATGTCATAGCCTCCTTTTTTGTCTCCGTCTGTCTCTCCCAGTCTTTCTGTCTCATTCTCTCTCTCAGTCTCTCTTTGGCTCTGTCTGTCTCTCTGCTTCTCTGTGTCTCGGTCTCTGACTGTCTCTCTCTCTGTCACTTTCTCATTTGTCCAATTCTGTTTACAACCCGATTCTTGCCTGGACAGACTCATGTGTCTCGGTAGTATAGTGGTGAGTGCCTTCGCCTCTCATGCGGAAGACCGGGGTTCAATTCCCCGACGGGGAAGAAGCATTTTTAACATCTCGAATTTTAAAACATTGTGCAGCTTAAAATTCTCCTTGGAAAAATAGAACAGAAATAAATCATCTAAAATAATTTTTAAAGATTTACTGGCGTATGAAGAACTGTATAACTACTTCCTGCACCAGTTCCTCGGTAGTTTTGAGATCTCTCTCTGTTTCCCTCTCCCTTTTGTGTGGGGCGCAGAGGAGGGAGAGAGTGACAGAGGAAAAAGTGATTAACAGGGTTACGGACAAAAAGCGGGGATATGGGACTGAGCACGACTGCGCTTTCAAAGAGCCGTAGGCGGCAGGATTCGAACCTGCGCGGGGAGACCCCAATGGATTTCTAGTCCATCGCCTTAACCACTCGGCCACGACTACTGGGTCTGCGAGCTTTAAATGTTGCTCAGATAAAATCGCAATCATCCATCGCTGTGCAGCAAAAGAGCACTCAGTCCCGAAACAGTCTCCGCTCAAGAAAATTCTCAGAGACAATCACCTCTCGCATTTGTTTTCTTTTTCTTTTTTTCTCTGTAGCTTTATAAGACGATGCTACGGCAAGAAATATAACTAAAAAGGCCGCCGCTCCGACGGGAACTGAATTGATTGAATTGCCTTCACTGCAGAAGCGCAGAGCAAGAATGGCGCTGTGGACAGACCGGCGGGCGGGACGATTATTCACATCCCAAATTTAACACCTTTGTGCAACTCCTTAAAATCCTCCTTGGAAAAAGAGAACAGAAAAAAATCAATGTCATAAGCCTCCATTTTTGTCAATCACTCTCTCTGTGTCTCTCTCTCTGTCTCTCTATCTCTTTGTCTCTGTCTCTCTCTATCTCTCTCTCTGTCTGTCTCTCTCTATCTGTCTCTCTCTTTGTCTCTGTCTATCTCTATCTCTCTCACGGTCTCTCTCAGTCTCTCTCTCTCTCTCTATACTCCTCTCTCTCTCTGTTTTTCTCCCTGTCTCTCTCTCTCCGTGTCACCTTCTCACGCTGTTCAGTTCTGTTCACAGCTCAATTGTTGCTCCGATTGATTTGGCATCTATCAGTTTCTCGTTAATATAGTGGTGAGTATCCCCGCCTGTCACGCGGGAGACCGGGGTTCAATTCCCCGACGGGGAGCACGCATTATTAATAGCTCGAATTTTAAAACTTTGTGCAGCTCCTTAAAATACTGCTTGGAAAAATAGAACGGAAATAAATCATCTGAACTAATTTTAAAAGATTTACTGGCATATGAAGAACTGTATAACTTCTTCCTGCACCAGTTCCTCGTTATTATAGAGTTCTCTCTCTGTTTCCCTCTCCATTTTGTGTGGGGCGCGGAGGAGGGAGACAGTGACAGAGAAAAAGAGAGAAACAGGGTTACTCACAAAAAGCGGGGTTGTGGGACTGAGCACGACTGTTCTTTCAAAGAGACAGCACAGGCACGACGGGCCGAATGGCCTCCTTCTGTGCTGTAAGAATCCGTGAAACTCAGAAAGGCTCATTAAATATGAGACATACATTACATAGGATATACGGCTCAGAAACAGGCCATTCGGCCCAACTAGTCTATGCCGGTGTTTATGCTCCACTCGAGCCTCCTCCCATCTTTCCACATCTAAATCTATCAGCGTAACCCTCTGTTCCCTTCTCCCTCATATGCTTGTTGTAAGGGGTATCTTAATGTGGTCAGCCTTCGCTTTCTGACTCAGTGAGCGGTTCGAATCGCTCCCACACCCCTCTGGTTCCTAGACTTTGGAC
Organism: Squalus acanthias; assembly: GCA_030390025.1. Classification (NCBI taxonomy): domain Eukaryota; kingdom Metazoa; phylum Chordata; class Chondrichthyes; order Squaliformes; family Squalidae; genus Squalus; species Squalus acanthias. Next base: position 596,584 of record JASTWF010000178.1, read on the forward strand.
TTATTTAGGGATTGTGAACAAAATTGCAGTAGACGACAGGTTCTGATGAAAGAATTTTACTTTATTAAAAGAAAAATGTAACAAACTTGAAACACACTTATTACTTAAACGCAGATTGGGGAGCACACGGTACAAGCGAGGGAGAATGACAATATATAAAACAAAACCTTATCCCTCCCAAAGATCCCACTATCTAGCTAGGTTTTTGGTTTCAGGAGATCAGGGATAATGCTCACCAACGAATCCTTGACAGGATTTTAGAGTCTTTTGTTTAAAAGACTCTGCAAGGCCCTTGTTGCTGTGAGGTGTTCGATGGTCACTGAGGCAGTCGCTCTGGTTTCTTCTTGCGTGCTGGTCTATTTTCTGGCCTTCCTCCTCGTGGCTTGTGGTGGTTTTTGCTGGAGCAGGAAAAGAGCTGTGTCAGCGTGGTCAGCCAGTCCGAAAAAGAGAGAGATTATGGCACAGGCTTTCAATTATACTGTTTCTTTTTCACGCCAAATAAAACACTTACTAAAACGGATTCCTTTAGGTTGCAAATGAACCTTGCTTAGTCCAATTGTCTAGTTTTGGCGGGCTTGCCAGTTCCGATGGCTTTTGCTCAGTGTTAAACATGCCTCGATCGTTTTCCGATTTAAACAGAGCCTAATCTACGCGCCAAATCTCCACCCTATTGTCCTAGGTCTTTTGGTGGGCTTTCTTAACTGCTCTGGTCGATATTTGGCTGATGGGTTTTTGATGTGATAATGGGCTATGAAACTGTGTGCTGGAAGTTTTATTGTCAGGAATCGTTTTTAGATTTCCAGCATCCTGTTTGGACCTGGGGATTTCAATAGGGTTCTTGGTTTATTCATATTTGAATGTGTTTGTGAGTTTTTGCTTTGTCTCTTCCACCTTGCTAGGATTTGCAGTGTAAACAATTCCCAGACAGATTGATTGAGCCTCAATACCCAAAGCGGTTCACTGCCTGGCCACGCCCCTCCGCAGCTTGCCTTGTGTCTGTGAAAGGTGTCTCTCCCAACAGTAAGATTCAAAAGTCAGTTTCCTCAGGGTTTTTTCTTCCCTGATATTTAGGTTTTTACATCAAATCACTTCACTTAGGTCCCATCATCCCAAGTTTGTATGAAAGGTCCAAAAATCCCTCCGTTTAGGGCTCTGTTCGAGTTTCTTGGGGGATTTTGCGAAGCCTACATTGTCTATCCTCCCCTTAAATGCATCGATACTATTCGTTTCAACCACTCCCTGTGGTAGCGAGTTCCACATTCTCACCACTCTCTGGGTAAAGAAGTTTCTTCTGAATTCCCTATTGGATTTCTTGGTGACTATCTTATATTAATGACCTCTAGTTTTGCTCTTCCCCACAAGTGGCAACACTCTCTCTGTATCTACTCGATCAAAACGATCATGATTTTAAAGAGCTCTATTAGGCCCCCCCTCAGCCTTCTCTTTTGGTTAATCCCTTCCATTGGGGTCTCCCCACAGAGGTTCGAACCCTGCCGACTACGGTTTCCGCATTTTTCATCCCATTTCATTTCAAAATGTAACCAAATCACTGGAGAACTAATCCTGAGTTAGGCGGAATTAAATCCCACAACTTTCAAGACCTCGAGATTTTTCTCATTTTCATTGATCTGCAAGTATTCACCAAATATACGGTCGGAAATAGAACAAAAATCAGGGAAATTAGCGACAGAGTTTCTCTCTGTCTGTCTCTCTCTAGGTCTGAGTCACTGTCTGTCTGTGTTTATGTTTATGTCCGTCTGTTTCCATCCATCTGTGTGTATGTGTGTCTTTCTGTTTCTGTCTATGTGAGTGTATGTTTCTGTCTCTCTGTGTGTGTTTATGTATGTGTCTGTCTGAGTCTGTCTGTGTTAATGTGCGTGTCTCTGTTAATGTGTGTGTCTCTCTGTGTCTCTCTGTGTCTTTCTCTGATCTGCTCAACTCTGTGGCAGGTTGGGGCTTGAAGTCCCGATTCTCACAGAGACAGTCCACAGCTATTGACTGCACCAGAATGGCCGAGTGGTTAAGGCGTTGGACTTAATATCCAATGGGTTTATACCAGCGTGGCTTCCAGCCCCACTCCTGGTATCTCTTTAATTTAAGTAGAACAGAAAAAAATCAATGTCATAGCCTCCTTTTTTTTGTCTCTGTCTGTCTCCCCCAGTCTTTCTGTCTCATTCTCTCTCTCAGTCTCCCTTTGGCTCTGTCTGTCTTTGTGTCTCTGTCTCTCTCTGTGTCTCTGTCCTTGTCTGTGTCTCGGTCTCTCTCTTTGTCTCTGACCCTCTCTGTCTGTGTCTCTCGCCCTCTGTCTCTCTCTCCCATTCTTTGTCTCTGTCTGTCTTTCTCTCTCCCTGTCTCTGCCTGTCTCTCTCTTTGTCTCTATGTCTCTCTCTCTCTTTCTCACTTTTCCAGTTCTGTTCACAGCCCGATTCTTGCCCTGACAGATTCCATATCCAACAATTCTTCGTTAATATAGTGGTGAGTATCCCCGCCTGTTACGCGGGAAACCGGGATTCAGTTCCCCGACGGGGAGGCGGGTTTTTAACATCCCCAATTTTAAACCTTTGTGCAGCTCCTTAAAATCCTCCTTAAATAATTCTTGAAATGCTGTTTTGGCATCTGCTGAATCTGTATTTTTCTCTAACTCTCTCTCTTTCACTCTCAACTCAGAAAAAGATGGAATTGTGAAATGAATCTATACCTTTAAATCTCTCTCTGGAGTCTAGAACCAGAAGCCACAGCCTCAGGAGAAAGGGTAGGACATTCAGGACTGAGATGAGAAGACATTTCTTCACACAGAGGGTGCTGAATCTTTGGAATTCTCTACCCAAGAGGGCTGTGGAAGCTCAGTGATTGGGTATATTCAAAACAGAAGTCGATAGATTTCTGACTAGTAAAGGGATATGATGTTAGGACCGGTGAATGTAGTTGAGGCAGAAGATCAGCCATGATCTCATTGAATGGCGGAGCAGTTGTGAAGGGCGAATGGACTACTCCTGCTCCTATTTCTTATGGTCTCTCTATGTCTGTCTCTCTCTCTCACTTTGACTCGATCGATCTCTTTGTCTCTGTCTTGCTCTCTCAGACTCCCTCTATCTCTCTTTCACTGTCTATGTCTCCCTTTGTCTCTCTATCTCTGCCTGTCTCTCTCTCTTTGTGTCTCCCTCTGTCTGTCTCTCCCACTCTCTCCCTGTGTCTCTGTCTTCCTCTCTCAGTCTCCCTCTCTCTCTCTCTGTTTCTCTCTGTGTGTTTCTGTCTCTGTGTGTCTGTCTCTCTGTCTGTATCTCTTTCTCATTCTGTGTCGTTCTATTCACAGCTCGATTCTTGCTCTGTCTGACTCTGATACTGCTAGTTTCTCGTTAGTATAGTGATGAGTGTCCCCCGCCTGTCACGTGGGCGACCGGGATTCAATTTCCCGACGCGGAAGAGCCATTTTTAACATATCGAATTGTCATCTGCTGAATCTGCATTTTTCTCTCACTCTCTCTGTCACTCTCAAGAGAAGGAATCGTGAAATGTTTTTCTATCATTCAGTCTCCACCTCTCTGTCTCACTATCTGTGTCCCTCTCATTCTCTCTTTTTCTCTCTCTCTTTCTCTCTCTCTGTTGCACATTTGTCATGCACCTCCTCTTTTGTCTCTCTACCTGTCTGTCTCTCTGTTTGTCTCTCTGTCTCTCTGTCTGTCTTTCTCTGTCTCTCTCTCTCTGTGTCTGTCTGTCTTTCTCTGTATGGCTCTCTGTCTTTCTCTGTCTGTCTCTCTCTGTCTGTCTTTCTCTCTCTATCTGTCTCTCTCTCTCTGACTGTTTCTTCTTTGTCCTTGTCCCTGTCTCTCTCTCTCTGTCTCTCTCTCTCTTTCTTTCTCATTTGTCCAGTTCTGGTTACAGCTCGATTCTTGCTCTGGCAGACTCTGCATGCGTCAGGTGCTCGTTAGTGTAGTGGTGAGTATCCCCGCCTGTCACGCGGGAGACGGGGGTTCAATTCCCCGACGGGGAGGACGATTTTAACATTTCTAATTTTAAACCTTTGGGCACCTCCTTAAAATCCCCCCCGGAAAAATAGAACCGAAAAAAATCAACGAAAATAATTTTTTTAAGATTTACTGGCATACGAAGAAATGTATAACAACTTCCTGCACCAGTTCCTCGTTAGTATAGAGCTCTCTCTCTGTTTCCCTTTTGTGTGGAGGAGGGAGAGAGTGACAGAGAGAAAGAGATTAACAGGGTTACGGACAAAAAGCGGGGGTGTGGGACTAAGCACGACGGCTCTTTCAAAGAGACAGCACAGGCACCACGGCCCGAATGGCCTCCTTCTGTGCTGTAAGAATCTATGAATCCATGACACTCAGAAAAGCTTATGAGATATACAAACACAAAGAGAGCCGACACACATGTTTGTGTGTGTTTGAGTCTTTGTCTCAGCACTGCATAACTACTTCCTCTACCAGGTCCTTGATAGTATAGTGGTGAGGATTCAATTCCCCGACAGGTTCTCTCTCTTTGTGTCTCCCTTTCACTCTCTCGCTCTTTGTTTCCCTCTCCTTGATCACTCCTCCCTCTGGGGCTGGTGAATGAGCCCAGGTCTGTTCACAGCGCCATTCTTGCTCTGTGCTTCTGCAGCGAATGCACAGCAGTGACTTTCGTTAGTTTAGTTGCACCGGTGAGCGGGGTTCTACGATGGGGCGAAATGCGTCTTTATGATGTGAAATAATACTTAAATTGCTTCGTGTTAAAAAGCGAGGGAAAACATAGAAGAGTAAAAAAATGCGAGAGGAGATTGTCTCTGAGAATTTTCTTGAGCGGAGACTGTTGAGGGACTAAGTGGTCTTGTACTTCAGAGCGATGGATGATTGCGATTTTACCTGAGCAACATTTAAAGGTTCACAGATCCAGTAGTCGTGGGCGAGTGGTTAAGGCGATGGACTAGAAATGCATTGGGGTCTGCGGACTACGGATCCAGCGTTTCTCATCCCATTTCATTTCAAAATGTAACCAAATCCCTGGAGAACTAATTCTGAGTTAGGCGGAATTAAATCCCACATCTTTCAACACCTCGAGATTTTTCTCATTTTCATTGATCTGCAAGTATTCACCAAATATACGGTCTGAAATAGAGCAAAAATCAGTCAAATTAGGGTATAAACTAATTTGGCAGGAGTTCATCCTTTCCTGATATGTATACCCTCGCATTCCTGGTATCATCCTTGTAAATCTTCTCTGTACCCTCTATGTGTCTTTGTCTGTCTGTGTGGCCGTATGTGTGTGTCGGTCTGTGTGTCTCTCTCTGCTCTGCTCAACTCTGTCTCAAGGTGGAGCTTGAACTCCCGATTCTCTCAGAGACAGCCTGCAAATCATGACGGCACCAGGATGGCCGAATGGTTAAGGCGTTGGACTTAAGATCCAATGGGTTTATACCCGCGTGGGTTCGACTCCCACTCCTGGTAGTTCTATTAATTTAAGATCCGATTTCTCTCATGCGACACTCGTTTGTCATCAGCTGGTTCTCCAACAAACAATGAGATGTTTATAGATATGGAAAGAAAATTCTCATATGTAATTTTTAAAGTCCCAGTTTGTCATCTGCTGAATCTGCATTTTTCTCTCACTCTCTCTGTCACTCGCAAGAGAAGGAATCGTGAAATGTTTTTATATCTTTCAGTCTCCACTTCTCTGTCTCACTATCTGTGTCCCTCTCATTCTCTTTTGTCTCTCTACCTGTCTGTCTCTCTCTCTCTCTCTGTCTGTCTCTCTGTATGGCTCTCTGTATGGCTCTCTGTCTCTCTCTGTCTGTCTCTCACTGTCTGTCTTTCTCTCTCTGTCTGTCTCTCTCTCTGTCTTTCTCTCTCTGTATGTCTCTTCTTTGTCTCTGTCCCTGTCTCTCTCTCTCTCTCTCTGTCTTTCTCTTTTGTCCAGTTCTGGTTAAAGCTCGATTCTTGCTCTGGCACACATCAGTTCCTCGTTAGTATAGTGGTGAGTATCCCCGCCTGTCACGCGGGAGACCGGGGTTCAATTCCCCGACGGGGAGGACGATTTTAACATCTCCAATTTTAAACCTTTGGGCACCTCCTTAAAATCCCACCTGGTAAAAATAGAACCGAAAAAAATCAACGAAATTTTTTTTTAAAATATAACAACTTCCTGCACCAGTTTCTCGTCAGTATAGAGCTCTCTCTCTGTTTCCCTTTTGTGTGGAGGACGAAGAGTGTGACAGAGAGAAAGAGATTAACAGGGTTACGGACAAAAAGCGGTGGTGTGGGAGCTTTACTCTGTATCTAACCCGTGCTGTACCTGCCCTGGGAGTGTTTGATGGGACAGTGTAGAGGGAGCTTTACTCTGTATCTAACCCGTGCTGTACCTGCCCTGGCAGTGTTTGTTGGGACAGTGTAGAGGGAGCTTTACTCTGTATCTAACCCGTGCTGTACCTGCCCTGGGAGTGTTTGATGGGACAGTGTAGAGGGAGCTTTATTATGTATCTAACCCATGCTGTACCTGCCCTGGGAGTGTTTGATGGGACAGTGTAGAGGGAGCTTTACTCTGTATCTAACCCGTGCTGTACCTGCCCTGGGAGTGTTTGATGGGACAGTGTAGAGGGAGCTTTACTCTGTATCTAACCCGTGCTGTACCTGCCCTGGGAGTGTTTGATGGGACAGTGTAGAGGGAGCTTTACTCTGTATCTAACCCGTGCTGTACCTGCCCTGGGAGTGTTTGATGGGACAGTGTAGAGGGAGCTTTACTCTGTATCTAACCCGTGCTGTACCTGCCCTGGGAGTGTTTGATGGGACAGTGTAGAGGGAGCTTTACTCTGTATCTAACCCGTGCTGTACCTGCCCTGGGAGTGTTTGATGGGACAGTGTAGAGGGAGCTTTACTCTGTATCTAACCCGTGCTGTACCTGCCCTGGGAGTGTTTGATGGGACAGTGTAGAGGGAGCTTTACTCTGTATCTAACCCGTGCTGTACCTGCCCTGGGAGTGTTTGATGTTACAGAGATGAAGGAGGCGGGAGGTACAGAAGAGATAACTCAAGCTTAGGAGCACTACCACCTGCCCAGGTACAGCGAGCAGCGTTTGCAGACTGCCCTGTGACGGGTCTGTCTGACGTGCAGGATCAATGGCCGAGAAAAAGTTACCAAAGGAGTCTGCTGCCTTAATTGCCCTTGAGAGGGCAGGTGGCCTTGGGGGCACTGGAGACTGGCATGTGACTGGCGCATCCTTGCACCCTCTCGCCCACTAACCCTTACAGCGCATGAGAACATTTATTTATTAGAGCTACTAATATTTGCACTGGTCTCTGATATATTTCAAAAAAAATTTTTTTTGAATTGCTGAAATGACAAGAGTATTGTATGAAAAATTAATAAACAAGATTATCAAAAATGCCTGTGTGTGTTTTTCTATGTCTGTGTGTGTCTCTCTGTCTCGCTCTCCTACATCACAGCAGCGACTACACTTCAATCTCCTTATTTGGCTGTAAACCGCTTGGAGGCGTCCTGGGTTCGTGAAAGGCGCTGAATAAATGCTAGTCTTTCTCTCTTTCGCTCTTTCCTTCTCTCTTTCTCTCGCTCTTTCCTTCGCTCTTTCCTTCGCTCTTTCTCTCGTTCTTGACTGGACTATTCCAACGCACTCCTGGCTGGCCTCCCACATTCCACCCTACGTAAACTTGAGGTCATCCAAACCCCAGCTGCCCGTGTCCTAACTCGCACCAAGTTCCATTCACCCATCTCCCCTGTGCTCGCTGAACTACATTGGCTCCCGGTTAAGCAGCGCCTCGATTTCAAAATTCTCATCCTGGTTTTCAAAGTACTCCAAGGCCTCGCCCCTCCCTATCTCTGTAATCTCCTCCAGCCCCACAACCCCCCGAGATATCTGCGCTCCTCTAATTCTGGCCTCTTGAATATCCCTGATTATAATCGCTCAGGCATTGGTGGCCGTGTCTTCTGTTGCCGGGGACCTAAGCTCTGGAATTCCCTCCCTAAACCTCTCCGCCTCTCTACCTCTCTTTCCTCCTTTAAGATGCTCCTTAAAACCTACCTCTTTGACCAAGCTTTTGGTCTCCTGCCCTAATTTCTCCTTATGTGGCTCGGTGTCAAATTTTTTGTCTTACAATACTCCCGTGAAGCACCTTGGGACATTTTACTACATTACAGGCGCTGTAGAAATACAAGTTGTTGTTGTTCCTTCGCTCATTCGCTCTCTTTTGCTCTCTGTCTCTCTTGACTCTCACCCTCTACCTATCTCTCACTCATTTTCTCACTCACTCTTTCTCACTTTGTCTATCACAGACTCCTCTCTTACTGTGTCACTCTCCCTCTTTCTCTTTCTGTCTCATTCTCTGTCTCTATCGCTGTCTTTCGCTTTTTCTCTCTCTCGCGCTCGCGCTGTCTGTCTTTCTGTCTGTGGATTAACCCTCTCACCCACCTCCTCCCAGTTACAGACACCGGGTAGCCTGTTCCCTATCGGAGGGGATTAACCCTCTCACCCACCTCCTCCCAGTTACAGACACCGGGTAGCCTGTTCCCTATCGGAGGGGATTAACCCTCTCACCCACCTCCTCCCAGTAACAGACACCAGGCAGCCTGATCCCTATCGGAGGGGATTAACCCTCTCACCCACCTCCTCCCGGTTACAGGCAGCCAGTTCCCTATCGGAGGGGATTAACCCTCTCACCCACCTCCTCCCAGTTACAGACACCGGGTAGCCTGTTCCCTATCGGAGGGGATTAACCCTCTCACCCACCTCCTCCCAGTAACAGACACCAGGCAGCCTGATCCCTATCGGAGGGGATTAACCCTCTCACCCACCTCCTCCCGGTTACAGGCAGCCAGTTCCCTATCGGAGGGGATTAACCCTCTCACCCACCTCCTCCCAGTTACAGACACCGGGTAGCCTGCTCCCTATCGGAGGGGATTGTCCCTCTTACCCACCTCCTCCCAGTTACAGACACCGGGTAGCCTGCTCCCTATCGGAGGGGATTATCCCTCTTACCCACCTCCTCCCGGTTACAGACACCGGGCAGCCTGTTCCCTATCGGAGGGGATTATCCCTCTTACCCACCTCCTCCCAGTTACAGACACCGGGTAGCCTGCTCCCTATCGGAGGGGATTGTCCCTCTTACCCACCTCCTCCCAGTTACAGACACCGGGTAGCCTGCTCCCTATCGGAGGGGATTATCCCTCTTACCCACCTCCTCCCGGTTACAGACACCGGGTAGCCTGCTCCCTATCGGAGGGGATTATCCCTCTTACCCACCTCCTCCCAGTTACAGACACCGGGCAGTCTGTTCCCTATCAGAGGGGATTAACCAAAAGAGAAGGCTGAGGGGTGGCCTAATAGAGGTCTTTAAAATCATGAACGGTTTTGATAGACTGGATACAGAGAGAATGTTTCCAATTGTGGGGAAGAGCAAAACTAGAGGCCATCAATATAAGATCGTCACCAAGAAATCAATTAGGGAATTCAGAAGAAACTTATTTACCCAGAGAGTGGTGAGAATGTGGAACTCGCTACAACAGGGAGTGGTTGAAGCGAATAGTATCGATACATTTAAGGGGAGGCTAGAGAAGCATATGATGGAGAAGGGAATAGAGGGTTACGCTGATAGATTTAGATGTGGAAAGATGGGAGGAGGCTCGAGTGGAGCATAAACACCGGCATGGACTGGTTGGGCCGAATGGCCTGTTTCTGAGCCGTATATCCTATGTAATGTATGTCTCATATTTAATGAGCCTTTCTGAGTTTCATGGATTCTTATAGCACAGAAGGTGGCCATTCGGCCCATCGTGCCTGTGCTGTCTCTTTGAAAGAACAGTCGTGCTCAGTCCCACCACCCCCCTTTTTTCCGAACCCTGTTAATCTGTTTTTCTCTGTCACTCTCTCCCTCCTCCGCGCCCCACACAAAAGGGAAACAGAGAGAGAACGAGACTTACGAGAAACTGGTGCAGGAAGTTGTTATACAGTTCTTTGTATGCCAGTAAATCTTTTAAAACTTTTGTAGCTGATTTTAACGAGCTGCACAATGTTTTAAAATTCGATATGTTAAAAATGCTTCCTCCCCGTCGGGGAATTGAACCCCGGTCTCCCGCGTGACAGGCGGGGATACTCACCACTATACTAACGAGGAGCTGACGATTGCATATTCTATCAGAGCAACAATTGAGCTGTGAACAGAACTGGACAGAGTGAGAAGGTGACAGGGAGAGAGAGAGACAGGGACAAAAACAGAGAGAGAGATAGAAAGGGTCTCAGAGAGATACACACTGAGAGAGACAGACACAGAGACAGAGAGAGAGACACAGAGAGAGAGAGACACACACACACACAGAGACAGAGAGAGAGACACACAAATGGTGGCTAATGACATTGATTTTTTTCTGTTCTGTTTTTCCAAGGACTTTCTTGAGCGGAGACTGTTCAGGGACTGAGTGCTCTTTTGCTACATGATTGCGATTTTATCTGAGCAAAATTTAAAGTCTCATTGGCCCAGTAGTCGTGGCCGAGTGGTTAAGGCGATGGACTAGAAATCCATTGGGGTCTCCCCGCGCAGGTTCGAATCCTGCCGACTACGGTTCAAGCATTTTTCATCCCATTTCATTTCAAAATGCAACCAAATCCCTGGAGAACGATCCTGAGTTAGGCGGAATTAAATCCCACAACTTTCAGCACCTGGACATTTTTCTCATTTTCATTCATCTGCAAGTATTCACCAAATATCCGGTCGGAAATAGAACAAAAATCAGGCAAATTAGCGACAGTGTTTCTCTCTCTGTCTGAGTCACTGCCTGTCTGTGTTTATGTCCGTCTGTTTACATCCATCTGTGTGTCTTTCTGTTTCTGTCTATGTGAGTGTATGTTTGTGTCTGTGTGTGTGTCTGCCTGTGTTAATGTGTGTGTCTTTCTCTGCTGTGCTCAACTCTGTGGCAGGTTGGGGCATGAAGGTTGGGGCTTGAAGTCCCGATTCTCACAGCGACAGTCCACAGCTATTGCCAGCACCAGGATGGCCGAGTGGTTAAGGCGTTGGACTTAAGATCCAATGGGTTTATACCCGCGTGGGTTCGAACCCCACTCCTGGTAGCTCTTTAATTAAATAGAACAGAAACAAATCAATGTCATCGTCTCCGTCTGTCTCTCCCAGTCTTTCTGTCTCATTCTCTCTCTCAGTCTCTCTTTGACTCTGTCTGTCTCTCTGCTTCTCTGTGTCTCGGTCTCTGACTGTCTCTCTCTCTGTCACTTTCTCATTTGTCCAATTCTGTTTACAACCCGATTCTTGCCGTCATGGAGTCCATGTGTCTCGGTAGTATAGTGGTGAGTACCTTCGCTTCTCATGCGGAAGACCGGGGTTCAATTCCCCGACGGGCATAAAAGCATTTTTAGCATCTCGAATTTTAAAACATTGTGCAGCTTAAAATTCTCCTTGGAAAAATAGAACAGAAATAAATCATCTAAACTAATTTTTAAATATTTACTGGCGTATGAAGAACTGTCTACGATAGCAAAATACTGCAGATGCTGGAAATCCGAAATAACAACAGAAAACGCTGGAAAAACTCAGCAGGCCAGGCAGCATCCGTAGAGAGAGAAAGAGAGTTGACGTTTCAGGTCGATGACCTTTCATCAGAACTGGGAAGAGCTGGAAATCAAATAGATTTAAGGCCAGGGTAAAGCTGGGAAAAGGGGGAGGGGATAAAGGAACAAAGGAGGAGATGAAGAGACATTAAGAGACATTAAGAGATATGCAAGGCTAGAGGTGGTGTTAATGTGACAGATTAAGGCTGAATGAAGTGTGAAATCCACTGGCAGAATGAAGGACAGCTGCCAGCTTCTGACTGTCTAACTACTTCCTGCACCAGTTCCTCAGTCGTATAGAGATCTCTCCCTGTTCACCTCTCCCTTTTGTGTGGGGCGCAGAGGAGGGAGAGAGTGACAGAGGAAAAAGAGATTAACAGGGTTACTGACAAAAAGCGGGGGTGTGGGACTGAGCACGACTGTTCTTTCAAAGAGCCGCAAGCGGCAGGATTCGAACCTGCGCGGGGAGACCCCAATGGATTTATAGTCCTTCGCCTTAACGACTCGGCCACGACTAATGGATCTGCGAGTCTTTAAATGTTGCTCAGATAAAATGGCAATCGTCCATCGCTGTGCAGCAAAAGAGCACTCAGTCCCTAAACAGTCTCCGCTCAAGAAAATTCTCAGAAACAATCACCTCTCGCATTTGTTTTATTTTTCTTTTTTTCTCTGTAGCTTTACAACACGACGCAACAGCAAGAAATATAACTAAGAAGGACGCCGCGAATTGAATTGAATTGCCTTCACTGCAGAAGCGCAGAGCAAGAATCGCGCTGTGGACAGACCGGCGGGCGGGATGATTATTCACATCCCAAATTTAACACCTTTGTGCAACTCCTTAAAATCCTCCTTGGAAAAAGAGAACAGAAAAAAATCAAAGTCATAAGCCTCCATTTTTGTCAATCACTCTCTCTGTCTCTCTCTGTCTCTGTCTGTCTCTCTCTGACTCTCTCACTATCTCTTTGTCTCTGTCTCTCTATCTCTCTCTCTGTCTCTCTCTGTCTGTCTCTCTCTCTATCTGTCTCTCTCTTTGTCTCTGTCTATCTCTATCTCTCTCTCGGTCTCTCTCAGTCTCTCTCTCTCTCTCTGTATTCCTCTCTCTCTCTGTTTTTGTCCCTGTCTCTCTCTCTCTGTGTCACCTTCTCATGCTGTTCAGTTCTGTTCACAGCTCAATTGTTGCGCTGATTGATTCTGCGTGCATCAGCTCATCGTTAGTATACTAGTGTGTATCCCCGCCTGTCACGCGGGAGACCGGGGTTCAATTCCCCGACGGGGGGGAAGCATTTTTAATAGCACGAATTTTAAAACTTTGTGCAGCTCCTTGAAATACTCCTTGGAAAAATAGAACAGAAATAAATCATCTAAACTAATTTTAAAAGATTTACTGGCATATGAAGAACTGTATAACCAGTTCCTCGTTAGTATAGAGTTCTCTCTCTGTTTCCCTCTCCCTTTTGTGTGGGGCGCGGAGGAGGGAGAGAGTGTCAGGGAAAAAGAGATTAACAGGGTTACTGACAAAAAGCGGGGCTGTGGGACTAAGCACGACTGCTCTTTCAAAGAGACAGCAGAGGCACGACGGGCCGAATGGCCTCCTTCTGTGCTGTAAGAATCCATGACACTCAGAAAAGCTTATTACATATGTGACATACATACTGACATACATTACATAGGAAATACGGAACAGAATCAGGCCATTCGGCCCAACCAGACCATGCCGGTGTTTATGCTCCACTCAAGCCTCCTCTCATCTTCCCACATCTAACTCTATCAGTGTAACCCTCTGTTCCCTTCTCCCTCATATGCTTGTCTAGCCTCCCCTTAAATGCATCGATACTATTCGCTTCAACCACTCCCTGTGGTAGCGAGTTCCACATTCTCACCAATCTCTGGGTGAAGAAGTTTCTTCTGAATTCCCTATTGGATTTCTTGGTGACTATCTTATGTTGATGGCCTCTAGTTTTGCGGGTTAGGTTGATGTGGCTATGATAAATTGACCCTTAGTGTTAGGGGGGGATTAAATACGTGGGGTTACGGGGATAGGGTGGGATATGTGTCGGTGCAGGCTCGATGGGGATTCTGTGTGGGAAAGCAGGGACAGGGTACTGGATTTGGATGATCAGCCATGATCGTATTGAATGGTGGAGCAGGCTCGACGGGCCGAATGGCCTACTCCTGCTCCTAGTTTCTATGTTTCTATGTTTCTTCCCCACAAGTGGAAACATTCTCTCTGGATCAAAACGATCATGATTTTAAAGACCTCTATTAGGTCACCCCTCAGCCTTCTCTTTTGTTAATCCCCTCCATTGGGGTCTCCCCGCCCAGATTCGAATCCTGCCGACTACGGTTCCAGCATTTTTCATCTCATTTCATTTCTGAATGTAACCAAATCCCTGGGGAGCTCATCCTGAGTTAGGCGGAATTAAATCCCACAACTTTCAACAGCTCGAGATTTTTCTCATTTTCATTGATCTGCAAGTATTCACCAAATATACGGTCGGAAATAGAACAAAAATCAGACAAATTAGCGACAGTGTTTCTCTCTCTGTCTGAATCACTGTCTGTCTGTGTTTATGTCCGTCTGTTTACATCCATCTGTGTGTCTTTCTGTTTCTGTCTATGTGAGTGTATGTTTCTGTCTGTGTGTGTGTCTGCCTGTGTTAATGTGTGTGTCTTTCTCTGCTCTGCTCAACTCTGTGGCAGGTTGGGGCTTGAAGGTTGGGGCTTGAACTCCCGATTCTCACAGCGACAGTCCACATCTATTGCCAGCACCAGGATGGCCGAGTGGTTAATGCGTTGGACTTAAGATCCAATGGTTTTATACCCGCGTGGGTTCGAACCCCACTCCAGGTAACTCTTCAATTAAGTAGAACAGAAAAAAATCAATGTCATAGCCTCCTCTTTTGTCTCCGTCTGTCTCTCCCAGTCTTTCTGTCTCATTCTCTCTCTCAGTCTCTCTTTGACTCTGTCTGTCTCTCTGCTTCACTTTGTCTCGTTCTCTGACTGTCTCTCTCTCTGTCACTTTCTCATTTGTCCAATTCTGTTTACAACCCGATTCTTGCCTTAACAGACTACATGTGTCTCGGTATTATAGTGATGAGTATCACCGCCTGTCACGCGGGAGACCGGGGTTCCGTTCTCCGACGGGGAGGAAGCATTTTTAACAGCTCGAATTTTAAAAGTTTGTGCATCTCCTTAAAATACACCTTGGAAAAATAGAACAGAAATAAATCATCTAAACTAATTTTAAAAGATTTACTGGCATATGAAGAACTGTATAACTACTTCCTGCACCAGTTCCTCCTTAGTATAGAGCTCTCTCTCTGTTTCCCTTTTGTGTGGGGCTAGGAGGAGGGAGAGAGTGACAGAGAAAAAGAGATTAAGAAGGTTATGGACAAAAAGCGGGGGTGTGGGGCTAAGCACGACTGCTCTTTCAAAGAGACAGCAGAGGCACGACGGGCCGAATGGCCTCTTCTGTGCTGTAAGAATCTGTGAATCCATGACACTCAGAAAAGCTTCTCAAATAAGTGACATACACACTCACATACATTACATAGGATATACAGAACAGAATCAGGCCCAACCAGTCCATTCCGGTGTTTATGCTTCACTCAAGCCTCCTCCCATCTTTCCACATCTAACTCTATCAGCGTAACCCTCTGTTCCCTTCTCCCTCATATGCTTGTCTAGCCTCCCCTTAAATGTATCTATACTATTCGTTTCAAACACTCCCTGTGGTAGCGAGTTCCACATTCTCACCAATCTCTGGGTAAAGAAGTTTCTTCTGAATTCCCTATTGATTTCTTGGAGACTATCTTATATTGATGGCCTCTAGTTTTGCTCTTCCCCACAAGTGGAAACACTCTCTCTGTATCTACTCGATCAAAACGTTCATGATTTTAAAGACCTCTGTTCGGCCCCCCTCAGCCTTCTCTTTTGTTAATCCCCTCCATTGGGGTCTCACCGCCAAGGTTCGAATCCTGCCGACTACGGTTCCAGCAAATTTCATCCCATTTCATTTCAAAATGTAACCAAATCCCTGGGGAACTAATCCTGTGTTAGGCGGAATTAAATCCCACAACTTTCAACACCTCGAGATTTTTCTCATTTTCATTGATCTGCAAGTATTCACCAAATATACGGTCGGAAATAGAACAAAAATCAGACAAATTAGCGACAGTGTTTCTCTCTGTCTGCCTGTCTCTCTCTATGTCTGAGTCACTGTCTGTCTGTGTTTATGTTTATGTCCGTCCGTTTATGTGTGTATCTTTCTGTTTATGTGAGTGTATGTTTCTGTCTCTCTGTGTCTGTCTGTGTTTGTCTGTCTGAGTCTGCTGTGTTAATGTGTGTGTCTCTCTGTGTCTTTCTCTGCTCTGCGCAACTCTGTGGCAGGGTGGGGCTTGAAGTCCCGATTCTCAGAGAGACAGTCCACAAACGTCGACAGCACCAGGATGGCCGAGTGGTTAAGATCCAATGGATTTATACCGGCGGGGGTTCGAACCCCACTCCTGGTAGCTTTTTAATTTAAGTAGAACAGAAACAATTCAATGTTAGAGCCTCCTTTTTTGTCTCTCCCAGTCTTTCTGTCTCATTCTCTCTCTCAGTCTCCCTTTGGCTCTGTCTGTCTCTTTGCGTCTCTGTCTTTGTCTGCATCTCGGTCTCTTTCTTTGTCTCTGACTCTCTCTCTCTGTATCTCTCTGCTTCTCTTTTTCTCTGTGTCTCTGTCTGTCTGTCTCTCTCTGTCTGGCTTTCTCTCTGTCTTTCTCTCACTGTCTGTCTCTCTCTGACTGTCTCTCTCTTTGTCTCTGTCTCTCTCTTTGTCTCTGTCTCTCTCTTTGTCTCTGTCTCTGTCTCTCTTATCTTTCTCACTCTGTCCAGTTCTGTTCATGCCTCGATTCTTGCTCTGGCAGACTCTGTGTCTGTCAGTTTCTCGTTAGTACAGTGGTGAGTGTCCCTGCTTGTCACGCGAGCGACCGGGGTTCAATTCGCCGACGGGGCGGCCGGTTTTAACATCCCCAATTTTAAACTACTGTGCAACTCCTTAAAATCCTTCTTGAATAATTCTTAAAATGCTATTTTGGCATCTCCTGAATCTGCATTTTTCTCGAACTCTCTCCCTTTCACTCCCAACTAAGAAAAAGATGGAATTGTGAAATGAATCTATACCTTTCAGTCTCTCGCTCTATCTGTCTGTCTCTCTGTCGCATTCTCTGTCTGTGTCTCCCTTTGTCTACATCTCTGTCAGTCTCTCTCTCTTTGTGTCTCTCTCAGGGCTTGATAGGGTGGATGCTGGGAGAATGCTTCCTTTGGCTGGGGAGTCTAGAACCAGGGGCCACAGCCTCAGGATAAAGGGTAGGACATTCAGGACTGAGATGAGAAGAAATGTGCGGGTTAGGTTGATTTGGCTATGATAAATTGACCCTTAATGTTAGGGGGGGATTAAATATGTGGGGTTATGGGGATGGGATAGGATAGGATAGGATATGTTAGGGGGAATTAAATACGTGGGGTTACGGGGGTAGGGTGGGATATGTGTACTGTGGGGATTAAAGCAGGGACAGGGTATTGGACTGGGATGATCAGCCATGATCGTATTGAATGGTGGAGCAGGCTCGACGGGCCGAATGGCCTACTCCTGCTCCTAGATTCTATGTTTCTATGTTTCTATGTTTCTAAATTTCTTCACACAGAGGGTGGTGAATCTTTGGAATTCTCTATCCAAGAGGGCTGTGGAGGCTCAGTGATTGGGTATATTCAAAACAGAAGACGATAGATTTCTGACTAGTCAAAGGATATGGTGATAGGGCCGGTGAATGGAGTTGAGGCTAGAAGATCAGCCATGATCTCATTGAATGGCGGAGCCGTTTCGAAGGGCGAATGGATTACTCCTGCTCCTATTACTTATGTTCTCTCCCTTTGTCTCTGTCTTACTCTCTCAGTCTCCCTCTCTCGCTCTGTTTCTCTCTCTCTTTCTGTCTCTGTGTTTCTGTCTCTCGATCTCTTTCTCACTCTGTCCAGTTCTGTTCACAGCTCGATTCTTGCTCTGAGCGATTTTGCAGCTGTCAGTTCCTCGTTAGTATAATGGTGAGTATCTTTGCATGTCCCACGGGTAACCGGGGTTCAATTCCCCAACGATAAGGAAGCATTTTTAACATATCGAATTTTAAAATATTTTGGAGCTCCGAACAATCCTCCTTGGAAAAATACAACAGAAAAATATCCACTTTTAGATTTTGATGGATTAGAGGCTGTTTGGAGACTGGATTCTTGGTGCCCGGCTGGTGCAGAGCGATGGATTGCGATTTTAACTGGGCAGACTTTCAAAATTCAACAAACTCCCAGTAGATTTAATCGGGAGTGACAAGGATTATAATTCCACGGATTGTAACACCTCGACTTTTGAATTGACCTTCCCTGGGACTGTTTCATGTAACAGTGTAGAGGGAGCTTTACTCTGTATCTGACCCATGCTGTATCTGCCCTGGGACTGATTGATGGGACAGTGTAGAGGGAGCTTTATTCTGTATCTAACCCGTGCTGCACCTGCCCTGGGAGTGTTTGATGGGACAGTGTACAGGGAGCTTTACTCTGTATCTCACCCGTGCTGTACCTGCCCTGGGAGTGTTTGATGGGACAGTGTAGAGGGAGCTTTACTTTGTATCTAACCCGTGCTGTACCTGCGCTGGGAGTGTTTAATGGGACAGTGTAGAGGGAGCTTTACTCTGTATCTAACCCTATGCTGTACCTGCCCTGGGAGTGTTTGATGGGACAGTGTAGAGGGAGCTTTACTCTGTATCTAACCCGTGCTGTACCTGCCCTGGGAGTGTTTGATGGGACAGTGTAGAGGGAGCTTTACTCTGTATCTAACCCGTGCTGTACCTGCCCTGGGAGTGTTTGATGGGACAGTGTAGAGGGAGCTTTACTCTGTATCTAACCCGTGCTGTACCTGCCCTGGGAGTGTTTGATGGGACAGTGTAGAGGGAGCTTTACTCTGTATCTAACCCGTGCTGTACCTGCCCTGGGAGTGTTTGATGGGACAGTGTAGAGGGAGCTTTACTCTGTATCTAACCCGTGCTGTACCTGCCCTGGGAGTGTTTGATGGGACAGTGTAGAGGGAGCTTTACTCTGTATCTAACCCGTGCTGTACCTGCCCTGGGAGTGTTTGATGGGACAGAGATGAAGAAGGCGGGAGGTAGAGAAGAGATAACTCAAGCTTAGGAGCACTACCACCTGCCCAGGTACAGCGAGCAGCGTTTGCAGACTGCCCTGTGACGGGTCTGTCTGACGTGCAGGATCAATGGCCGAGAAAAAGTTACCAAAGGAGTCTGCTGCCTTAATTGCCCTTGAGAGGGCAGGTGGCCTTGGGGGCACTGGAGACTGGCATGTGACTGGCGCATCCTTGCACCCTCTCGCCCACTAACCCTTACAGCGCATGAGAACATTTATTTATTGGAGCTACTAATATTTGCACTGGTCTCTGATATATTTCAAAAAAAATTTTTTTTGAATTGCTGAAATGACAAGAGTATTGTATGAAAAATTAATAAACAAGATTATCAAAAATGCCTGTGTGTGTTTTTCTATGTCTGTGTGTGTCTCTCTGTCTCGCTCTCCTACATCACAGCAGTGACTACACTTCAATCTCCTTATTTGGCTGTAAACCGCTTGGAGGCGTCCTGGGTTCGTGAAAGGCGCTGAATAAATGCTAGTCTTTCTCTCGCTCTTTCCTTCGCTCTTTCCTTCGCTCTTTCTCTCGTTCTTGACTGGACTATTCCAACGCACTCCTGGCTGGCCTCCCACATTCCACCCTACGTAAACTTGAGGTCATCCAAACCCCAGCTGCCCGTGTCCTAACTCGCACCAAGTTCCATTCACCCATCTCCCCTGTGCTCGCTGACCTACACTGGCTCCCGGTTAAGCAGCGCCTCGATTTCAAAATTCTCATCCTGGTTTTCAAAGTACTCCAAGGCCTCGCCCCTCCCTATCTCTGTAATCTCCTCCAGCCCCACAACCCCCCGAGATATCTGCGCTCCTCTAATTCTGGCCTCTTGAATATCCCTGATTATAATCGCTCAACCATTGGTGGCCGTGTCTTCTGTTGCCGGGGACCTAAGCTCTGGAATTCCCTCCCTAAACCTCTCCGCCTCGCTACCTCTCTTTCCTCCTTTAAGATGCTCCTTAAAACCTACCTCTTTGACCAAGCTTTTGGTCTCCTGCCCTAATTTCTCCTTATGTGGCTCCGTGTCAAATTTTTTGTCTTACAATACTCCCGTGAAGCACCTTGGGACATTTTACTACATTACAGGCGCTGTAGAAATACAAGTTGTTGTTGTTCCTTCGCTCATTCGCTCTCTTTTGCTCTCTGTCTCTCTTGACTCTCACCCTCTTCCTATCTCTCACTCATTTTCTCACTCACTCTTTCTCACTTTGTCTATCACAGTCTCCTCTCTTACTGTGTCACTCTCCCTCTTTCTCTTTCTGTCTCATTCTCTGTCTCTATCGCTGTCTCTCTCTTTTTCTCTCTCG
>JASTWF010000178.1:621659-627884 GCA_030390025.1 Squalus acanthias
CAAGTATTCACCAAATATACGGTCGGAAATAGAACAAAAATCAGGCAAATTAGCGACAGTGTTTCTCTCTGTCTGCCTGTCTCTCTCTATGTCTGAGTCACTGTCTGTCTGTGTTTATGTTTATGTCCGTCCGTTTATGTGTGTATCTTTCTGTTTATGTGAGTGTATGTTTCTGTCTCTCTGTGTCTGTCTGTGTTTGTCTGTCTGAGTCTGCCTGTGTTAATGTGTGTGTCTCTCTGTGTCTTTCTCTGCTCTGCGCAACTCTGTGGCAGGGTGGGGCTTGAAGTCCCGATTCTCAGAGAGACAGTCCACAAACGTCGACAGCACCAGGATGGCCGAGTGGTTAAGATCCAATGGATTTGTACCGGCGGGGGTTCGAACCCCACTCCTGGTAGCTTTTTAATTTAAGTAGAACAGAAACAATTCAATGTTAGAGCCTCCTTTTTTGTCTCTCCCAGTCTTTCTGTCTCATTCTCTCTCTCAGTCTCCCTTTGGCTCTGTCTGTCTCTTTGTCCCTGTGTCTCTGTCTTTGTCTG
This sequence comes from Squalus acanthias, assembly GCA_030390025.1. NCBI lineage: Eukaryota > Metazoa > Chordata > Chondrichthyes > Squaliformes > Squalidae > Squalus > Squalus acanthias. The sequence goes on from JASTWF010000178.1 coordinate 622,196, forward strand.
CATCTCGGTCTCTTTCTTTGTCTCTGACTCTCTCTCTCTGTATCTCTCTCCTTCTCTTTTTCTCTGTGTCTCTGTCTGTCTGTCTCTCTCTGTCTGGCTTTCTCTCTGTCTTTCTCTCACTGGCTGTCTCTCTCTGACTGTCTCTCTCTTTGTCTCTGTCTCTCTCTTTGTCTCTGTCTCTGTCTCTCTCTATCTTTCTCACTCTGTCCAGTTCTGTTCATGCCTCGATTCTTGCTCTGGCAGACTCTGCGTTTGTCAGTTTCTCGTTAGTATAGTGGTGAGTATCCATGCTTGTCACGCGAGAGACCGGGGTTCAATTCCCCGGTGGGGCGGCTGGTTTTAACATCCCCAATTTTAAACTACTGTGCAACTCCTTAAAATCCTTCTTGAATAATTCTTAAAATGCTATTTTGGCATCTCCTGATTCTGCATTTTTCTCGAACTCTCTCTCTTTCACTCTCAACTAAGAAATAGATGGAATTGTGAAATGAATCTATACCTTTCAGTCTCTCGCTCTATCTGTCTGTCTCCTTCTCTGTCTGTGTCTCCCTTTGTCTACATCTCTGTCAGTCTCTCTCTCTTTGTGTCTCTCTCAGGGCTTGATAGGGTGGATGCTGGGAGAATGTTTCCTTGGCTGGGGAGTCTAAAACCAGGGGCCACAGCCTCAGGAGAAAGGGTAGGACATTCAGGACTGAGATGAGAAGAAATTTCTTCACACAGAGGGTGGTGAATCTTTGGAATTCTCTATCCAAGAGGGCTGTGGAGGCTCAGTGATTGGGTTTATTCAAAACAGAAGTCGATAGATTTCTGACTAGTCAAGGGATATGGTGATAGGGCCGGTGAATGGAGTTGAGGCAGAAGATCAGCCATGATCTCATTGAATGGCGGAGCAGGTTCGAAGGGCGAATGGACTACTCCTGCTCCTATTACTTATGTTATCTCCCTTTGTCTCTGTCTTTCTCGCTCAGTCTCCCTCTCTCGCTCTGTTTCTCTCTCTCTTTCTGTCTCTGTGTTTCTGTCTCTCGATCTCTTTCTCACTCTGTCCAGTTCTGTTCACAGCTCGATTCTTGCTCTGACCGATTTTGCAGCTGTCAGTTCCTCGTTAGTATAATGGTGAGTATCTTTGCATGTCCCACGGGTAACCGGGGTTCAATTCCCCAACGGTAAGGAAGCATTTTTAACATATCGAATTTTAAAATATTTTGGAGCTCCGAACAATCCTCCTTGGAAAAATACAACAGAAAAATATCCACTTTTAGATTTTGATGGATTAGAGGCTGTTTGGAGACTGGATTCTTGGTGCCCGTCTGGTGCAGAGCGATGGATTGCGATTTTAACTGGGCAGACTTTCAAAATTCAACAAACTCCCAGTAGGTTTAATCGGGAGTGACAAGGATTATAATTCCACGGATTGTAACAGCTCGACTTTTGAATTGATCGACAAGATTTGACGAAATCTACTGCAGAAATACGACAACAATCAGACAAATTGCCGACAGTCTGTCTCTCTGTATGTCTAAGTCACTCTGTGTGTATGTTCGTGTCAATGTATGTGTCTGTCCATGTGTGTGTCTGTCTCTCTGTGTATGTGTGTATCAATCTGTGAGTCTGTGTGTCTGTGTGTGTGTTTGAGTCTTTGTCTCAAGCAGTGCTTAACTAATTCCTCTACCAGGTCCTTGATGGTATAATGGTGAGTTTTCAACTCCCCAACAGGTTCTCTGTGTGTGTTCCAACTCGAAGGATAGCCCCTTGGGTTAGTCCAGACCCACTCTCCCGCCTCGCCAGCAACTCACCTGCTTGGGGTGGGGGTCTCAAATATTATTCTTTTACCCTCTGGAATCTGGATTCAAATCAAGGCCTGTCATGCACACTAGAGGGAGCTTTACTCTGTATCTAACCCGTGCTGTACCTGCCCTGGGAGTGTTTGATGGGACAGTGTAGAGGGAGCTTTACTCTGTATCTAACCCGTGCTGTACCTGCCCTGGGAGTGTTTGATGGGACAGTGTAGAGGGAGCTTTACTCTGTATCTAACCCGTGCTGTACCTGCCCTGGGAGTGTTTGATGGGACAGTGTAGAGGGAGCTTTACTCTGTATCTAACCCGTGCTGTACCTGCCCTGGGAGTGTTAGATGGGACAGTGTAGAGGGAGCTTTACTCTGTATCTAACCCGTGCTGTACCTGCCCTGGGAGTGTTTGATGGGACAGTGTAGAGGGAGCTTTACTCTGTATCTAACCCGTGCTGTACCTGCCCTAGGAGTGTTTGATGGGACAGTGTAGAGGGAGCTTTACTCTGTATCTAACCCGTGCTGTACCTGCCCTGGGAGTGTTTGATGGGACAGTGTAGAGGGAGCTTTACTCTGTATCTAACCCGTGCTGTACCTGCCCTGGGAGTGTTTGATGGGACAGTGTAGAGGGAGCTTTACTCTGTATCTAACCCTGTGCTGTACCTGCCCTGGGAGTGTTTGATGGGACAGTGTAGAGGGAGCTTTACTCTGTATCTAACCCGTGCTGTACCTGCTCTGGGAGTGTTTGATGGACAAAATTGAGAGGTCGCACAACACCAGGTTATAGTCCAACAGTTTTATTTGAAATCACAAGCTTTCGGAGCTATCGCTCCTTCCTCAGGTGAAGTAAATTGGATACAGAATCGCCAGAGCATATATAGATGGAAAAAAAAGCATGTGTACTTTACAATTGCAGACCAATAAATTAAATCATCCTGACTATCTGCCGAGGTGTGATAAAGTTAATTAAGTCAGCCAGGAAGGTACCACATCAAAAGACATAGCAAGATACAACTGAGACAATGAGGTGAAGTCGCAGGGGTTCTAACGTGTCAAAAGCTGCCGTCTGTATGTAAAACGAAAAGCTTTAAAAAAAAATTTACTTTTTTACTGGGAAAATTTTTACTTTTTTACTGGGAATCACATCTGTGAACAAGCTAACGACGACTCGAGTCCGGATCACGTCATGTATCGTGACATAAACCCAAGATCCCGATTGAGACCGTCTTCATGAGTGCGGAACTTGGCTATCAGTTTCTGCTCGATGATTTTGCGTTGTCGTGTGTTTCTAAGGTTGCCTTGGAGAACGCTTACCCGCAGATCCGAGGCTGAATGTCCTTGACTGCTGAAGTGTTCCCCGACTGGGAGGTAACAATCCTGCATGGCGATTGTTGCGCGGTGCTCGTTCATACGTTGTCTCAGTGTCTGCATGGTCTCGCGGATGTACCATGCCGCGGTGCATTCTTTCCTGCAACGTATGAGGTAGACAACGTTGGCCGAGTCACATGAGTATGTACCATGTACCTGGTGGGTAGTGTCCTCACGTGTGATGGTGGTATCTGTGTTGATGATCTGGCATGTCTTGCAGAGTTTGCCATGGCAGGGTTGTGTGGTGCCGTGGTCGCTGTTATCCTGAAAGCTGGGTAATTTGCTGCGAACGATGGTACTTCTGAGGTTAGGCGGCTGTTTGAAGGCAAGTAGTGGAGGCGTGGGGATGGCCTTAGCGAGGTGTTTGTCGTCATCGATGACATGTTGAAGGCTGCGAAGAACATGTCGTAGTTTCTCCGCTCCGGGGAAGTACTGGACGACGTAGGGTACCCTGTTGGTTGTGTCCCGTGTTTGCCTTCTGAGGAGGTCTATGCGATTTTTCGCTGTGGCCCGTCGGAACTGTCGATCGATGAGTCGAGCGTCATATCCCGTTCTTACGAGGGCGTTTTTCAGCGTCCGTAGGTGTCCATCGCGTTCCTCCTCGTCTGAGCAGATCCTGTGTATTCGCAGGGCTTGTCCATAGGGGATGGCTTCTTTAAAATGGTTAGGGTGGAAGCTGGAGAAGTGGAGCATCGTGAGGTTGTCCGTGGGCTTGCGGTAGAGTGAAGTGCTGAGGTGTCCGTCTTTGATGGAGATTCGTGTGTCCAGGAATGAGACCGATTCTGAGGAGTAGTCCATGGTGAGTTTGATGGTGGGATGGAACTTGTTTATGTTATCGTGTAGTCTTTTCAGTGATCCTTCGCCATGGGTCCAAAGGAAGAAAATGTCGTCGATGTATCTGGTGTACAGCGTTGGCTGGAGGTCCTGTGCAGCGAAGAAGTCTTGCTCGAACTTGTGCATGAAGATGTTGGCGTATTGGGGTGCGAATTTGGTCCCCATGGCTGTTCCGTGTGTTTGGGTAAAAAAATGGTTGTCGAAGGTGAAGACATTGTGGTCAAGGATGAAGCGGATGAGTTGTAGGATGGCGTCTGGAGATTGGCTGTTGTTCATGTTGAGTACTGAGGCTGTTGCAGCGATGCCGTCATCGTGGGGGATACTGGTGTAGAGTGCCGATACGTCCATCGTGGCAAGGAGTGTTCCTGGTTCAACTGGTCCGTGGGTGCTGAGTTTCTGTAAGAAGTCTGTAGTGTCGCGACAGAAGCTGGGGGTTCCCTGTACGATGGGTTTCAGAATGCCCTCGACGTATCCAGAGAGGTTCTCACACAGGGTTCCATTGCCTGATACGATAGGACGTCCGGGTGTGTTGGCTTTGTGTATCTTTGGGAGGCAGTAGAAGTCTCCCACGCGGGGAGTACGTGGGATGAGAGCGCGTAGGATGTTTTGAAGGTCTGGATCGAAGGTCTTGATCAGTCTATTGAGTTGGCGGGTGTGTTCTTTGGTCGGATCTGCGGGTAGCTGTCTGTAGTGTTCCTGGTTGTCCAGTTGTCGGTATGTTTCTTTACAATAGTCCGTTCTGTTCTGTATGACGATGGCTCCTCCTTTGTCCGCTGGTTTGATGACAATGTTGCGGTTGGTCTTGAGAGCGTGGATGGCGTTGCGTTGTGCTCGGGTGACATTCTGGACTGTCTTGTGAGTGCGGCTGATGAATCTGGCGTTGATGCATTTCCTGACAGCTTGAGCATACATGTCAAGCTTGGGGCAGCGACCCTCCGGAGGGGTCCAGTTTGACTCTTTTTTCTTCGGTTGCTGCACTGCGAGTCCCTCTGTCTGCTGTTCTGGATCATTGATTGTCTCATTGGGTTTGTTGCTGACATCTTGGGATTTGTGGAAGTATTCCCGGAGCCTCATTCTCCTGATGAATTCCTCCGTGTCTGCCGCGAGACCGATGGGGTCCATTTTGGTGGTTGGGCAGAACTTGAGCCCTGGGCCAGAACTTCGATTTCGTCTGGTTGAAGGGTATGGTCGGACAAGTTGACGATGGACTTCCCTGTGGTTGCAGCCGTGGTACCGGGGGAGGCTTGGTTGCTGCTGGTGGTGATGCCGAGTTTCTCAAGCTTCCTGTTCTTGATGCGCATGTAGGCAGTGTAGTTCCGTTGCCTCGTCTGTTTGGTGGTGTCTCGTAACTGGTCTGCTGTGTCCTGAGCACAGGCTGAGAGCATGGACTCTATCTTGGTTTCGAGGTTGTGGCGTTTGCTGTAGAGCTGGTGTACGAGATGGTTGAGGAGTGTGCGAGAGGTACGACGGCAGAGTCTCTCAGCGTAGTCTGTGTTGTATGTCGATGTCAAGAGTGTTTGATGGGACAGTGTAGAGGAGCTTTACTCTGTATCTAACCCGTGCTGTACATGCCCTGGGAGTGCTTGATGGGACAGTGTAGAGGGAGCTTTACTCTGTATCTAACCCGTGCTGTACCTGCCCTGGGAATGTTTGATGGGACAGTGTAGAGGGAGCTTTACTCTCTATCTAACCCGTGCTGTACCT
>JASTWF010000178.1:630997-640997 GCA_030390025.1 Squalus acanthias
GAGTCTTTTGTTTAAAAGACTCTGCAAGGCCCTTGTTGCTGTGAGGTGTTCGATGGTCACTGAGGCAGTCGCTCTGGTTTCTTCTTGCGTGCTGGTCTATTTTCTGGCCTTCCTCCTCGTGGCTTGTGGTGGTTTTTGCTGGAGCAGGAAGAGAGCTGTGTCAGCGTGGTCAGCCAGTCCGAAAAAGAGAGAGATTATGGCACAGGCTTTCAATTATACTGTTTCTTTTTCACGCCAAATAAAACACTTACTAAAACGGATTCCTTTAGGTTGCAAATGAACCTTGCTTAGTCCAATTGTCTAGTTTTGGCGGGCTTGCCAGTTCCGATGGCTTTTGCTCAGTGTTAAACATGCCTTGATCGTTTTCCGATTTAAACAGAGCCTAATCTACGCGCCAAATCTCCACCCTATTGTCCTAGGTCTTTTGGTGGGCTTTCTTAACTGCTCTGGTCGATATTTGGCTGATGGGTTTTTGATGTGATAATGGGCTATGAAACTGTGTGCTGGAAGTTTTATTGTCAGGAATCGTTTTTAGATTTCCAGCATCCTGTTTGGACCTGGGGATTTCAATAGGGATCTTGGTTTATTCATATTTGAATGTGTTTGTGAGTTTTTGCTTTGTCTCTTCCACCTTGCTAGGATTTGCAGTGTAAACAATTCCCAGACAGATTGATTGAGCCTCAATACCCAAAGCGGTTCACTGCCTGGCCATGCCCCTCCGCAGCTTGCCTTGTGTCTGTGAAAGGTGTCTCTCCCAACAGTAAGATTCAAAAGTCAGTTTCCTCAGGGTTTTTTCTTCCCTGATATTTAGGTTTTTACATCAAATCACTTCACTTAGGTCCCATCATCCCAAGTTTGTATGAAAGGTCCAAAAATCCCTCCGTTTAGGGCTCTGTTCGAGTTTCTTGGGGGATTTTGCGAAGCCTACATTGTCTATCCTCCCCTTAAATGCATCGATACTATTCGTTTCAACCACTCCCTGTGGTAGCGAGTTCCACATTCTCACCACTCTCTGGGTAAAGAAGTTTCTTCTGAATTCCCTATTGGATTTCTTGGTGACTATCTTATATTAATGGCCTCTAGTTTTGCTCTTCCCCACAAGTGGCAACACTCTCTCTGTATCTACTCGATCAGAACGATCATGATTTTAAAGAGCTCTATTAGGCCCCCCCTCAGCCTTCTCTTTTGGTTAATCCCTTCCATTGGGGTCTCCCCACAGAGGTTCGAACCCTGTCGACTACGGCTTCCGCATTTTTCATCCCATTTCATTTCAAAATGTAACCAAATCACTGGAGAACTAATCCTGAGTTAGGCGGAATTAAATCCCACAACTTTCAAGACCTCGAGATTTTTCTCATTTTCATTGATCTGCAAGTATTCACCAAATATACGGTCGGAAATAGAACAAAAATCAGGCAAATTCGCGACAGTGTTTCTCTCTGCCTGTCTGTCTCTCTCTATGTCTGAGTCACTGTCTGTCTGTGTTTATGTTTATGTCCGTCTGTTTACATCTATCTGTGTGTGTGTGTGTCTTTCTGTTTCTGTCTATGTGAGTGTATGTTTCTGTCTCTCTGTGTGTGTCTGTGTTTATGTGTGTGTCTGTCTGAGTCTGTCTGTGTTAATGTGTGTGTCTCTGTTAATGTGTGTGTCCTCTGTGTCTTTCTCTGCTCTGCTCAAATCTGTGGCAGGGTGGGGCTTGAAGTCCCGATTCTCACAGAGGCAGTTCACAACCATTGCCAGCACCAGGATGGCCGAGTGGTTAAGGCGTTGGACTTAAGATACAATGGGTTTTTACCCGCGTGGGTTCGAACCCCACTCATGATAGCTCTTTAATTTAAGTAGAACAGAAAAAAATCAATGTCATTGCCTCCTTTTTTCTTTCTGTCTCATTCTCTCTCTCAGTCTCACTTTGGCTCTGTCTGTCTTTGTGTCTCTGTCTCTCTCTGTGTCTCTGTCTCTCTCTACTTGTCTGTGTCTCGGTCTCTCTCTTTGTCTCTGACCCTCTCTGTCGGTGTCTCTCGCCGTCTGTCTCTCTCTCCCTTTCTTTGTCTCTGTCTGTCTGTCTCTCTCCCTGTCTCTCCCTGTCTCTCTCTGTGTCTCTGCCTGTCTCTCTCTGTGTCTGTGTCTCTGTCTGTGTCTCTGCCTGTCTCTCTCTTTGTCTCTATATCTCTCTCTCTGTCTCTTTCTCATTTTTCCAGTTCTGTTCACAGCCCGATTCTTGCCCTGACAGACTCCATGTCCAACAATTCTTCGTTAATATAGTGGTGAGTATCCCCGCCTGTTACGCGGGAAACCGGGATTAAATTCCCCGACGGGGAGGCTGGTTTTTAACATCCCCAATTTTAAACCTTTGTGCAGCTCCTTAAAATCCTCCTTAAATAATTCTTAAAATGCTGTTTTGGCATCTGCTGAATCTGTATTTTTCTCTAACTCTCTCTCTTTCACTCTCAACTAAGAAAAAGATGGAATTGTGAAATGAATCTATACCTTTCAATCTCTCTCTGGAGTCTAGAACCAGGGGCCACAGCCTCAGGATAAAGGGTAGGACATTCAGGACTGAGATGAGAAGAAATGTCTTCACACAGAAGGTGCTGAATCTTTGGAATTCTCTACCCAAGAGGGCTGTGGAAGCTCAGTGATTGGGTATATTCAAAACAGAAGTCGATAGATTTCTGACTCGTAAAGGGATATGGTGATAGGGCCGGTGAATGGAGTTGAGGCAGAAGATCAGCCATGATCTTTTTGAATGGCGGAGCAGTTTCGAAGGGCGAATGGACTACTCCTGCTTCTATTTCGTATGGTCTCTCTCTCTCTCTCACTTTGACTCGATCGATCTCTTTGTCTCTGTCTTGCTCTCTCAGACTCCCTCTGTCTCTCTTTCACTGTCTGTGTCTCCCTTTGTCTCTCTATCTCTGCCTGTCTCTCTCTCTTTGTGTCTCCCTCTGTCTGTCTCTCCCTCTCTCTCCTTTGTCTCTCTGTGTCTCTCTCAGTCTCCCTCTCTCTCTCTCTGTTTCTCTCTCTGTGTTTCTGTCTCTGTGTGTCTGTCTCTCTCTGTATCTCTTTCTCACTCTGTGTAGTTCTATTCACAGCTCGATTCTTGCTCTGTCTGACTCTGTTACTAGTAGTTTCTCGTTAGTATAGTGATGAGTAGCCCCCGCCTGTCACGTGGGCGACCGGGATTCAATTTCCCAACGCGGAAGAGCCATTTTTAACATATCGAATTTTAAGCCTTTGTGCAGCTCCTGACAATCCACCTTGGAAAAGTACAATAAAAAATATCCACTTTTAGAATTTGATGGATTAGAGGCTGTTTGGAGACTGGATTCTGGGTGCCCGTCTGGTGTAGAGCGCTGGATTGCGATTTTAACTGGGCAGCCTTTCAAAATTCAACAAACTCCCAGTAGGTTTAATCGGGAGTGACAAGGATTATAATTCCACGGATTGTAACAGCTCGACTTTTGAATTGATCGACAAGATTTGACGAAATCTACGGCAGAAATTCAACAAAAATCATCCAAATTACCGACAGTCTGTCTCTCTGTATGTCTAAGTCACTCTGTGTGTATGTTCGTGTGTCTGTCTCTCTGTGTATGTGTCTGTCTCTCTGTGTATGTGTGTGTCAATCTGTCAGTCTGTTTGTGTCTGTGTGTGTGTTTGAGTCTTTGTCTCAAGCACTGCTTAACTAATTCCTCTACCAGGTCCTAGATAGTATAGTGGTGAGTATTCAACTCCCCAACAGGTTCTTTCTGTGTCTCTGTGTCTTTTTTCTCGGTCTCTCTCGCTTTTTCTTCCTCTCTCCTTGCTCAATCCTCCCTCTGGGGCTGGTGAATGAGCCCAGGTCTGTTCACAGTGCGATTCTTGCACTGCGCTTCTGCAGCAAATGCACAGCAATGCCCTCCGTCAGTTCCTCGTTAAATAGAGTGAAATATCCCCGCCTGCTGCTGCGGGAGACCGGGGTTCAATTGTCAAAATGTATTTATATTTCCTGGTGTAGCTTCATGTTAAAAAGCTACAGTGAAAAATAGAAGAGTAAGAAAATGCGAGAGGAGATTGTCTCTTTGAGAATTTTCTTGAGCAGAGACTGTTTAGGGACGAACTGCTCTAATGCTACAGAGCGATGGATGATTGCGATTTTATCTGAGGTGTGAGGTGATGCATTTTGGAAGGACTAACAAGGCAATGGAATACACAATGAATGGTAGGACCCTAGGATGGACAGAGGATCAGAGGGACCTTGGTGTGCATGTACATAGATCCCTGAAGGCAGCAGGACAGGTAGATAAGGTGGTTAAAAAGGCATATGGGATACTTGCCTTCATTAGCCGAGGCACAGAATATAAGAGCAGGGAGGTTATGATGGAGCTGTACAAAACGCTAGTGAGGCCACAGCTGGAATACTGTGTGCAGTTCTGGTCGCCACACTATAGGAAGGATGTGATTGCATTGGAGAGGGTGCAGAGGAGATTCACCAGGATGTTACCTGGGCTGGAGCGCTTCAGCTATGAAGAGAGACTGGTCAGGCTGGGGTTGTTTTCCTCAGAGCAGAGAAGGCTGAGGGGGGACCTGATTGAGGTGTACAAAATTATGAGGGGCATAGATAGGGTAGATACAAAGGAACTTTTCCCCTTAGTAGAGGGGTCAATAACCAGGGGGCATAGTTTCAAGGTAAGCGGCAGGAGTTTTAGAGGGGATTTGAGGAAAAACCTTTTCACCCAGAGGGTGGTTGGAATCTGGAACTCACTGCCTGAAAGGGTGGTAGAGGCAGGAACCCTCACAACATTCAAGAAGCATTTAGATGAGCACTTGAAACGCCATAGCATACAAGGCTACGGACCAAGTGCTGGAAAATGGGATTAGAATAGACAGGGCTTGATGGCCGGCTCAGACACAATGGGCCGAAGGGCCTCTTTCTGTGCTGTATAACTCTATCACTATGACTCTAACATTTAAGGGATAACAGACCCAGGAGTTGTGGCCGAGTGGTTTAGACGATGGATTAGAAATTCAGCGCGGGTTCGAATCTAGCTGACTACGATTCCAGCATTGTTCATTTAATTTTAAAATGTAACCAAATTCCTGGATAACTAATCCTGAGTTGGGCGGAATAAAACCCCACAACTTTCAACACTTCGAGACTTTTCACATTTTCGTTGAACTGCAAGAATTCAAGAAAAATACGGTCGCAAACTGAACAAAAATCAGGCAAATGGGGAGGGCTTAAACTAATTTGGCGGTGGGATGGGCACCAGGATGTAACATTAGAAAGGGGAAATAAAGTGCTCAAAGGATTGGGAGAGCCAGAGCGCTCTAAATAAGAAATAGTAAGAACATAAGAAATAAGAGCAGGAGTAGTCCATTCGGCCCCTCGAGCCTACTCCGCCATTCAATAAGATCATGGCTGATCATCGACCACTTTCCCGCCCCATCTCCATATCCCTTGATTCCCCCAGAGTCCAAAAATCTATCTATCTCAGCCTTGAATATACTCAAAGACTCAGCATTCACAGCCCTCTGGGGCAGAGAATTCCAAAGATTAACAACCCTCTGAGTTAAGAAACTCCTTCTCATCTCATCTTAAATGTCGTACACCTTATCCTGAGACTATGCCCCTAGTTCTAGACTCTCCAGCCAGGGGAAACAACTTCTCAGCATCTACCCTGTCAATCCCCTTCAGAATCTTGTATGTTTCATTGAGATCACCTCTCATTCTTCTAAACTCCAGAGAGTATAGGCCCATTCTACACAATCTGTCATCATAGGACAGCCCTCTCATCCCAGGAATCAATCTAGTGAACCTTCGTTGCACCGCCTCCAAGGCAAGTATATCCTTCCTTAGATAAGGAGACCAGAACTGTGCACAGTACTCCAGGTGTGGTCTCACCAAGGCCCTGTACAATTGTAGCAAGACTTCCTTACTCTTATACTCCAACCCCCTTGCAATAAAGGCCAACATGCCATTTGCCTTTCTTACTGCTTGCTGTTCCTGAATGCTAGCTGTCTGTGTTTCTTGCACGAGGACACCCAAATCTCACAGAACACCAACATTTGAAAGTTTGACACCATTTAAAAAATATTCTATTTTTCTATTCTTCCTACCAAAGTGAATAACCTCACATTTCCATACATTATACTCCATCTGCCACCTTACTAGCAACTCACTTAGTCTATCTATATCCCTTTTCAGACTCTCTGACGGTCTACATCCTAGGTTACTAAAAGATGTGGCTGAAGAGATAGTGGATGCATTGGTTTGAATCTTCCAAAATTCCCTAGATTCTGGAATGGTCCCAGCGGATTGGAAGGTCGCAAATGTAACACCACTATTCAAGAAGGAGGGAGAGAAAAAACAGGGAACTACAGGACAGTTAGCGGATTTTAGTCCCATTAGTTTCTTTATTACTTTTTCTCTACTTATATTATTTACATTAAGTTCCTCACCCTCATTAGACCCTTGGTTCCCCACCATTTTTGGTGTGGTTTTTGTGTTTTCTACTGTGAAGACAGATACAAAATATGTCTTTAACGTTTCTGCCATTTCCTTATTTCACATAATAATTTCTCCTACCTCAGCCTCTGAGGGACCAACGTTTACTTTTGCTACTCTTTTCCTTTTTACATACTTGTATTAACTCTTACAATCTGCTTTTATATTTCTTGCTAGTTTTCTCTCATATTCTATTTTTTCCCATTTAATCAATTTTTTGGTTAACCTTTGCTGGTTTCCGAAACTTTCCCAATCCTCAGGCTTATTATTATTCTTTGCAACATTATAAGCTTCTTATTTCAATCTAATGCTATCCTTAACTTCTTTAGTTAGCCACGGTTGGATCACTTTTCCCGTGGAGTTTTTGTTTCTCAATGGAATGTATTTTTGTTGAGAATTATGAAATATTTCTTTAAATGCTAGCCACTGCTTATCTACCGCCATACCTTTTAATCTATTTTTTCAATCTACCTGAGCCAACTCGTCCCTCATACCTCTGTAACTGTCTTTATTTAAGTTTAAGACTCTAGTTTCGGGCTCAGGCAAGTCACTCTCAAAATTTACGTGAAATTCTCTCATGTTAGGATCACTCTGCCCCAGAGGATCCTTTACTATGAGATTGTTAATTAACTTGTCTCATTACACAATACAATATCTAATATAGCCTGTTCCCTTGTTGGTTCCATGACACATTGTTCTAGGAAACTTTCCCGAATGCATTGCATGAGCTCGTCCTCCAGACTACCTTTGCCAATTTGATTTGTCCAGTCCATATGAAGACTAAAGTCCCAAAAGATTATTGCATTACCTTTTGTTGCAAGCTCTTACTGTTTCATGATTAATATTCTGTCCAACGGGATAGCTACTGTTAGGGGGCCTATATACTACTGCTACCAGTGTTTTCTGCCCCTTGTTATTCCTTATCTCCACCCATACGGATTCTACTTCCTGATGTTCTGAGCCGAGATCCTTTCTCGCTACTTTCCTTATGTCACTCTTTATTATCAGGGCTACCCCCGCTCCTTTTCCATTCTGCCTGCCTTTTTGAAACGTCAAGTACCCTGGAACATTTAGTTCCCAACATTGGCCACCTTGCAACCATGTCTCTATAATGGCTATTAGATCAAACCCATTTATCTCTATTTGTGCCATTAGTTCGACTATCTTGTTACGAATGCTTCGTGCATTCATATAAAGAGCCTTTAACTTAAATGTTTCACCATTATTCCCTGCTTTGACCTTATTCTCTGCTGCACTGCTACTATTAAACTCTCGGTCCCTTCCTATCACACTCTGCTTATTTTTACCCAAATCGCTACATTGCTCTATTGCATTGACCTTTCTCTTTAAATTTCTAAATTTCCCTCAACTGACCCCTCCGCCTTTTTTTTAGTTAAAGCCCTATCTACTGCCCTAGTTATTCGATTCTCCAGGACGCTGGTCCCTGCCCGGTTTAAGTGGAGCCCGTCCCGACAGAACACCTGCCTGTTACCCAGTACAGGTATCAGTGACCCATGAATTGAAAGCTCTTTTTTCAACTCCAATCGTTGTGCCACGCAATTAAATCTATGATCTGCTTGACCCTATGCCAATTTGCACGTGGATCAGGCAGCAATCCAGAGATTATTACCCTTGTGGTTCTGCTTATTAATTTAGACACCAGCTCCTCAAACTCCCTCAGCAGAACCTCATTCTTAGTTCTACCTCTGTCATTGGTTCTGTACCTGCCCTGGGAGTGTTTAATGGGACAGTGTTGAGGGAGCTTTACTCTGTATCTAACCCGTAATGTACCTGCCCTGGGAGTGTTTGATGGGACAGTGTAGAGGGAGCTTTACTCTGTATGTAACCCGTGCTGTACATGCCCTGGAAGTGTTTCACGGATCAGTGTAGAGGGAGCTTTACTCTGTATCTAACCCGTGCTGCACCTGACCCTGGGAATGTTTGATGGGACAGTGTAGAGGGAGCTTTACTCTGTATCTAACTCGTGCTGTACCTGCCCTGGGAGTGTTTGATGGGACAGTGTAGAGTGAGCTTTACTCTATATCTAACCCGTGCTGTAACTGCCCTGGGAGTGTTTGATGGGCCAGTGTAGAGGGAGCTTTACTCTGTGTCTAACCCCGTGCTGTACCTGCCCTGGGAGTGTTTGATGGGACAGTGTAGAGGGAACTTTACTCTGTATCTAACCCGTGCTGCACCTGCCGTGGGAGTGTTTGATGGGACAGTGCAGAGGGAGCTTTACCCTGTATCGAACCCGTGCTGGCACATACCTGGGAGTGTTTGATGAGACAGTGCAGAGGGAGCTTTACTCTGTATCTAACCCGTGCTGTACCTGCCCTGGGAGTGTTTGATGGGACAGTGTAGAGGGAGCTTTACTCTGTATCTAACCCGTGCTGTACCTGCCCTGGGAGTGTTTAATGGGACAGTGTAGAGGGAGATTTACTCTGTATCTAACCCGTGCTGACACTTACCTGGGAGTGTTTGATGGGACAGTGTAGAGGGAGCTTTATTCTGTATCTAACCCGTGCTGTACCTGCCCTGGGAGTGTTTGATGGGACAGTGTAGAGGGAGCTTTACTTTGTATCTAACCCTGTGCTGTACCCGCCCTGGGAGTGTTTCACGGTACAGTGTAGAGGGAGCTTTACTCTGTATGTAACCAGTGCTGTACCTGCCCTGGGAGTGTTTCACGGTACAGTGTAGAGGGAGCTTTACTCTGTATCTAACCCTGTGCTGTACCTGCCCTGGGAGTGTTTGATGGGGCAGAGATGGAGGAGGCGGGTTGCACAGAAGAGATAACTCAAGCTTAGGAGCACTACCACCTGCCCAGGTTCAGCGAGCAGCGTTTGCAGACTGCCCTGTGACGGGTCTGTCTGATGTGTAGGATCAATGGCCGAGAAAAAGTTACCAAAGGAGTCTGCTGCCTTAATTGCCCTTGAGAGGGCAGGTGGCCTTGGGGGCACTGGAGACTGGCATGTGACTGGCGCATCCTTGCACCCTCTCGCCCACTAACCCTTACAGCGCATGAGAACATTTATTTATTGGAGCTACTAATATTTGCACTGGTCTCTGATATATTTCAAAAAAAATTTTTTTTTGAATTGCTGAAATGACAAGAGTATTGTATGAAAAATTAATAAACAAGATTATCAAAAATGCCTGTGTGTGTTTTTCTATGTCTGTGTGTGTCTCTCTGTCTCGCTCTCCTACATCACTGCAGTGACTACACTTCAATCTCCTTATTTGGCTGTAAACCGCTTGGAGGCGTCCTGGGTTCGTGAAAGGCGCTGAATAAATGCTAGTCTTTCTCTCTTTCGCTCTTTCCTTCTCTCTTTCTCTCGCTCTTTACTTCGCTCTTTCCTTCGCTCTTTCTCTCGTTCTTGACTGGACTATTCCAACGCACTCCTGGCTGGCCTCCCACATTCCACCCTACGTAAACTTGAGGTCATCCAAACCCCAGCTGCCCGTGTCCTAACTCGCACCAAGTTCCATTCACCCATCTCCCCTGTGCTCGCTGAACTA
>JASTWF010000178.1:645997-650997 GCA_030390025.1 Squalus acanthias
GAGAGTGACAGAGAAAAAGAGATTAACAGGGTTACTGACAAAAAGCGGGGGTGTGGGACTGAGCACGACTGTTCTTTCAAAGAGACAGCAGAGGCACGACGGGCCGAATGGCCTCCTTCTGTGCTGTAAGAATCTGTGAATCCATGACACTCAGAAAAGCTTCTTAAATAAGTGACATACACACTCACATACATTACATAGGATATACGGAACAGAATCAGGCCCAACCAGTCCATTCCGGTGTTTATGCTCCACTCAAGCCTCCTCCCATCTTTCCACATCTAACTCTATCAGCGTAACCCTCTGTTCCCTTCTCCCTCATATGCTTGTCTAGCCTCCCCTTAAATGTATCTATACTATTCGTTTCAACCACTCCCTGTGGTAGCGAGTTCCACATTCTCACCAATCTCTGGGTAAAGAAGTTTCTTCTGAATTCCCTATTTGATTTCTTGGAGACTATCTTATATTGATGGCCTCTAGTTTTGCTCTTCCCCACAAGTGGAAACACTCTCTCTGTATCTACTCGATCAAAACGATCATGATTTTAAAGACCTCTATTAGGCCACCCCTCAGCCTTCTCTTTTGTTAATCCCCTCCATTGGGGTCTCCCCGCCAGGTTCGAATCCTGCCGACTACGGTTCCAGCATTTTTCATCTCATTTCATTTCTGAATGTAACCAAATCCCTGGAGAACTCATCCTGAGTTAGGCGGAATTAAATCCCACAACTTTCAACACCTCGAGATTTTTCTCATTTTCATTGATCTGCAAGTATTCACCAAATATACGGTCGGAAATAGAACAAAAATCAGGCAAATTAGCGACAGTGTTTCTCTCTGTCTGCCTGTCTCTCTCTATGTCTGAGTCACTGTCTGTCTGTGTTTATGTTTATGTCCGTCCGTTTATGTGTGTATCTTTCTGTTTATGTGAGTGTATGTTTCTGTCTCTCTGTGTCTGTCTGTGTTTGTCTGTCTGAGTCTGCCTGTGTTAATGTGTGTGTCTCTCTGTGTCTTTCTCTGCTCTGCGCAACTCTGTGGCAGGGTGGGGCTTGAAGTCCCGATTCTCAGAGCGACAGTCCACAAACGTCGACAGCACCAGGATGGCCGAGTGGTTAAGATCCAATGGATTTGTACCGGCGGGGGTTCGAACCCCACTCCTGGTAGCTTTTTAATTTAAGTAGAACAGAAAAAAATCAATGTCATAGCCTCCTTTTTTGTCTCTCCCAGTCTTTCTGTCTCATTCTCTCTCTCAGTCTCCCTTTGGCTCTGTCTGTCTCTTTGTCCCTGTGTCTCTGTCTTTGTCTGCATCTCGGTCTCTTTCTTTGTCTCTGACTCTCTCTCTCTGTATCTCTCTCCTTCTCTTTTTCTCTGTGTCTCTGTCTGTCTGTCTCTCTCTGTCTGGCTTTCTCTCTGTCTTTCTCTCACTGTCTGTCTCTCTCTGACTGTCTCTCTCTTTGTCTCTGTCTCTCTCTTTGTCTCTGTCTCTGTCTCTCTCTATCTTTCTCACTCTGTCCAGTTCTGTTCATGCCTCGATTCTTGCTCTGGCAGACTCTGCGTTTGTCAGTTTCTCGTTAGTATAGTGGTGAGTATCCCTGCTTGTCACGCGAGCGACCGGGGTTCAATTCCCCGACGGGGCGGCCGGTTTTAACATCCCCAATTTTAAACTACTGTGCAACTCCTTAAAATCCTTCTTGAATAATTCTTAAAATGCTATTTTGGCATCTCCTGAATCTGCATTTTTCTCGAACTCTCTCTCTTTCACTCTCAACTAAGAAAAAGATGGACTTGTGAAATGAATCTATACCTTTCAGTCTCTCGCTCTATCTGTCTGTCTCTCTGTCTGTGTCTCCCTTTGTCTACATCTCTGTCAGTCTCTCTCTCTTTGTGTCTCTCTCAGGGCTTGATAGGGTGGATGCTGGGAGAATGTTTCCCTTGGCTGGGGAGTCTAAAACCAGGGGCCACAGCCTCAGGAGAAAGGGTAGGACATTCAGGACTGAGATGAGAAGAAATTTCTTCACACAGAGGGTGGTGAATCTTTGGAATTCTCTATCCAAGAGGGCTGTGGAGGCTCAGTGATTGGGTATATTCAAAACAGAAGTCGATAGATTTCTGACTAGTCAAGGGATATGGCGATAGGGCCGGTGAATGGAGTTGAGGCAGAAGATCAGCCATGATCTCATTGAATGGCGGAGCAGGTTCGAAGGGCGAATGGATTACTCCTGCTCCTATTACTTATGTTATCTCCCTTTGTCTCTGTCTTACTCTCTCAGTCTCCCTCTCTCGCTCTGTTTCTCTCTCTCTTTCTGTCTCTGTGTTTCTGTCTCTCGATCTCTTTCTCACTCTGTCCAGTTCTGTTCACAGCTCGATTCTTGCTCTGACCGATTTTGCAGCTGTCAGTTCCTCGTTAGTATAATGGTGAGTATCTTTGCATGTCCCACGGGTAACCGGGGTTCAATTCCCCAACGGTAAGGAAGCATTTTTAACATATCGAATTTTAAAATATTTTGGAGCTCCGAACAATCCTCCTTGGAAAAATACAACAGAAAAATATCCACTTTTAGAATTTGATGGATTAGAGGCTGTTTGGAGACTGGATTCTTGGTGCCCGGCTGGTGCAGAGCGATGGATTGCGATTTTAACTGGGCAGACTTTCAAAATTCAACAAACTCCCAGTAGGTTTAATCGGGAGTGACAAGGATTATAATTCCACGGATTGTAACAGCTCGACTTTTGAATTGATCGACAAGATTTGACGAAATCTACGGCAGAAATTCAACAAAAATCAACCAAATTGCCGACAGTCTGTCTCTCTGTATGTCTAAGTCACTCTGTGTGTATGTTCGTGTGAATGTATGTGTCTGTCCATGTGTGTGTCTGTCTCTCTGTGTATGTGTGTATCCATCTGTGAGTCTGTGTGTCTGTGTGTGTGTTTGAGTCTTTGTCTCAAGCACTGCTGAACTAATTCCTCTACCAGGTCCTTGATGGTATAATGGTGAGTTTTCAACGCCCCAACAGGTTCTCTGTGTGTGTGTGTGTGTTCCAACTCGAAGGATAGCCCCTTGGGTTAGTCCAGACCCACTCTCCCGCCTCGCCAGCAACTCACCTGCTTGGGGTGGGGGTCTCAAATATTATTCTTTTACCCTCTGGAATCTGGATTCAAATCAAGGCCTGTCATGCACACTAGAGGGAGCTTTACTCTGTATCTAACCCGATGCTGTACCTGCCCTGAGAGTGTTTGATGGGACAGTGTAGAGGGAGCTTTACTCTGTATCTAACCAGTGCTGTACCTGCCATGGGAGTGTTTGGTGGGACAGTGTAGAGGGAGCTTTACTCTGTATCTAACCCGTGCTGTACCTGCCCTGGGAGGGTTTGATGGGTCAGTGCAGAGGGAGCTTTACTCTGTATCTAACCCGTGCTGTAACTGTCCTGGGAGTGTTTGAAGGGGCAGTGTAGGGGGAGCATTACTCTCTATCTAACCCTATGCTGCACCTGCCTTGGGAGTGTTTGATGGGACAGTGTAGAGGGAGCTTTACTCTGTATCTAACCCTGTGCTGTACCTGCCTTGGGAGTGTTTGATGGGACAGTGTAGAGGGAGCTTTACTCTGTATCTAACCCGTGCTTGTATCAGCCTCTGGAGTGTTTGATGGGACAGTGTAGAGGAGCTTTACTCTGTATCTAACCCGTGCTGTACCTTCCCTGGGAAGTGTTTGATCGGAAAATGTAGAGGAAGCTTTACTCTGTGTCTAACTCGTGCTGAACCTGCCTTGGAGTATTTGATGGGACAATATAGAGGGAGCTTTACTCTGTATCTAACCCTTGCTGTACCTGCCCTGGGAGTGTTTGATGGGACAGTGTAGAGGGAGCTTTACTCTGTATCTAACCGTGCTGTACCTGCCCTGGAGTGTTTGATGGGACAGTGTAGAGGGAGCTTTACTCTGTATCTAACCCGAGCTTACCTCCCTGGGAGTGTTTGATGGACAGTGTAGAGGGAGCTTTACTCTGTATCTAACCCGTGCTGTACCTGCCCTGGGAGTGTTTGATGGGACAGTGTAGAGGGAGCTTTACTCTGTATCTAACCCGTGCTGTACCTGCCCTGGGAGTGTTTGATGGGACAGTGTAGAGGGAGCTTTACTCTGTATCTAACCCGTGCTGTACCTGCCCTGGGAGTGTTTGATGGGACAGTGTAGAGGGAGCTTTACTCTGTATCTAACCCGTGCTGTACCTGCCCTGGGAGTGTTTCATGGGACAGAGATGAAGGAGGAGGGAGGTACAGAGAGATAACTCAAGTTTAGGAGCACTACCACCTGCCCAGGTACAGCGAGCAGCGTTTGCAGACTGCCCTGTGACGGGTCTGTCTGACGTGCAGGATCAATGGCCGAGAAAAAGTTACCAAAGGAGTCTGCTGCCTTAATTGCCCTTGAGAGGGCAGGTGGCCTTGGGGGCACTGGAGACTGGCATGTGACTGGCGCATCCTTGCACCCTCTCGCCCACTAACCCTTACAGCGCATGAGAACATTTATTTATTAGAGCTACTAATATTTGCACTGGTCTCTGATATATTTCAAAAAAAATTTTTTTTTGAATTGCTGAAATGACAAGAGTATTGTATGAAAAATTAATAAACAAGATTATCAAAAATGCCTGTGTGTGTTTTTCTATGTCTGTGTGTGTCTCTCTGTCTCGCTCTCCTACATCACAGCAGCGACTACACTTCAATCTCCTTATTTGGCTGTAAACCGCTTGGAGGCGTCCTGGGTTCGTGAAAGGCGCTGAATAAATGCTAGTCTTTCTCTCTTTCGCTCTTTCCTTCTCTCTTTCTCTCGCTCTTTCCTTCGCTCTTTCCTTCGCTCTTTCTCTCGTTCTTGACTGGACTATTCCAACGCACTCCTGGCTGGCCTCCCACATTCCACCCTACGTAAACTTGAGGTCATCCAAACCCCAGCTGCCCGTGTCCTAACTCGCACCAAGTTCCATTCACCCATCTCCCCTGTGCTCGCTGAACT
>JASTWF010000178.1:653497-675997 GCA_030390025.1 Squalus acanthias
TAGAAATCCATTGGGGTCTCCCCGCGCAGGTTCGAATCCTACCGACTACGGTTCCAGCATTTTTCATCCCATTTCATTTCAAAATGTAACCAACTCCCTGGAAAACTCATCCTGAGTTTGGCGGAATTAAATCCCACAACTTTCAACACCTGGAGATTAGGCTCATTTTCAGTTAGGCGGAATTAAATCACACAACTTTCGACACCTCGAGGTTTTTCTTATTTTCATTCATCTGCAAGTATTCACCAAATATACGGTCGGGAATAGAACAAAAATCAGGCAAATTAGCGACAGTGTTTCTCTCTCTGTCTGAGTCATTGTCTGTCTGTGTTTATGTCCGTCTGTTTACATCCATCTGTGTGTCTTTCTGTTTCTGTCTTTGTGAGTGTATGTTTCTGTCTGTGTGTGTGTCTGCCTGTGTTGATGTGTGTGTCTTTCTCTGCTCTGCTCAACTCTGTAGCAGGTTGGGGCTTGAAGTCCCGATTCTCAGAGAGACAGTCCGCAGTTATTCACAGCACCAGGATGGCCGAGTGGTTAAGGCGTTGGACTTAAGATCCAATAGGTTTATACCCGCGTGGGTTCGAACCCCACTCCTGGTAGCGCATTAATTAAGTAGAACAGAAAAAAAACAATGTCATCGCCTCCTTTTCTGTCTCTCCCAGTTTTTCTGTCTCATTCTCAATCTCAGTCTCTCTTTGGCTCTGTCTGTCTCTCGGCTTCTCTGTGTCTCGGTCTCTGACTGTCTCTTCTCTCTGTCACTTTCTCATTTGTCCAATTCTGTTTACAACGCGATTCTTGCCGGAACAGGTTCCATGTGTCTCGGTAGTATAGTGGTGAGTGCCTTCGCCTCTTATGCGGGATACCGGGGTTCAATTCCCCGACAGGGACGAAGCATTTTTAACATCTCGAATTTTAAAACATTGTGCAGCTTAAAATTCTCCTTGGAAAAATAGAACAGAAATAAATCATCTAAACTAATTTTTAAAGATTTACTGGCGTATGAAGAACTTTATAACTACTTCCTGCACCAGTTCCTCAGTCGTATAGAGATCTCTCTCTGTTTCCCTCTCCCTTTTGTGTGGGGCGCAGAGGAGGGAGAGAGTGACAGAGGAAAAAGTGATTAACATGTTTACGGACAAAAAGCGGGGATATGGGACTGAGCACGACTGCGCTTTCAAAGAGCCGTAGGCGGCAGGATTCGAGCCTGCGCGGGGAGACCCCAACAGATTTCCCAGTCCAGTGCCTTAACGACTCGGCCACGACTACTGGGTCTGGGAGCCTTTAAATGGTGCTTAGATAAAATCGCAATCATCCATCGCTCTGTCGCAAAAGAGCACTCAGTCCCGAAACAGTCTCAGAGACAATCTTCACTCGCATTTGTTTTCTTTTTCTTTTTTTCTCTGTAGCTTTATAAGACGATGCTACGGCAAGAAATATAACCAAGAAGGCCGCCGCTCCGCCGGCAACTGAATTGAATTGAATTGCCTTCACTGCAGAAGCGCAGAGCAAGAATGGCGCTGTGGACAGACCGGCGGGCGGGCCGATTATTCACATCCCAAATTTAACACCTTTGTGCAACTCCTTAAAATCCTCCTTGGAAAAAGAGAACAGAAAAAAATCAATGTCATAAGCCTCCATTTTTGTCAATCACTCTCTCTGTCTCTCTCTGTCTCTCTCTCTGTCTCTCTATCTCTTTGTCTCTGTCTCTCTCTATCTCTCTCTCTGTCTCTCTCTCTTTGTCTCTGTCTCACTCTATCTCTCTATCTGTCTCTCTCTCTATCTGTCTCTCTCTCTATCTGTGTCTCTCTTTGTCTCTGTCTATCTCTCTCTCTCTCTCGGTCTCTCTCAGTCTCTATCTCTCTCTCTGTATTCCTCTCTCTCTGTTTTTGTCCCTGTCTCTCTCTCTCCGTGTCACCTTCTCATGCTGTTCAGTTCTGTTCACAGCTCAATTGTTGCTCTGATTGATTTTGCGTTCATCAGCTCATCGTTAGTATAGTGGTGAGTATCCCCGCCTGTCACGCGGGAGACCGGGGTTCAATTCCCCGACGGGGAGGAAGCATTTTTAATAGCACGAATTTTAAAACTTTGTGCAGCTCCTTAAAATACTCCTTGGAAAAATAGAACAGAAATAAATCATCTAAACTAATTTTAAAAGATTTACTGGCATATGAAGAACTGTATAACTACTTCCTGCACCAGTTCCTCGTTAGTATAGAGCTCTCTCTCTGTTTCCCTCTCCCTTTTGTGTGGGGCACGGAGGAGGGAGAGAGTGACAGAGAAAAAGAGAGAAACAGGGTTACTAACAAAAAGCGGGGTTGTGGGACTGAGCACGACTGTTCTTTCAAAGAGGCAGCACAGACACGAGGGGCCGAATGGCCTCCTTCTGTGCTGTAAGAATCTGTGAATCCATGACACTCAGAAAAGCTTCTTAAATAAGTGACATACACACTTACATACATTACATAGGATATACGGAACAGAATCAGGCCCAACCAGTCCATTCCAGTGTTTATGCTCCACTCAAGCCTCCTCCCATCTTTCCACATCTAACTCTATCAGCGTAACCCTTGTAAGGGGTTTTGTCGTGCTTGTATCGCAGACGGTGCTGGGTTAGGCCTTCGTTGCCTAATACTATTGCTTGCTCTGGTCTCCGGCCAGCCTTGTTGCAATAAGCACCTGTGAGTGGTTCGACCCACTCGCCCTTACGGTTCTAACACTGGACTTAGGTGCGAGAGCAGTAATGCAGAGAAAAACTCAAATAGACCCGGTTGAATGGTACGAAATGGAAATCTTTATTGCATAGCGTCCAAGATCACGAAGTACATGTCATAGGCGCAAATTAACGAGAGTACATGTATACATACATTCATAAAGCTTGGTCTATGGTAATGAAGAACGCACGGCACATCGTAAAAAGGGGAACACATTATACTTTATCCTTAATAAAACCACCCTCCCTTATCAATACCTACACTACATCTAGATTTGTAGGATCGGGAAACATGCTCACCACTCGTGATACTTTGGAGAATTTTAAAGTGAGGCACTCGGCTCGTTTCGCTGCAGCGCCTGACTGTCACGTGTTTGGAGGGGTCTCTGTACCCCACTTGTTTATCTTCGCTGCTGCTGCAAGCAGGCCGGGCTCCCAGTTGTCATGAAGAACTCGACAGAACTCGGGCCCGGTTGTAGAACTCAAAGAAAAGTCTTCCTGTACCGACACCAGTTGTCGGTAGAATTCGAAGAAGAGTCTTTGGCCAGTTTGTGCAGTAACCTGTAGAGTTCAAGAAATGGGTCGTATATTTTCGGGCGCGGTCGGGGTTTGCTGACTGCGGCGGCACGTGGATTCTTCTCCTCTTCTTCTCGTCTTGTCTCGTCTCTTCAGGCCTTCGGGTCCAGACACCATTTACCGACCCTCGGGATGGTGCACCCGGTCACCGGCCTTCGTTGAGGCGGCTGGTTCCGTTTGAGCTCCACCCAACATTCGGATAACCGTCCAGTGCGGCTAAAAGTCCAGAGTCAACAGAGTCCAGAGAAACACAGAAGGCTGCTCGTCCAGCAGAGTTCAGCCCCAGTCAAGAGTCCGCAGAGATAAGAGAAAATAAGCCCCGAATCAAGAGCATCAGCCGAGATAAGAGAGCGATGGACATTTGTGGTCTATAGTTATAGTGCTGTGTTCCCTTATCTCCCGCCCAAATCTTAATGTTTGTCCTTTGTGAAATATTGGCGCTCAAAACTCCCAGCATGGGGTGATTCTTGTCTTTAACGGTTTCAGTAGCACCTGAGACTGGCCAACTACCCGTTAATGTTTTCCCCATTGTCGAACCGGCTAGGAGCCTCCCTGGCTGGGTTTTGGGGGCCCCCGAATACTTGTTTAATCACCCGAGAATGGCTCTCTCATTGTAGAGCCGTGGGAGTATTTGTGTATTGATGTGTCTGGATGGGCCTTCGATTGCCCAGTACAATGGTCCTTACTTGTGCATGGAAAACGATTCCAGCACTCGTATCTTTTGCTATTGTCACAAATGCAAACATGTTGCATCCTGTCTTTATCAGTGCTTATCGAGTATGACCCCGTCTTATATTGAAAATGTTTATTCGAACGCCATCTTGTCTGCCCACTGTACTTCTGGAAACTTCTGCCACGATGCGCGGTGGCCATTTTACAGGCTTCTGTGTCCTGTTTAATCATGACAGCATTTCGTTTAAATAAACTGATCAAACGAATCTGCTTCTATCTCGTTATTTCGAATCGCGATAATTGCGAAACTTTACACCCTCTGTTCCCTTCTCCCTCATATGCTTGTCTAGCCTCCCCTTAAATGTATCTATACTATTCGTTTCAACCACTCCCTGTGGTAGCGAGTTCCACATTCTCACCACTCTCTGGGTAAAGAAGTTTCTTCTGAATTCCCTATTTGATTTCTTGGAGACTATCTTATATTGATGGCCTCTAGATTTGCTCCTCCCCACAAGTGGAAACATTCTCTCTGTATCTACTCGATCCAAACGATCATGATTTTAAAGACCTCTATTAGGACCCCCCTCAGACTTCTCTTTTGGTTAAATCCCCTCCATTGGGGTCTCCCCGCTCAGGTTCGAATCCTGCCGACTACGGTTCCAGCATTTTTCATCTCATTTCATTTCTGAATGAAACCAAATCCCTGGAGAACTCATCCTGAGTTAGGCGGAATTAAATCCCACAACTTTCAACACCGCGAGATTTTTCTCATTTTCATTGATCTGCAAGTATTCACCAAATATACGGTCGGAAATAGAACAAAAGTCAGGCAAATTAGCAACAGTGTTTCTCTCTGTCTGCTCTCTCTCTATGTCTGAGTCACTGTCTGTCTGTGTTTATGTTTATGTCTGTCTGTTTACATCCATCTGTGTGTATGTGTGTCTTTCTGTTTCTGTCTGTGTGAGTGTATGTTTCTGTATCTCTGTGTGTGTCTGTGTTTATGTGTGTGTCTGTCTGAGTCTGCCTGTGTTAATGTGTGTGTCTCTGTTAATGTGTGTGTCTCTCTGTGTCTTTCTGTGCTCTGCTCAACTCCGTGGCAGGGTGGGGCTTGCAGTCCCGATTCTCACAGCGACAGCCCACAACTATCGACAGCACCAGAATGGCCGAGTGGTTAAGGCGTTGGACCTAAATCCCATGGGTTTATACCCGCGAGGGTTCGAGCCCCACTCCTGGTAAATCTTTAATTTAAGTAGAGCAGAAAAAATAATCAATGTCATTGCCTCCTTTTTTGTCTCCCAGTCATTCTGTCTCTTTCTCTCTCTCAGTCTCCTTTTGGCTCTGTCTGTCTCTTTGTCTTTGTCTCTCTCTGTGTCTCTGTCTCTTTCTGCTTCTCTCTGTCTGTGTCTCGGTCTCTCTCTTTGTCTCTGACCCTCTCTGTCTGTGTCTCTCGCTCTCTGTCTCTCTCTCCCTCTCTTTGTCTCTGTCTCTCTCTCTTTGTCTCTGTCTCTCTCCTTGTCTCTCTCTGTCTCTCTGACTCTCTCTCTCTTTGTCTCTCTGTCTCTCTCTCTCTCTGTCTCTTTCTCATTTTTCCAGTTCTGTTCACAGCCCAGACTCCATATCCCGCAATTCCTCGTTAGTATTGTTGTGAGTATCCCCGCCTGTCACGCGGGAAGACCGGGGTTCAATTCCCCGATGGGGAGGAAGCATTTTTAACATCTAGAATTTTAAAACTTTGTGCAGCTCCTTAAAATCGTCCTTGGAAAAATAGAACAGAAACAAATAATCTAAAATAATTTTAAAAGATTTACTGGCATATGAAGCACTGTATAACTACTTCCTGCACCAGTTCCTCGTTAGTGTAGAGCTCTCTCTCTGTTTCCCTCTTGTGTGGGGCGCGGAGGAGGGAGAGAGTGACAGAGAAAAAGAGATTAACAGGGTTACTGACAAAATGCGGGGGTGTGGGGCTAAGCACGACTGTTCTTTCAAAGAGACAGCAGAGGCACGACGGGCCGAATGGCCTCCTTCTGTGCTGTAAGAATCTATGAATCCATGACACTCAGAAAAGCTTCTTAAATAAGTGACATACACACTCACATACATTACATAGGATATACGGAAAAGAATCAGGCCATTCGGCCCAACCAGTCCATGCCGGTGTTTATGCTCCACTCAAGCCTCCTCTCATCTTCCCACATCTAAATCTATCAGCGCAACCCTCTGTTCCCGTCTCCCTCATATGCTTGTCTAGCCTCCCCTTAAATGCATCTGTATTATTCGCTTCAACCACTCCCTGTGGTAGCGAGTTCCACATTCTCACCACTCTCTGGGTAAAGAAGTTTCTTCTGAATCCCCTATTGGATTTCTTGGAGACTATCTTATATTGATGGCCTCTAGTTTTGCTCTTCCCCACAAGTGGAAACACTCTCTCTGTATCCACTCGATCAAAGCGTTCATGATTTTAAAGACCTCTGTTAGGCCCCACGCGGCCTTCGCTTTTGTTAATCCCCTCCATTGGGGTCTCCCCGCGCAGGTTCGAATCCTGCCGACTACGGTTCCAGCAATTTTCATCTCATTTCATTTCTGAATGTAACCAAATCCCTGGAGAACTCATCCTGAGTTTGGCGGAATTAAATCCCACAACTTTCAACACCTGGAGATTAGGCTCATTTTCATTCATCTGCAAGTATTCACCAAATATACGGTCGGAAATAGAACAAAAATCAGGCAAATTAGCGACAGTGTTTCTCTCTGTCTGTCTGTCTCTCTCTATGTCTGAGTCACTGTCTGTCTGTGTTTATGTTTATGTCCGTCTGTTTATATGCATCTGTGTGTGTGTGTGTCTTTCTGTTTCTGTCTATGTGAATGTATGTTTCTGTCTCTTTGTGTGTGTCTGTGTTTATGTGTGTGTCTGTCGGAGTCTGCCTGTGTTAATGTGTGTGTCTCTGTTAATGTGTGTGTCTCTCTGTTTCTTTCTCTGCTCTGCTCAACTCTGTGGCAGGTTGGTGCTTGAAATCTCGATTCTCACAGAGACAGTCCACAGCTATTGACGTCGCCAGAATGGCCGAGTGTTTAAGGCTAAGGTTAAAACTTCAGATCTAATGAGTTTATTAACGCGTGAGTTCGAACCCCACTCCTGGTAGATCTTTAATTTAAGTAGAACAGAAAATAATCAATGTCATAGCCTCCTTTTTCTGTCTCTCCCAGTCTTTCTGTCTCATTCTCTCTCTCAGTCTCCCTTTGGCTCTCTGTGTTTCAGTCTTTATTTGTGTCTCGGTCTCTCTCTTTGTCTCTGACCCTCTCTGTCTGTGTCTCTCGCTCTCTGTATCTCTCTCCCTCTCTTTGTCTCTCTGTCTGTCTCGCACTGTCTGTCTCTCTCTTTGTCTCTGTCTCTCTCTTTGTCTCTGTCTCTCTCTCGATCTTTCTCACTCTGTCCAGTTCTGTTCACGGCTCGATTCTTGCTCTGGCAGACTTTGCAATCGTCAGTTCCTCGTTAGTATAGTGCTGAGTATCCCCGCCTGTCACGCGGGAGACTGGGGTTCAATTCCCCGACGGGGAGGCTGATTTTTAATTCCCCGATTTTAAACCTTTGTGCAGCTCCTTAAAATCCTCCTTAAATAATTCTTAAAATGCTATTTTGGCATCTCCTGAATCTGTATTTTTCTGTAACTCTCTCTCTTTCAACTAAGAAAAAGATGGAATTGTGAAATGAATCTATACCTTTCAGTCTCTCTCTGGAGTCTAGAAACATAGAACATAGGAGCAGGAGTAGGCCATTCGGCCCCTCGAGCCTGCTCCGCCATTCGATGGGATCATGGCTGATTATCCAAACTCAGTACCCTGTACCTGCCTTCTCCCCATTTAAGAAATATATCTATCTCATTCTTGAATATATTTAATGACTTGGCCACAACTACATTCTGTGGTAGAGAATTCCACAGGTTCTCCACTCTCTGGGTGAAAAAATTGTTCCTCATTTCTGTCCTAAATGGCTTACCCGTTATCCTTAGATTATGACCCCTGGTTCTGGACTCTCCGACCATCGGGAACATTTTTCCTGCATCTAGTTTGTCCAGACCTGTCAGAATTTTATATGTTTCGATGAGATCCCCTCTCATTCTTCTATACTCCAGCGAGTATAAGCCCAATCGACCCAATCTCTCCTCATATGTCATTCCTGCCATCCCAGGTATCAGCCTTGTGAATCTTCGCTGAACTCCCTCCATGGCAAGAACATCCTTCCGCAGATAAGGCGACCAAAACTGCACACAATACTCAAGGTGTGGTCTCACCAAGGCCCTGTACAGCTGCAGCAGGACATCCCTGTTCCTATACTCAAACCCTTTCGCTATGAAGGCCAACATACCATTTGCCTTCTTCACTGCCTGCTGCATGCTTACCTTCAGCGACTGGTGCACAAGGACACCCAGGTCTCGTTGCACTTCCCCTTCTCCCAATCTATTGCCATTCAGATAATAGTCTGCCTTTCTGTTTATGACACCAAAGCGGATAACCTCGCATTTATCCACGTTATATTGCATCTGCCACGCTTCTGCCCACTCACCCAACCTGTCCAAATCATACTGGAGTTTCTCGGTTTCCTCCTCACAGCACACACTCCCACCCAGCTTTGTGTCATCTGCAAACTTGGAGATATTACATTTAGTTCCCTTATCTAGATCATTAATGTATATTGTGAATAGGTGGGGTCCAAGGACCGATCCCTGCGGTACCCCACTAGTCACTGCTTGCCACTCGGAAAAAAGACCCATTAATTGCTACTCTTTGCTTTCTGTCCGCCAACCAATTCTCTATCCAAGTCAATACCTTGCCCCCAATCCCATGTGCCTTAACTTTGCACGCTAATCTCTTAT
Source organism: Squalus acanthias (assembly GCA_030390025.1). Lineage (NCBI taxonomy): Eukaryota > Metazoa > Chordata > Chondrichthyes > Squaliformes > Squalidae > Squalus > Squalus acanthias. The sequence goes on from JASTWF010000178.1 coordinate 662,327, forward strand.
GCGGGACCTTATCGAAAGCCTTTTGAAAGTCTAAATACACCACATCTACTGGTTCTCCCTTATCTATTTTCCCAGTTACATCCTCAAAAAATTCCAGTAGATTAGTCAAGGACGATTTACCTTTTGTAAATCCATGTTGACTTTGTCCGATCCTGTCACTGTTTTTCAAATGCTCAGCTATTACATCCTTTATAATGGACTCTAGCATTTTCCCCACTACCGATGTCAGGCTTACCGGTCTGTAATTCCCCGCTTTCTCTCTACCACCCTTTTTGAATAGTGGGGTAACATTAGCTACCCTCCAATCCATGGGTACAGTTCCAGATTCCATCGAATGTTGGAAGATGATCAGCAATGCATCTACTATTTCTAGGGCCACTTCCTTAAGTACCCTAGGATGTAGATTATCAGGCCCTGGGGATTTATCGGCCTTCAATCCCGTCAATTTCCCTAACACCATTTCCCTGCAAATACTGATTTCTTTCAGTTCCTCCCTTTCATCAGACCGTATGTTCTTCAACATCTCTGGGAGGTTATTTGTGTCCTCCTTTGTGAAGACAGAGCCAAAATATGCATTTAATTGGTCCGCCATTTCATTGTTCCCCATTATAACTTCCCCCGCTTCTGACTGCAAGGGACCTACACTTGATTTTACTAATCTTTTTCTCTGCACATATCTATAAACATTCTTACAGTCAGTTTTTATGTTCCCTGCAAGCTTACTTTCATGTTTTATTTTCCCCTTCTTAATTAATCCCTTTGTCCTCTTTTGTTGAATCCTAAACTGCTCCCAATACTCAGGGTTACCGCTTTTTCTGGCCAATTTATATGCCCTCACCTTGTATCTTATGCTATCCCTAATTTCCCTTGTTAGCAACGGTTGAGTCACCCTTTTTGTTTTATTCTTATGCCACACTGGGATGAACAAATTCTGTAGTTCATCCATGCAGTCTTTGAATGTTTGCCATTGCCTATCCACCGCCAACCCTTTGAGTCATGATGCGGAGATGCCGGCGTTGGACTGGGGTGGACAAAAATGAGAAGTCGCACAACACCAGGTTATAGTCCAACAGATTTATTTAAAATTACAAGGTTTCGGAGCTATCGATCGCCCCTTCTTCAGGTAAAGTTACTGTGAGTGAATCTACAAGAATTCACAGAATATAAACACAGAGAAAATGCAGAGATACAATCTTTCCTTACATCAAAGACACACTAAGAGCACAGCCAAGACAATGAGATGTGTCCCAGGGGGTCCAACGTGTCAAAACCTGCTGTCTGCATATCCTCTCCATTTGGGTTTGTTTTTTGTGTTTGTTTTTTTTAAAAACTGGAAAGACAGGCAACGATGTCAAGTCACGCTCTGTAGCATGACATGAACCCGATATCCCGATTGAGGCCGTGCTCATGAGTGCGGAACGCTTTGAGTGACATTCCCCAATCAATCCTACCCAATTCGCGCCTCATACCATCGTAGTTTCCTTCATTTTAATTCAGGACCCTAGTCTCTGATTCAACTACTTCACTCTCCATCCTAATGACCAAGAGCCTCAGGATAAAGTGTAGGACATTCAGGACTGAAATGAGAAGAAATTTCTTCACACAGAGGGTGGTGAATCTTTGGAATTCTGTACCCAAGAGGGATGTGGAGGCTCAGTGATTGGGTATATTCAAAACAGAAGTCGATAAATTTCTGACTAGTAAAGGGATATGGTGATCGGACCGGTGAATGGAGTTGAAGCAGAAGATCAGCCATGATCTCATTGAATGGCGGAGCAGTTTCGAAGGGCAAATGGACTATTCCTGCTCCTATTTTTTATGGTCTCTCTCACTTTGACTCGAACGATCTCTTTGTCTCTGTCCTGCTCCCTCTGTCTCTCTCTCTCACTGTCTGTGTCTCTCTACCTGTCTCTCTCTCTTTGTGTCTGTCTCTCCCTCTCTCTCCCTTTGTCTCTCTGTGTCTCTCTGTCCCTTTGTCGCTATCTTCCTCTCTCAGTCTCCCCCTCTCTCTCTCTCTGTCTCTGTGTCTCTCTCTCTCGTTGTATCTCTTTCTCACTCTGTCCAGTTCTATTCACTGATCGATTCTTGCTCTGTCTGACTCTGTTACTGCTTGTTTCTCGTTAGTTTAGTGATGAGTATCCCCGCCTGTCACGTAGGGGACCGAGGTTCAATTCCCTGACCCGGAGGAGCCATTTTTAACGTATCGAATTTTAAACCTTTGTGCAGCTCCGAACAGTCCACCGTAGGCTTCGCAAAATCCCCCAGAAACTCGAACAGAACCCTAAGTGAAGTGATTTGAGGTAAAACCCTCAGTTTTGGACATTTTTAAAGATCAGGGAAGAAAACCCTGAGGAAAATGATTTTTTGAATCTTACTGTTGGGAAAGACACCTTTCACAGACACCGACAGGCTGCAGAGGGGCGTGGCCAGGCAGTGGATAGCTTTGGGTATTGGGGCCCAATTAAGCTGTCTGGGAATGTGTTTAGACTGCCTTCCTATCAAGGAGGAAGAGACAAAACCCAAAAGCCTCACACACACATCGAAATATGAATAATCCAAGACCTCTTTTGAAATTCCCAGGCCCACACGGGATGCCAGGGGCCTGAAATCAATAAAACATTTAGTAACCCGATTTACTTCATCAAAAAACAATCAACCAGGTATCGACAGGACAGATTTAAAGCCCGCCAAAAGATCTAGGACAATAGGGACGAGATTTTTTTTGTCATTAATCTTTTTATTCAAGTACAATAGTACTTATACAACTCATCAATTACATAGTAAACCTTTTCATTCATTGATCACAATAAGCAATGAAGCCTTAAAAAACAGCTTTATGGCTTTCGATTTTCTCATTTGTTTAACAAATAATCAATAATGTTTACAATACAAATATTCTTAAACAATACCACACAACTTTTTAGATTTAAAATAATAAAACTCAAAGTTTAGGGACGAGATTTGGCGCGTAGATAAAGGCCTTGCGTAAATCGGAAGCTATCAGGACATGTTTAACACCAAGTTAAAGCCATCGAAACTGACAAGCCCGCCAAAACTAAGACAATGGACTAAAAAGGGCTCATTTGAAATCTAAAGGAAACCGTTTTAGTAAGGGGTTTTGGGCGCGAAAAGGACAGTATAATTGGAGCCTAATGTCCCAGGGCTCGCTCTCTCTGGACTCGCTGACAATGCTGGCACAGCTCTCTCTCTCTCTCTCAGCTCTGCTCCAGCAAAGACACCACAAGCCACGAGGAGGAGGAGGAAGGAAGGCCAACAACTTCACAAACAGACCATCACACAAGAAGAAACCAGAGCGACTGCCTCAGTGACCATCGGACACCTCGCAGCAACAAGGGCCATACGAAACCTTTTACTCAAAAGACTCTAAAACCCTGTCAAGGATTCGTTTGGTGAGCATTATCCCTGATCTCCTGAAACCAAAACCTAGCTAGATAGTGGGATCTTTGGGAGGGATAAGGTTTTTTTTTGTTTGGTATATTGCCATCCTCCCTCGCCTGTACCGTGTGTTCCCCGACCTGTGTTTAAGTATTAAGTGTGTTTTAAGTTTGTTACCTTTTTCTTTTAATAAAGTCAAAATTCTTTCATCAGAACCTGTTGTCTACAGCAATTTTGTTCACAACCCCTAAATAAGTCCAAAGTCTAGGAACCAGGGGCGTGGGAGCGATTCGAACCGCTCACTGAGTCAGAGGTGAAAGCTGACCCCAGTACCAGCCCCTACATAATGGCGAGCGCGGCAGGACTTTGGCGAAAGGGTTGTGAAGCAGTAAATGCTGGTTTTGAGGAGAGGACAGAATGGGTATGCTGCCGTCAGAGAGGAGGTTTTAGGGGCCATTGACAAAGCTAGAAGGGAAGCAGTTCAGGAGTTACCAGCCTCCAACACAGTTACAGGAGTGAGGTCTTTTCTAGGGCTAACTAGGTACTGCAGAGATTTCATTGAGGATTACGCAGCCACAGCAGCCCCTCTGCTTCGACTCCTACACAAGGAGTGGGTTTGGGATGAGGGTTGCGAGGCTGCCTTTGTGAAACTCAAGAGAGATCTGCAGACTGCACCGGCTCTAGGGGCCATTGATGGAGGGCAAGAGTTTTTCCTGGAGGTAGCAGCCAGTGGGGACAGTCTGAGTGCAGTGTTCCTCCAAGAGCGGCATGGCAAGCTGAGACCAGTGGTTTACTCCACCAGAATACGCACTGATGTGGAGAGGAGCTACTCCAACTGTGAGAGGAACTTCCTAGCCACTCACTGGGCTGTGAAAAGATAATTGATCTTCACAGGCACCTCTCCCATCACACTCCTCACTCACCACACGCCTACCCAGATGCTCTTGGATGGGAGAATTAAAGATGGGACAGTGAGCAGTGCCCGCATTGCTCGCTGGACCCTGCTTCTCCCACAAATGGATCTGAGGGTAAAAGATCTCTGCGAGCCAAAGCTCGTAGCCAACGTGATTTACTCAGGGACAGCCCACCGGTGTTCCGTTGAAGGGGTATGGGAAGTCAACATAGGTTTGCGAGCTGGGATACACCCCACAGGCCGCGAAATCTATGTGACGGTTCAAGCACAGTATCAGCTGGCAAACGACTCACAGGGTGTGGGATTTATGACCCAGAGGCAGGCATTGCTCTGGCAATGAAGCTCCCCAGCACCATGAGTGTCCAGCAGGCTGAACTGTCTGCAGTGGTGTATGTAGTCACACACCCCGAGGAATTCCCTACCCCATACACGATTTGCTCCGACAGCATGTTCACATGCAATTCGTGTATAGAGTACCTGGTCCGAGTAGTTAGATGTCGATGGATTAGGAGTTCATCTGGGGTTCGAATCCTGCCGACTACGGTTTCAACATTGTACATTTCATTTTAAAATGTAACCAAATCCCTGGATAACTAATCCTGAGTTCGGCGGAATGAAACCCCACAACTTTCAACACTTCGAGACTTTTCACATTTTCGTTGAACTGCAAGAATTCAAGAAAAATACGGTCGCAAACTGAACAAAAATCAGGCAAATGGGGAGGGCTTAAACTAATTTGGCAGTGGGATGGGCACCAGGATGTAACATTAGAAAGGGGAAATAAAGTGCTCAAAGGATTGGGAGAGCCAGAGAGCTCTAAATAAGAAATAGTAAGAACATAAGAAATAAGAGCAGGAGTAGTCCATTCGGCCCCTCGAGCCTACTCCGCCATTCAATAAGATCATGGCTGATCATCGACCTCGACTCCACTTTCCCGCCCCATCTCCGTATCCCTTGATTCTCCCAGAGTCCAAAACTCTATCTATCTCAACCTTGAATATACTCAAAGACTCAGCATTCACAGCCCTCTGGGGCAGAGTATTCCAAAGATTCACAACCCTCTGAGTGAAGAAATTCCTCCTCATCTCAGTCTTAAATGGTCTACTCCTTATCCTGAGAATATGCCCCCTAGGTCTACACACTCCAGCCAGGGGAAACAACCTCTCAGCATCTACCCTGTCAATCCCCTTCAGAATCTTGTATGTTTCAATGAGATCACCTCTCATTCTTCTAAACTCCAGAGAGTATAGGCCCATTCTACATAATCTCTCATCATACGACAGTCCTCTCATCCCAGGAATCAATCTAGTGAACCTTCGTTGCATCGCCTCCAAGGCAAGTATATCCTTCCTTAGATAAGGAGACCAAAACTGTGCACAGTACTCCAGGTGTGGTCTCACCAGGGCCCTGTACAATTGTAGCAAGACTTCCTTACTCTTATATTCCAACCCCCTTGCAATAAAGGCCAACATGCCATTTGCCTTCCTTATTGCTTGCCGCACCTGCATGCTAGCTTTCTGTGTTTCTTGCACGAGGACACCCAAATCTCTCTGAACACCAACATTTGAAAGTTTGGCACCATTTTTAAAATATTCTATTTTTCTATTCTTCCTACCGAACTGAATAACCTCACATTTCCCTACATTATACTCCATCTGCCACCTTACTAGCAACTCACTTAGTCTATCTATATCCCTTTTCAGACTCTTTGTGTTCTCCTCACAGCTTACTGTCCCACCGAGCTTTGTATCATCAGCAAACTTGGATACATTACACTCGGTCCCTTCATCTAGGTCATTAATATAGATTGTGAATAGCTGAGGCTCCAAAACTGAGCCTTGCAGCACCCCACTAGTTACAGCCTGCCAACCTGAAAAAGATCCGTTTATCCCTACTCTCTGTTTCCTGTCCATTAACCAATCCTCTATCCATGCTATAATATTACGGCCAGCACCATAAGAACATAAGAACATAAGAAATAGGAGCAGGAGTAGTCCAATCGGTCCCTCGAGCCTGCTCCGCCATTCAATAAGATCATGGCTGATCTGATCCTAACCTCAAATCTAAAGAACACAAGAAGTAGGAGCAGGACCCGGCCACTCAGCCCCTGGGCCCGCTACGCCACCCACAGGGCACTGACCGATCCGAACTCAGCCTCATGTCCAATTTCTTGCCCGCTCACCGTAACCCCTAATTCCCTTTACCTCTAGGAAACTATCTATTTCTGTTTTAAATTTATTTAATGATGTAGCTTCCACAGCTTCCTGGGGCAGCAAATTCCACAGACCTACTACCCTCTGAGTGAAGAAGTTTCTCCTCATCTCAGTTTTGAAAGAGCAGCCCCTTATTCTAAGATTATGCCCCCTAGTTCTATTTTCACCCATCCTTGGGAACATCCTTACCGCATCCACCCGATCAAGCCCCTTCACAATCTTATATGTTTCAATAAGATCGCCTCTCATTCTTCTGAACTCCAATGAGTAGAGTCCCAATCTACTCAACCTCTCCTCATATGTCCACCCCCTCATCCCCGGGATTAACCGAGTGAACCTTCTTTGTACTGCCTCGAGAGCAAGTATGTCTTTTCTTAAGTATGGACACCAAAATTGTATGCAGTATTCCAGGTGCGGTCTCACCAATACCTTATATAACTGCAGCAATACCTCCCTGTTTTTATAATCTATCCCCCCAGCAATAAAAGCCAACATTCCGTTGGCCTTCTTGATCATCTGCTACACCTGCATACTAACTTTTTGATTTTCTTGCACCAGGACCCCCAGATCCCTTTGTACTGCAGTACTTTCCAGTTTCTCGCCATTAAGATAAAAACTTGCTCTCTGATTTTTCCTGCCAAAGTGCATAACCTCACATTTTCCAATATTGTATTGCATCTGCCAAATCTCCGCCCACTCACCCAGCCTGTCTATATCCCCTTGTAGGTTTTTTATGTCCTCCTCACTTTCTACTTTCCCTCCCATCTTTGTATCATCTGCAAACTTTGATATGTTACACTCGGTCCCCTCCTCCAAATCGTTAATGTAGATTGTAAAGAGTTGGGGACCCAGCACCGACCCCTGCGGAACACCACTGGCTACTGGTTGCCAGTCCGAGAATGAACCATTTATCCCAACTCTCTGCTTCCTGTTAGATAACCAATCCTCCACCCATGCCAGAATATTACCCCCAATCCAGTGATTTTTTATCTTGAGCAATAATCTTTTATGTGGCACCTTGTCGAATGCCTTCTGGAAGTCTAAATACACTACGTCCACTGGTTCCCCATTATTCACCCTGTACGTTATGTCCTCAAAGAACTCAAGCAAATTTGTCAGACATGACTTCCCCTTCATAAAGCCATGCTGACTTTGTCCTATTAAATTATGTTTATCTGAATGTTCCGTTACTGTCTCCTTAATAATAGACTCCAAAATTTTACCCACCACAGATGTTAGGCTAACCGGTCTATAATTTCCAGCCTTCTGCCTACTACCCTTTTTAAATAAGTGTGTTGCATTAGCAGTTTTCCAATCTGTCGGGACCTTTGCTGAGTCCAGGGAATTTTGGAAAATTATTACCAAAGCATCCACAATCCCTACTGCCACTTCCCTCAAGACCCTAGGATGTAAGCCATCAGGTCCAGGGGATTTATCCGCCTTGAGTCCCATTATTTTACTGAGTACCAATTCCTTAGTGATTTTAATCGTATTTAGCTCCTCCCCCCCTAGAGCCCCCTGTTTGTCCAGTGTTGGGATATTCTTAGTGTCCTCTACCGTAAAGACTGAAACAAAATATTTGTTCAGCATTTTTGCCATCTCCATGTTTCCCACCATTAATTTCCCGGTCTCATCCTCTAAGGGACCTACGTTTGCCTGAGCCACCCTTTTTCTTTTTATATCACTATAGAAACTCTTGCTAGCTTTTTTTATATTTTTTGCTAATTTATTTTCATAATCTATCTTCCCTTTCTTAATCAATCCGTTAGTTACTTTTTGCTGTCTTTTGAAGACTTCCCAATCTTCTATCCTCCCACTAAGTTTGGCTAACTTATATGTCCTTGTTTTTAGTCGGATACTATCCTTAATTTCTTTACTTAGCCACGGATGGCTGTCATTTCTTTTACACCCTTTTTTCCTCAGTGGAATATATTTCTTTTGAAAGTTGTAAAATAACTCCTTAAATGAACAACACTGCTCATGTACCGTCTTACCCTTTAATCTATTTTCCCAGTCCACTTTAATCAATTCCGCTCTCATACCATCATAGTCTCCTTTATTCAAGCACAGTACGCTTGTTTGAGAACCAACCTTCTCACCCTCTAATTGGATATGGAATTCAACCATGTTATGGTCACTCATTCCAAGGGGATCCTTAACTAGGACATTATTAATTAATCCTGACTCATTACACAGGACCAGGTCCAAGGTTGCTTGCCCCCTTGTAGGATCAGTTACATACTGCTCAAGAAATCCATCCCTAATACACTCAATAAACTCTTCCTCAAGGCTGCCCTGCCCAATTTGATTTGTCCAGTTAATATGATAGTTAAAATCCCCCATAATTATCGCTGTTCCCTTATTAAATACCCCAACTATTTCCTGATTAATACTTCTTCCAGCAGAGTTGCAACTATTAGGAGGCCTACATACTACTCCCACTAGTGTTTTTTTCCCCTTATTATTCCTTATCTCCACACAAACTGTTTCATTATCCTGATCCTTTGACCCAATATCATTTCTCTGTATTACAGTGATTCCTTCCTTTATTAACATAGCCACCCCACCTCCCCTTCCTTCCTGCCTGTCCTTCCTGATTGTTAAATACCCTGGCATATTTAATTCCCAGTCGTTGTCACCCTGCAGCCATGTTTCTGTAATGGCCACAAGATCATACCCATACGTAGTTATTTGTGCTGTTAACACTTCCATTTTGTTACGAATGCTACGTGCATTCAGATAAAGAATTTCCAAATATGTTTTGTGACACTTAGTTCCTGCTTTTTCCTTTTTTAACACTTTACCTTTTACTCCATAACTTCTGTCCCTTCCTGACACGCTTTCCTCTGTCTCCCTGCTCAGGTGCCCAACCCTCTGCCACTTTAGTTTAAACCCTCCCCAACAGCACTGGCAAACACTCCCCCTAGGACAGCGGTCCTGGCCCTGCCCAGGTGCAGACCGTCCGGTTTGTACTGGTCCCACCTCCCCCAGAACAGGTTCCAATGTCCCAGGAATTTGAATCCCTCCCCCTTGCACCATTCCTCTAGCCACGTATTCATTTGAAATATCCTCCTATTTCTACTCTGACTAGCACGTGGCACTGGTAGCAATCCTGAGATTACTACCTTTGAGGTCCTATTTTTTAATTTACCTCCTAACTCCCTATATTCTGCTTTTAGGACCTCATCCCCTTTCTTACCTATATCGTTGGTACCTATGTGCACCACGCCAGCTGGCTGTTCGCCCTCCCCCTCCAAAATCTTCTGTAGCCGCTCCGAGACGTCCTTGACCCTTGCACCAGGGAGGCAACACACCATCCTGGAGTCTCGGTTGCGGCCGCAGCAATGCCTATCTATTCCCCTTACAATTGAGTCCCCTATCACTATAGCTCTTCCACTCTTTTTCCTCCCAGCCTGTGCAGCAGAGCCACCCATGGTGCCAGGAAGTTGGCTGCTGCTGCGTTCCCCTGATAAGTCATCCCCCCCAACAGTATTCAAAGTGGTATATCTGTTTGAGAGGGGGATGTCCACAGGGGACCCCTGCACTACCTGCCTGCACCTCTTACTCTGCCTGGTGGTCACCCATTTACTTCCTGCCTGTACACCCTTTGCCTGCAGTGTGACCAACTCGCTAAACGTGCTATTCACGAGGTTCTCAGCATCGCGAATGCTCCAATACGCATCCAATCGGAGCTCCAGCGCCGTAATGCGGTCTGCCAGTAGCTGTAGCTGGATACACTTCCCACACACATGGTTGTCAAGGACACCGGAAGGGTCCTTGATTTCCCACATAGCACAGGAGGAGCATACCATGGGGCCGAGCTCTCCTGCCATGAATTACCCTTTAATTCATTCAAATTAAATTAAAACAAATCAATCCCACCAATTACACTACAGTTAAATGATATACTTAAGGGCCCTGTTTTACCAACAGTCCCCGCTGCACCACAGAGAACATAGAAAGTATAAACCACAGAGTTTAAGTTTAAAAAGAGAGAAATACTCACCAACCAATCACTTGCCTGCTTTCTGGTGACGTCACACTTCGATTACTTTTTACTTCTCTCCCTCCGAGCTCGGAGTTTGGTAAGCCTACCTGGTCTCTGCCGCCTCATAAACCTCGCCGCCGCCGACTGGTTCCCCGCAGGTCCGCCGCCATGAACCCTAATCTTGTGTAATAACCTTTTATGTGGCACCTTATCGAATGCCTTTTGGAAATCCAAATATGCTACATCCACTGGTGCCCCTTTATCTACCCTGCTAGTTACATCCTCAAAAAACTCTAATAAATCTGTCAAGCACGATTTCTCTTTCATAATACCATGTTGACTCTGCCTAATCATGTTATGATTTTCTAAGTGACTTGATACCACTTTCTTAACAATGGATTCCAGCATTTTCCCAACGACTGATGTCAGGCTAACTGGCCTGTAGTTCCCCGTTTTTTCTCTCCCTCCTTTCTTGAATAGTGGTGTTACATTCGCGAGCTTCCAATCCGCTGAGAGCATTCCAGAGTCTAGGGAATTTTGGATGATCAAAACTAATTCATCCACTATCTCTTCAGCCACCACTTTTAGCACCCTATGGTGTAGACCGTCAGGACCAGGGGATTTATCGGCGTTTAGTCCCATTAGTTTCTTTATTACTTTTTCTCTACTTATATTATTTACGTTAAGTTCCTCAACCTCAGTGGACCCTTGGTTCCCCACCATTTTTGGTATGCTTTTTGTGTCTTCTACTGTGAAGACAGATACAAAATATGTCTTTAACGTTTCTGCCATTTCCTTATTCCCCATAATAATATCTCCTGTCTCAGCCTCTGAGGGACCAACGTTTATTTTTGCTACTCTTTTCCTTTTTACAAACTTGTAGATACTCTTACAATTTGCTTTCATATTTCTTGCTAGTTTTCTCTCATATTCTATTTTTTACCATTTAATCAATTGTTTGGTTAACCTTTGCTGATTTATGAAACACTCCCAATCCTTAGGCTTATTATTATTCTTTGCAACATTATAAGCTTCTTATTTCCACCTAATGCCATCCTTAACTTCTTTAGTTAGCCACGGTTGGATCACTTTTCCCGTGGAGTTTTTGTTTCTCAATGGATTGTATTTTTGTTGAGAATTATGAAATATTTCTTTAAATGCTAGCCACTGCTTATCTACCGCCATACCTTTCAATCTATTTTTTCAATCTACCTGAGCCAACTCGCCCCTCATACCTCTGTAATTGTCTTTATTTAAGTTTAAGACTCTAGTTTCGGGCTTAGGCAAGTCACTCTCAAAATTTACGTGAAATTCTACCATATTATGATCACTCTGACCCAGATGATCCTTTACTATGAGATTGTTAATTAACCCTGTCTCATTACACAATACAATATCTAATATAGCCTGTTCCCTTGTTGGTTCCATGACACATTGTTCTAGGAAACTTTCCCGAATGCATTCCATGAGCTCGTCCTCCAGACTACCTTTGCCAATTTGATTTCTCCAGTCTATATGAAGATTAAAGTCCCGCAAGATTATTGCATTACCTTTGTTGCAAGCTCTTACTATTTCATGATTAATATTCTGTCCAACGGTATAGCTACTGTTAGGGTGCCTATATACTACTGCTGCCACTGTTTTCTGCCCCTTGTTATTCCTTATCTCCACCCATACGTATTCTACTTCCAGATCTTCCAAGCCCAGATCCTTTCTCGCTACTGTCCTTATGTCACACTTTATTATCAGGGCTACTCCCCCTCCTATTCCATTCTGCCTTTCTTTTCGAAACGTCAAGTACCCTGGAACATTTAGTTCCCAACCTTGGCCACCTTGCAACCATGTCTCTGTAATAACTATTCGATCAAACCCATTTATCTCTATTTGTGTCACTATTTCGTCTATCTTGTTACGAATGCTTCGTGCATTCATATAAAGAGCCTTTAACTTAAATGTTTCACCATTATTCCCTGCTTTCACCTTACTCTCTGCTGCACTGCTACCATTAAACTCTCTGTCCCTTCCTGTCACACTCTGCTTATTTTTACCCAAATCGCTACATTGCTCTATTGCATTGACCTTTCTCTTAAAATTTCTAAATTTCCCTCAACTGACCCCTCCCCCTTTTTTTAGTTATTCGATTCTCCAGGACGCTGGTCCCTGCCCTATTTAAGTGGAGCCCGTCCCGACAGAACAGCTGACTGTTACCCAGAACTGGTATCAGTGCCCCATGAATTGAAAGCCCTTTTTTCCACTCCAATCTTTGTGCCACGCAATTAACTCTATGATCTGCTTGACCCTATGCCAATTTGCACGTGGATCAGGCAGTAATGCAGAGATTATTACCCATGTGGCTCTGCTTATTAATTTAGACACTAGCTCCTCAAACTCCCTCAGATGAACCTCATTCTTAGTTCTACCTGTGTCATTGGTTCTGTACCTGCCCTGGGAGTGTTTGATGGGACAGTGTAGAGAGAGCTTTACTCTGTATCTCACCCGTGCTGTACCTGCCCTGGGACTGTTTGATGGGACAGTGTAGAGGGAGCTTTACTCTGTATCTAACCCTTGCTGTACCTGCCCTGGGTGTGTTTGATGGGACAGTGTACAGGGAGCTTTACTCAGTATCTAACCCGTGCTGTACCAGCCCTGGGAGTGTTTGATGGGATAGTGTAGCGGGAGCTTTACTCTGTATCTAACCCGTGCTGTACCTGCCCTGGGAGTGTTTGATGGGACAGTGTAGAGGGATCTTTACTCTGTATCTAACCTGTGCTGTACCTGCCCTGGGAGTGTTTGATGGGACAGTGTAGAGGGAGCTGTACTCTGTATCTAACCCGTGCTGTACCTGCCCTGGGCGTGTTTGATGGGACAGTGTAGAGGGAGCTTTACTCTGTATCTAAACTGTGCTGTACCTGCCTTGGGAGTGTTTGATGGGACAGTGTAGAGGGAGATTTACTCTGTATCTAACCCGTGCTGTACCTGCCCTGGGAGTGTTTGATGGGACAGTGTAGAGGGAGCTTTACTCTGTATCTAACCCGTGTTGTACCTGCCCTGGGAGTGTTTGATGGGACAGTGTAGAGGGGGCTTTACTCTATATCTAACCTGTGCTGTACCTGCCCTTGGAGTGTTTGATGGGACAGTGTAGAGGGAGCTTACTCTGTATC
>JASTWF010000178.1:680997-733497 GCA_030390025.1 Squalus acanthias
TGATTTTAAAGACCTCTATTCGGTCACCACTCAGCCTTCTCTTTTGTTAATCCCCTCCATTGGGGTCTCCCCGCGCAGGTTCGAATCCTGCCGACTACGGTTCCAGCATTTTTCATCTCATTTCATTTCTGAATGTAACCAAATCTCTGGAGAACTAATCCTGAGTTCGGCGGAATTAAATCCCACAACTTTCGACACCTCGAGGTTTTTCTCATTTTCATTCATCTGCAAGTATTCACCAAATATACGGTCGGAAATAGAACAAAAATCAGGCAAATTAGCGACAGTGTTTCTCTCTCTGTCTGAGTCACTGTCTGTCTGTGTTTATGTCCGTCTGTTTACATCCATCTGTGTGTCTTTCTGTTTCTGTCTATGTGAGTGTATGTTTCTGTCTGTGTGTGTGTCTGCCTGTGTTAATGTGTGTGTCTTTCTCTGCTCTGCTCAACTCTGTGGCAGGTTGGGGCTTGAAGGTTGGGGCTTGAACTCCCGATTCTCACAGAGACAGTCCACATCTGTTGCCAGCACCAGGATGGCCGAGTGGTTAAGGCGTTGGACATAAGATCCAATGGGTTTATACCCGCGTGGGTTCGAACCCCACTCCTGGTAGCTCTTTAATTAAGTAGAACAGAAAAAAATCAATGTCATAGCCTCCTTTTTTTGTCTCCGTCTGTCTCTCCCAGTCTTTCTGTCTCATTCTCGCTCTCAGTCTCTCGTTGGCTCTGTCTGTCTCTCTGCTTCTCTGTGTCTCGGTCTCTGACTGTCTCTCTCTCTGTCACTTTCTCATTTGTCCAATTCTGTTTACAACGCGATTCTTGCCGGAGCAGATTCCATGTGTCTCGGTAGTATAGTGGTGAGTTCCTTCGCCTCTCATGCGGAAAAACCAGGGTTCAATTCCCCGCCGGGGAAGAAGCATTTTTAACATCTCGAATTTTAAAACATTGTGCAGCTTAAAATTCTCCTTGGAAAAATAGAACAGAAATAAATCATCGAAACTAATTTTTAAAGATTTACTGGCGTATGAAGAACTTTATAACTACTTCCTGCACCAGTTCCTCAGTCGTATAGAGATCTCTCTCTGTTTCCCTCTCCCTTTTGTGTGGGGCGCAGAGGAGGGAGAGAGTGACAGAGAAAAAGAGATTAACAGGGTTACTGACAAAAAGCGGGGATATGGGACTGAGCTCGACTGTTCTTTCAAAGAGCCGTAGGCGGCAGGGTTCGAGCCTGCGCGGGGAGACCCCGATGGATTTCCCAGTCCATCGCCTTAACGACTCGGCCACGACTACTGGGTCTGCGAGCGTTTAAATGTTGCTCAGATAAAATCGCCATCGTCCATCGCTGTGCAGCAAAAGAGCACTCAGTCCCTGAACAGTCTCCGCTCAAGAAAATTCTCAGAGACAATCACATAGATACATAGATACATAGAAGATAGGAGCAGGAGTAGGCCATCCGGCCCTTCGAGCCTGCTCCGCCATTTAATGAGATCATGGCTGATCCTCCAATTCAGTATCCCGTCCCCGCCTTCTCTCCGTAACCCTTAACCCCTTTTGCCTGTAGAAATATATCTAATTCCCTCTTAAATATATTTAATGAGCTGGCGTACACTGCCCTCTGTGGCAATGAGTTCCACAGGTTCACCACCCTCTGAGTGAAGAAATTCCCTCTCATTTCTGTCCTAAATGGTTTAGCCCTTATCCTTAAATTATGTCCTCTAGTTCTGTTCTCACCCGCCAAGGGAAACATTCCTTCTGCATCTAGTCTGTCTAGACCTGTCAGAATTTTATACACTTCTATGAGGTCCCCTCTCAATCTTCTAAACTCCAGTGTGTACATCCCTAAACTACATAGTCTCTCCTCATAGGTCAATCCCGCCATTCCTGGTATCAGCCTGGTGAATCGCCGCTGCACCCCCTCCATGGCAAGAACATCTTTCCTCAGATGAGGCGACCAAAACTGTACACAGTACTCGAGGTGTGGTCTCACCAGTGCCCTGTACAGCTGCAGCAAGGTATCCCTGTTCCTGTATTCCAACCCTTTTGCTATGAAGGCCAGCATACCGTTTGCCTTCTTGATCGCCTGTTGCACCTGCATGCTCGCCTTCAGTGACTGGTGTACAAGAACACCCAGGTCTCTCTGTACTTCCCCCTCTCCCAATTTATTGCCATTTAAATAATAATTTGCCCTCCCGTTCCTGCACCCAAGGTGGATAACTTCGCACTTGTCCACATTATAGTGCATCTGCCATTTATCCGCCCAATCACCCAGTCTGTCCAAATCGCTCTGGAGCTTCCTGGTCTCCTCCTCTCGCATTTGTTTTCTTTTTCTTTTTTTCTCTGTAGCTTTATAAGACGATGCTACGGCAAGAAATATAACTAAAAAGGCCGCCGCTCCGACGGGAACTGAATTGAATTGAATTGCCTTCACTGCAGAAGCGCAGAGCAAGAATGGCGCTGTGGACAGACCGGCGGGCGGGCCGATTATTCACATCCCAAATTTAACACCTTTGTGCAACTCCTTAAAATCCTCCTTGGAAAAAGAGAACAGAAAAAAATCAATGTCATAAGCCTCCATTTTTGTCAATCACTCTCTCTGTCACTCTCTGTGTCTCTCTCTGACTCTCTCTCTGTCTCTTTGTCTCTGTCTCTCTCTCTATCTGTGTCTCTCTCTCTTTGTCTCTGTCTCTCTCGCTCTGTCTGTCTCTGTCTATCTCGGGCTCTCTCACTCTCTATCTCTCTCTCTGTATTCCTCTCTCTCTCTGTTTTTGTCCCTGTCTCTCTCTCTCCGTGTCACCTTCTCATGCTGTTCAGTTCAGTTCACAGCTCAATTGTTGCTCTGATTGATTCTGCGTGCATCAGCTCATCGTTAGTATACTAGTGAGTATCCCCCCTTGTCACGCGGGAGGCCGGGGTTCAATTCCCCGACGGGGAGGAAGCATTTTTAATAGCACGAATTTTAAAACTTTGTGCAGCTCCTTAAAATACTCCTTGGAAAAATAGAACAGAAATAAATCATCTAAATTAATTTTAAAAGATTTACTGGCATATGAAGAACTGTATAACTACTTCCTGCACCAGTTCCTCGTTAGTATAGAGCTCTCTCTCTGTTTCCCTCTCCCTTTTGTGTGGGGCACGGAGGAGGGAGAGAGTGACAGAGAAAAAGAGAGAAACAGGGTTACTAACAAAAAGCGGGGGTGTGGGACTGAGCACGACTGTTCTTTCAAAGAGACAGCAGAGGCACGACGGGCCGAATGGCCTCCTTCTGTGCTGTAAGAATCTGTGAATCCATGACACTCAGAAAAGCTTCTTAAATAAGTGACATACACACTCACATACATTACCTAGGATATACGGAACAGAATCAGGCCCAACCAGTCCATTCCGGTGTTTATGCTCCACTCAAGCCTCCTCCCATCTTTCCACATCTAACTCTATCAGCGTAACCCTTGTAAGGGGTTTTGTCGTGCTTGTATCGCAGACGGTGCTGGGTTAGGCCTTCGTTGCCTAATACTATTGCTTGCTCTGGTCTCCGGCCAGCCTTGTTGCAATAAGCACCTGTGAGTGGTTCGACCCACTCGCCCTTACGGTTCTAACACTGGACTTAGGTGCGAGAGCAGTAATGCAGAGAAAAACTCAAATAGACCCGGTTGAATGGTACGAAATGGAAATCTTTATTGCATAGCGTCCAAGATCATGAAGTACATGTCATAGGCGCAAATTAACGAGAGTACATGTATACATACATTCATAAAGCTTGGTCTATGGTAATGAAGAACGCACGGCACATCGTAAAAAGGGGAACACATTATACTTTATCCTTAATAAAACCACCCTCCCTTATCAATACCTACACTACATCTAGATTTGTAGGATCGGGAAACATGCTCACCACTCGTGATACTTTGGAGAATTTTAAAGTGAGGCACTCGGCTCGTTTCGCTGCAGCACCTGACTGTCACGTGTTTGGAGGGATCTCTGTACCCCACTTGTTTATCTTCGCTGCTGCTGCAAGCAGGCCGGGCTCCCAGTTGTCATGAAGAACTCGACAGAACTCGGGCCCGGTTGTAGAACTCAAAGAAAAGTCTTCCTGTACCGACACCAGTTGTCGGTAGAATTCGAAGAAGAGTCTTTGGCCAGTTTGTGCAGTAACCTGTAGAGTTCAAGAAATGGGTCGTATATTTTCGGGCGCGGTCGGGGTTTGCTGACTGCGGCGGCACGTGGATTCTTCTCCTCTTCTTCTCGTCTTGTCTTGTCTCTTCAGGCCTTCGGGTCCAGACACCATTTACCGACCCTCGGGATGGTGCACCCGGTCACCGGCCTTCGTTGAGGCGGCTAGTTCCGTTTGAGCTCCACCCAACATTCGGATAACCGTCCAGTGTGGCTAAAAGTCCAGAGTCAACAGATTCCAGAGAAACACAGAAGGCTGCTCGTCCAGCAGAGTTCAGCCCCAGTCAAGAGTCCACAGAGATAGGAGAAAATAAGCCCCGAATCAAGAGCATCAGCCGAGATAAGAGAGCGATGGACATTTGTGGTCTATAGTTATAGTGCTGTGTTCCCTTATCTCCCGCCCAAATCTTAATGTTTGTCCTTTGTGAAATATTGGCGCTCAAAACTCCCAGCATGGGGTGATTCTTGTCTTTAACCGGTTTCAGTAGCACCTGAGACTGGCCAACTACCCGTTAATGTTTTCCCTATTGTCAAACCGGCTAGGAGCCTCCCTGGCTGGGTTTTGGGGGCCCCCGAATACTTGTTTAATCACCCGAGAATGGCTCTCTCATTGTAGAGCCGTGGGGGTATTTGTGTATTGATGTGTCTGGATGGGCCTTCGATTGCCCAGTACAATGGTCCTTACTTGTGCATGGAAAACGATTCCAGCACTCGTATCTTTTGCTATTGTCACAAATGCAAACATGTTGCATCCTGTCTTTATCAGTGCTTATCGAGTATGACCCCGTCTTATATTGAAAATGTTTATTCGAACGCCATCTTGTCTGCCCACTGTACTTCTGGAAACTTCTGCCACGATGCACGGTGGCCATTTTACAGGCTTCTGTGTCCTGTTT
Organism: Squalus acanthias; assembly: GCA_030390025.1. Classification (NCBI taxonomy): domain Eukaryota; kingdom Metazoa; phylum Chordata; class Chondrichthyes; order Squaliformes; family Squalidae; genus Squalus; species Squalus acanthias. The sequence continues at coordinate 686,054 of JASTWF010000178.1, forward strand.
AATCATGACAGCATTTCGTTTAAATAAACTGGTCAAACGAATCTGCTTCTATCTCGTTATTTCGAATCGCGATAATTGCGAAACTTTACACCCTCTGTTCCCTTCTCCCTCCTCTAACCTTCAGGGGTAGAGGGAATTTAAAAGGTAGGTTCGATTTTATATTTTGTTTTCAGGGACTTAACTCCTGGACCTAAGATAAATAAGTTTAAATTTTAGTAATAAAGTAACATAAGGTTTAATCATGACAGGAAGTCTCGGACCCATTTCATGCTCCTCCTGTGCCATGTGGGAAACCAGGGACACTTCCAGTGTCCCTGACAACTACGTGTGCGGGAAGTGTGTCCAGCTGCAGCTCCTGACAGCCCGCATGGCGGTGCTGGAGCTGCGGGTGGACTCACTCTGGAGCATGCACGATGCCGAGAACTCGGTGAATCGCTCATTTAGTGAGTTGTCCACACCGCAGGTAAAGGCTAGGACAGACAGTGAATGGGTGACCAAGAAGCAGGGCAATATCAGGAAGGTAGTGCAGGAGTCCCCTGTGGTCATCTCCGTCCAAAACAGGTATGCCGCTTTGGATACTGTTGGGGGAGATGGCCTACCAGGGGAAGGCACTAGCAGCCAGGTTCATGGCACCATGGCTGGCTCTGCTGCACAGCAGGGCGGGAAAAAGAGTGGCAGGGCTATAGTGATAGGGGACTCAATTGTAAGGGGAATAGACAGGAGTTTCTGTGGCCGCAACCGAGATTCCAGGATGGTATGTTGCCTCCCTGGTGCAAGGTTCAAGGATGTCTCGGAGCGGCTGCAGAACATTCTGAAGAGGGAGGGTGAACAGCCAGCTGTCGTGGTGCATGTAGGTACCAACGATATAGGTAAAAAGCGGGAAGAGGTCCTACAAGCAGAATTTAGGGAGCTAGGAGCTAAATTAAAAAGTAGGACCTCTAAGGTAGTAATCTCTGGATTGCTACCAGGGCCACGTGCTAATCAGAATAGAGAGAACAGGATAGTGAGATTGAATACGTGGCTTGAGCAGTGGTGCAGGAGGGAGGGATTCAAATTCCTGAGGCATTGGAACCAGTTCTGGGGGAAGTGGGACCTGTACAAAAGGGACGGTCTGCACTTGGGCAGGACTGGAACCGATGTCCTCGGGGTAATATTTGCTAAAGCAGTTCGGGAGGATTTAAACTAATATGGCAGGGGAATGGGAACCTATGTAGCGAAACAGGTGGAAGTAATTTGCAGTCAGAAACAAATGTTAGAAGGGTGAGAAACAATAGGGGAAGGCCGAGTAAACAAAGGCAAGAAACACAAAGGGCCATACTAAATCATAAGTCTAAAAGGACAAAGGATGTTAATAAAACAAGCCTAAAGGCTCTGTGTCTTAATGCAAGGAGTATCCGTAATAAGGTGGATGAATTGACTGTGCAAATAGATGTTAACGGATACGATGTGATTGGGATTACAGAGACGTGGCTCCAGAACAATCAAGGCTGGGAACTGAACATCCAGGGGTATTCAACATTCAGAAAGGATAGAATAAAAGGAAAAGGGGGTGGGGTAGCATTGCTGGTTAAAGAGGAGATTAATGCAATAGCTAGGAAGGACATCAGCTTGGAGGATGTGGAATCAATATGGGTTGAGCTGCAGAACACCAAAGGGCAGAAAACGTTAGTGGGAGTTGTGTACAGGCCTCCAAACAGCAGTAGTGAGGTGGGGGAGGGTATGAAACAGGAAATCAGAGGTGCGTGCAAAAAAGGCACGGCAGTTATCATGGGTGACTTTAATATGCATATAGATTGGGCTACTCAAACTGGAAGCAATACGGTGGAGGAGGATTTCCTGGAGTGTTTAAGGGATGGTTTCCTAAACCAATATGTTGAGGAACCAACTCGAGGGGAGGCCATCCTGGACTGGGTGTTGTGTAATGAGGAAGGACTAATCAGCAATCTTGTGGTACGAGGCCCCCTGGGGAAGAGTGACCATAGTATGGTGGAGTTCTACATTAGGATGGAGAAGGAAACAGTTAAGTCAGAGACCATGGTCCAGAACTTAAATAAGGGCAACTTTGAGGGTATGAGGCGTGAATTGGCGAGGTTAAATTGGCAAGCGATATTTAAGGGGCTATCAGTGGAAGGGCAATGGCAGACATTTAGAGATCGCATGGATGAACTACAACAATTGTACATCCCGGTCTGGCGTAAAAGTAAAAAAGGGAAGGTGGCTCAACCATGGCTAACAAGGGAAATCAGGGATAGTATTAAAACCAAGGAAGTTGCATACAAATTGGCCAGAAGTAGCAGCAAACCCGGGGACTGGGAGAACTTCAAAACTCAGCAGAGGAGGACGAAGGGTTTGATTAGGGCAGGGAAAATAAAATATGAAAGGAAGCTTGCAGAGAACATTAAAATGGACAGCAAAAGCTTCTATAAATATGTAAAAAGAAAGAGGTTAGTAAAAGCAAACGTAGGTCCCCTGCAGTCGGAAACAGGGCAAGTCGTAATGGGGAACAAGGAAATGGCAGATCAATTGAACAAGTACTTTGGTTCGGTGTTTACTGTGGAGGACACACACAACCTGCCGGAAATAAAAGGGGTCAGAGGATCTGGTAAGAGGGAGGAGCTGAGGGAAATCCTTATTAGTCGGGAAAAGGTATTGGGAAATTGATGGGACTGAAGGCTGAAAAATCCCCGGGGCCTGATGGTCTGCATCCCAGAGTACTTAAGGAGGTGGCCTTGGAAATAGTGGATGCATTGACGATCATTTTCCAACATTCCTTAGACTCTGGATCAGTTCCGATGGAGTGGAGGGTGGCCAATGTAACCCCTCTTTTTAAAAAAGGAGGGAGGGAGAAAGCAGGGAATTATAGACCGGTCAGCCTGACATCGGTCGTGGGTAAAATGATGGAAGCAATTATTAAAGATGTCATAACAGACCATTTGGAAAGTGGCGACATGATAGGTCCAAGTCAGCATGGATTTGTGAAAGGGAAATCATGCTTGACAAATCTTCTGGAATTTTTTGAGGATGTTTCCAATAGGGTGGACAGGGGGGAACCAGTAGATGTGGTGTATTTGGACTTTCAGAAGGCCTTCGACAAGGTCCCACACAAGAGATTGGTGAGCAAAGTTAAAGCACATGGGATTGGGGGTAATGTGTTGACGTGGATTGAGAACTGGTTGGCACACAGGAAACAAAGAGTAGGAGTAAATGGGTACTTTTCAGAATGGCAGGCAGTGACCAGCGGGGTACCGCAGGGTTCGGTGCTGGGACCCCAGCTGTTTACATTATATATTAATGATTTGGACGAAGGGATTAAATGTAATATCTCCAAATTTGCGGATGACACTAAATTGGGAGGCAGTGTGAACAATGAGGAGGATGCTAGGAGGCTACAGAGTGACTTGGACAGGTTGGGTGAATGGGCAAATGTATGGCAGATGAAGTACAATGTGGATAAATGTGAGGTTATCCACTTTGGTGGTAAAAATAGAGAGGCGGACTATTACCTGAATGGTGGCAGATTAGGGAAAGGGGAGGTGCAACGAGACCTGGGCATCATGGTACATCAGTCATTGAAGGTGGGAATGCAAGTGCAGCAGGCAGTCAAGAAAGCAAACGGAATGATGGCCTTCATAGTAAGGGGATTTGAGTACAGGAGTAGGGAGGTGATGCTGCAGTTGTACAGGGCCTTGGTGAGGCCACACCTGGAGTATTGTGCGCAGTTTTGGTCTCCTAACTTAAGGAAGGACATTCTTGCTATTGAGGGAGTGCAGCGATAGTTCACTAGATTGATTCCTGGGATGGCCGGACTGACATATCAAGAAAGATTGGGTCAACTGAACTTGTATCCTCTGGAGTTCAGAAGAATGAGGGGGGATCTTATAGAGACATTTAAAATCCTGACTGGTTTAGACAAATTAGATGCGGGCAGAATGTTCCCAATGGTAGGGAAAACTAGAACCAGGAGTCACAGTCTAAGGATTAAGGGGAAGCCATTTAGGACTGAGCTGAAGAGGAACTTCTTCACCCAGAGAGTGGTGAATCTATGGAATTCTCTTCCACAGAAGGTTGTTGAGGCCAGTTCGCTAAATATATTCAAAAGGGAGTTAGATATAACACTCACAACTAGGGGGATCAAGGGGTATGGCGAGAAAGCAGGAATGGGGTACTGAGGTAGCATGTTCAGCCATGAACGCATTGAATGGCGGTGCAGGCTCGAAGGACCGAATGGTCTACTCCTGCACCTATTTTCTATGTTTCTATATGCTTGTCTAGCCTCCCCTTAAATGTATCTATACTATTCGTTTCAACCACTCCCTGCGGTAGCGAGTTCCACATTCTCACCACTCTCTGGGTAAAGAAGTTTCTTCTGAATTCCCTATTTGATTTCTTGGAGACTATCTTATATTGATGGCCTCTAGATTTGCTCCTCCCCACAAGTGGAAACATTCTCTCTGTATCTACTCGATCCAAACGATCATGATTTTAAAGACCTCTATTAGGACCCCCCTCAGACTTCTCTTTTGGTTAAATCCCCTCCATTGGGGTCTCCCCGCTGAGGTTCGAATCCTGCCGACTACGGTTCCAGCATTTTTCATCTCATTTCATTTCTGAATGAAACCAAATCCCTGGAGAACTCATCCTGAGTTAGGCGGAATTAAATCCCACAACTTTCAACACCGCGAGATTTTTCTCATTTTCATTGATCTGCAAGTATTCACCAAATATACGGTCGGAAATAGAACAAAAGTCAGGCAAATTAGCAACAGTGTTTCTCTCTGTCTGCCTGTCTCTCTCTATGTCTGAGTCACTGTCTGTCTGTGTTTATGTTTATATCTGTCTGTTTACATCCATCTGTGTGTCTTTCTGTTTCTGTCTGTGTGAGTGTATGTTTCTGTCTCACTGTGTGTGTCTGTGTTTATGTGTGTGTCTGTCTGAGTCTGCCTGTGTTAATGTGTGTGTCTCTGTTAATGTGTGTGTCTCTCTGTGTCTTTCTGTGCTCTGCTCAACTCCGTGGCAGGGTGGGGCTTGAAGTCCCGATTCTCACAGCGACAGCCCACGCCTATCGACAGCACTAGAATGGCCGAGTGGTTAAGGCGTTGAACCTACAATCCCATGGGTTTATACCCGCGAGGGTTCGAGCCCCACTCCTGGTGAATCTTTAATTTAAGTAGAGCAGAAAAAATAATCAATGTCATTGTCTCCCAGTCATTCTGTCTCTTTCTCGCTCTCAGTCTCCTTTTGGCTCTGTCTGTCTCTTTGTCTCTCTCTGTGTCTCTGTCTCTTTCTGCTTCTCTCTGTCTGTGTCTCGGTCTCTCTCTTTGTCTCTGACCCTCTCTGTCTGTGTCTCTCGCTCTCTGTCTCTCTCTCCCTCTCTTTGTCTCTGTCTCTCTCTCTTTGTCTCTGTCTCTCTCCTTGTCTCTCTCTGTCTCTCTGACTCTCTCTCTCTTTGTCTCTCTGTCTCTCTCTCTCTGTCTCTTTCTCATTTTTCCAGTTCTGTTCACAGCCCACACTCCATATCCCGCAGTTCCTCGTTAGTATTGTTGTGAGTGTCCCCGCCTGTCACGCGGGAAGACCGGGGTTCAATTCCCCGATGGGGAGAAAGCATTTTTAACATCTAGAATTTTAAAACTTTGTGCAGCTCCTTAAAATCGTCCTTGGAAAAATAGAACAGAAACAAATAACCTAAAATAATTTTAAAAGATTTACTGGCATATGAAGCACTGTATAACTACTTCCTGCACCAGTTCCTCGTTAGTGTAGAGCTCTCTCTCTGTTTCCCTCTTGTGTGGGGCGCGGAGGAGGGAGAGAGTGACAGAGAAAAAGAGATTAACAGGGTTACTGACAAAATGCGGGGGTGTGGGACTAAGCACGACTGTTCTTTCAAAGAGACAGCAGAGGCACGACGGGCCGAATGGCCTCCTTCTGTGCTGTAAGAATCTATGAATCCATGACACTCAGAAAAGCTTCGTAAATAAGCGACATACACACTCACATACATTACATAGGATATACGGAACAGAATCAGGCCATTCGGCCCAACCAGTCCATGCCGGTGTTTATGCTCCACTCAAGCCTCCTCTCATCTTCCCACATCCAAATCTATCAGCGCAACCCTCTCTTCCCTTCTCCCTCATATGCTTGTCTAGCCTCCCCTTAAATGCATCGATACTATTTGCTTCAACCACGCCCTGTGGTAGTGAGTTCCACATTCTCACCACTCTCTGTGTAAAGAAGTCTCTTCTGAATTCCCTATTTGATTTCTTGGTGACTATCTTATATTGATGGCCTCTAGTTTTGCTCTTCCCCACAAGTGGAAGCACTCTCTCTGTATCTACTCGATCAAAACGTTCATGATTTTAAAGACCTCTGTTAGGCCCCCCTCAGCCTTCTCTTTTGTTAATCCCCTCCATTGGGGTCTCCCCGCCGAGGTTCGAATCCTGCCGACTACGGTTCCAGCAATTTTCATCCCATTTCATTTCAAAATGTAACCAAATCCCTGGAGAACTAATCCTGAGTTCGGCGGAATTAAATCCCACAACTTTCAACACCTGGAGATTAGGCTCATTTTCATTCATCTGCAAGTATTCACCAAATATCCGGTCGGAAATAGAACAAAAATCAGGCAAATTAGCGACAGTGTTTCTCTCTGTCTTTCTCGCACTGTCTGTCTCTCTCTGACTGTCTCTCTCTTTGTCTCTGTCTCTCTCTTGGTGTCTGTCTCTCTCTCTATCTTTCGCACTCTGTCCAGTTCTGTTCACGGCTCGATTCTTGCTCTGGCAGACTTAGCATTTGTCAATTACTCGTTAGTATAGTGCTGAGTATCCACTGGGAGACCGGGGTTCAAGTCCCCGACCGGGAAGCCGTTTTTTAACATCCCCAATTTTAAACCTTTGTGCAGCTCCTTAAAATCCTCCTTAAATAATTCTTAAAATGCTATTTTGGCATCTCCTGAATCTGTATTTTTCTGTAACTCTCTCTCTTTCAACTAAGAAAAAGATGAAATTGTGAAATGAATCTATACCTTTCAGTCTCTCTCTGGAGTCTAGAAACATAGAACATAGGAGCAGGAGTAGGCCATTCGGCCCCTCGAGCCTGCTCCGCCATTCGATGGGATCATGGCTGATTATCCAAACTCAGTACCCTGTACCTGCCTTCTCCCCATTTTGCTTTAAGAAATATATCTATCTCATTCTTGAATATATTTAATGACTTGGCCACAACTACATTCTGTGGTAGAGAATTCCACAGGTTCACCACTCTCTGGGTGAAGAAATTGTTCCTCATTTCTGTCCTAAATGGCTTACCCGTTATCCTTAGATTATGACCCCTGGTTCTGGACTCTCCGACCATCGGGAACATTCTTCCTGCATCTAGTTTGTCCAGACCTGTCAGAATTTTATATGTTTCGATGAGATCCCCTCTCATTCTTCTATACTCCAGCGAGTATAAGCCCAATCGACCCAATCTCTCCTCATATGTCATTCCTGCCATCCCAGGTATCAGCCTTGTGAATCTTCGCTGAACTCCCTCCATGGCAAGAACATCCTTCCGCAGATAAGGCGACCAAAACTGCACACAATACTCAAGGTGTGGTCTCACCAAGGCCCTGTACAGCTGCAGCAGGACATCCCGGTTCCTATACTCAAACCCTTTCGCTATGAAGGCCAACATACCATTTGCCTTCTTCACTGCCTGCTGCATGCTTACCTTCAGCGACTGGTGCACAAGGACACCCAGGACTCGTTGCACTTCCCCTTCTCCCAATCTATTGCCATTCAGATAATAGTCTGTCTTTCTGTTTTTGACACCAAAGCGGATAACCTCGCATTTATCCACGTTATATTGCATCTACCACGCTTCTGCCCACTCACTCAACCTGTCCAAATCATACTGGAGTTTCTCGGTATCCTCCTCGCAGCACACACTCCCACCCAGCTTTGTGTCATCTGCAATCTTGGAGATATTACATTTAGTTCCCTTATCTAGATCATTAATGTATATTGTGAATAGCTGGGGTCCAAGGACCGATCCCTGCAGTACTCCACTCGTCACTGCTTGCCACTCGGAAAAAGACCCATTAATTGCTACTCTTTGCTTTCTGTCCGCCAACCAATTCTCTATCCAAGTCAATACCTTGCCCCCAATCCCATGTGCCTTAACTTTGCACGCTAATCTCTTATGCGGGACCTTATCGAAAGCCTTTTGAAAGTCTAAATACACCACATCTACTGGTTCTCCCTTATCTATTTTCCCAGTTACATCCTCAAAAAATTCCAGTAGATTAGTCAAGCACGATTTACCTTTTGTAAATCCATGTTGACTTTGTCCGATCCTGTCACTGTTTTTCAAATGCTCAGCTATTACATCCTTTATAATGGACTCTAGCATTTTCCCCACTACCGATGTCAGGCTTACCGGTCTGTAATTCCCAGCTTTCTCTCTACCACCCTTTTTGAATAGTGGGGTAACATTAGCTACCCTCCAATCCATGGGTACAGTTCCAGATTCCATCGAATGTTGGAAGATGATCAGCAATGCATCTACTATTTCTAGGGCCACTTCCTTAAGTACCCTAGGATGTAGATTATCAGGCCCTGGGGATTTATCGGCCTTCAATCCCGTCAATTTCCCTAACACCATTTCCCTGCAAATACTGATTTCTTTCAGTTCCTGCCTTTCATCAGACCGTATGTTCTTCAGCATCTCTGGGAGGTTATTTGTGTCCTCCTTTGTGAAGACAGAACCAAAATATGCATTTAATTGGTCCGCCATTTCATTGTTCCCCATTATAACTTCCCCCGCTTCTGACTGCAAGGGACCTACACTTGATTTTACTAATCTTTTTCTCGAAACATATCTATAAACATTCTTACAGTCAGTTTTTATGTTCCCTGCAAGCTTACTTTCATGTTTTATTTTCCCCTTCTTAATTAATCCCTTTGTCCTCTTTTGTTGAATCCTAAACTGCTCCCAATACTCAGGGTTACCGCTTTTTCTGGCCAATTTATATGCCCTCACCTTGTATCTTATGCTATCCCTAATTTCCCTTGTTAGCAACGGTTGAGTCACCCTTTTTGTTTTATTCTTATGCCACACTGGGATGAACAAATTCTGTAGTTCATCCATGCAGTCTTTGAATGCTTGCCATTGCCTATCCACCGCCAACCCTTTGAGTCATGATGCGGAGATGCCGGCGTTGGACTGGGGTGGACAAAAATGAGAAGTCGCACAACACCAGGTTATAGTCCAACAGATTTATTTAAAATTACAAGCTTTCGGAGCTATCGATCGCCCCTTCTTCAGGTAAAGTTACTGTGAGTGAATGTACAAGAATTCACAGAATATAAACACAGAGAAAATGCAGAGATACAATCTTTCCTTACATCAAAGACACACTAAGAGCACAGCCAAGACAATGAGATGTGCCCCAGGGGGTCCAACGTGTCAAAACCTGCTGTCTGCATATCCTCTCCATTTGGGTTTGTTTTTTGTGGTTTTTTTTAAAAACTGGAAAGACAGGCAACGATGTCAAGTCACGCTCTGTAGCATGACATGAACCCGATATCCCGATTGAGGCCGTGCTCATGAGTGCGGAACCCTTTGAGTGACATTCCCCAATCAATCCTACCCAATTCGCGCCTCATACCATCGTAGTTTCCTTCATTTAAATTCAGGACCCTAGTCTCTGATTCAACTACTTCACTCTCCATCCTAATGACCAAGAGCCTCAGGATAAAGTGTAGGACATTCAGGACTGAAATGAGAAGAAATTTCTTCACACAGAGGGTGGTGAATCTCTGGAATTCTGTACCCAAGAGGGATGTGGAGGCTCAGTGATTGGGTATATTCAAAACAGAAGTCGATAAATTTCTGACTAGTAAAGGGATATGGTGATAGGACCGGTGAATGGAGTTGAAGCAGAAGATCAGCCATGATCTCATTGAATGGCGGAGCAGTTTCGAAGGGCGAATGGACTATTCCTGCTCCTATTTCTTATGGTCTCTCTCACTTTGACTCGAACGATCTCTTTGTCTCTGTCTTGCTCCCTCTGTCTCTCTCTCTCACTGTCTGTGTCTCTCTACCTGTCTCTCTCTCTTTGTGTCTGTCTCTCCCTCTCTCTCCCTTTGTCTCTCTGTGTCTCTCTGTCCCTTTGTCGCTATCTTCCTCTCTCAGTCTCTCCCTCTCTCTCTCTGTGTCTCTGTGTCTCTCTCTCTCGTTGTATCTCTTTCTCACTCTGTCCAGTTCTATTCACAGATCGATTCTTGCTCTGTCTGACTCTGTTACTGCTAGTTTCTCGTTAGTTTATTGATGAGTATCCCCGCCTGTCACGGAGGGGACCGAGGTTCAATTCCCTGACCCGGAGGAGCCATTTTTAACGTATCGAATTTTAAACCTTTGTGCAGCTCCGAACAGTCCACCGTAGGCTTCGCAAAATCCCCCAGAAACTCGAACAGAACCCTAAGTGAAGTGATTTGAGGTAAAACCCTCAGTTTTGGACATTTTTAAAGATCAGGGAAGAAAACCCTGAGGAAAATGATTTTTTGAATCTTACTGTTGGGAAAGACACCTTTCACAGACACCGACAGGCTGCAGAGGGGCGTGGCCAGGCAGTGGATAGCTTTGGGTATTGGGGCCCAATTAAGCTGTCTGGGAATGTGTTTAGACTGCCTTCCTATCAAGGAGGAAGAGACAAAACCCAAAAGCCTCACACACACATCAAAATATGAATAATCCAAGACCTCTTTTGAAATTCCCAGGCCCACACGGGATGCCAGGGGCCTGAAATCAATAAAACATTTAGTAACCCGATTTACTTCATCAAAAAACAATCAACCAGGTATCGACAGGACAGATTTAAAGCCCGCCAAAAGATCTAGGACAATAGGGACGAGATTTTTTTTGTCATTAATCTTTTTATTCAAGTACAATAGTACTTATACAACTCATCAATTACATAGTAAACCTTTTCATTCATTGATCACAATAAGCAATGAAGCCTTAAAAAACAGCTTTATGGCTTTCGATTTTCTCATTTGTTTAACAAATAATCAATAATGTTTACAATACAAATATTCTTAAACAATACCACACAACTTTTTAGATTTAAAATAATAAAACTCAAAGTTTAGGGACGAGATTTGGCGCGTAGATAAAGGCCTTGCGTAAATCGGAAGCTATCAGGACATGTTTAACACCAAGTTAAAGCCATCGAAACTGACAAGCCCGCCAAAACTAAGACAATGGACTAAAAAGGGCTCATTTGAAATCTAAAGGAAACCGTTTTAGTAAGGGGTTTTGGGCGCGAAAAGGACAGTATAATTGGAGCCTAATGTCCCAGGGCTCGCTCTCTCTGGACTCGCTGACAATGCTGGCACAGCTCTCTCTCTCTCTCAGCTCTGCTCCAGCAAAGACACCACAAGCCACGAGGAGGAGGAGGAAGGAAGGCCAACAACTTCACAAACAGACCATCACACAAGAAGAAACCAGAGCGACTGCCTCAGTGACCATCGGACACCTCGCAGCAACAAGGGCCATACGAAACCTTTTACTCAAAAGACTCTAAAACCCTGTCAAGGATTCGTTTGGTGAGCATTATCCCTGATCTCCTGAAACCAAAACCTAGCTAGATAGTGGGATCTTTGGGAGGGATAAGGTTTTTTTTTGTTTGGTATATTGCCATCCTCCCTCGCCTGTACCGTGTGTTCCCCGACCTGTGTTTAAGTATTAAGTGTGTTTGAAGTTTGTTACCTTTTTCTTTTAATAAATTCAAAATTCTTTCATCAGAACCTGTTGTCTACAGCAATTTTGTTCACAACCCCTAAATAAGTCCAAAGTCTAGGAACCAGGGGCGTGGGAGCGATTCGAACCGCTCACTGAGTCAGAGGTGAAAGCTAACCCCAGTACCAGCCCCTACATAATGGCGACCACGGCAGGACTTTGGCGAAAGGGTTGTGAAGCAGTAAATGCTGGTTTTGAGGAGAGGACAGAATGGGTATGGTGCCGTCAGAGAGGAGGTTTTAGGGGCCATTGACAAAGCTAGAAGGGAAGCAGTTCAGGAGTTACCAGCCCCCAACACAGTTACAGGAGTAAGGTCTTTTCTAGGGCTAACTAGGTACTGCAGAGATTTCATTGAGGATTACGCAGCCACAGCAGCCCCTCTGCTTCGACTCCTACACAAGGGGGTGGAGTGGGTTTGGGATGAGGGTTGCGAGGCTGCCTTTGTGAAACTCAAGAGAGATCTGCAGACTGCACCGGCTCTAGGGCCATTGATGGAGGGCAAGAGTTTTTCCTGGAGGTAGCAGCCAGTGGGGACAGTCTGAGTGCAGTGTTCCTCCAAGAGCGGCATGGCAAGCTGAGACCAGTGGTTTACTCCACCAGAATACGCACTGATGTGGAGAGGAGCTACTCCAACTGTGAGAGGCACCTCCTAGCCACTCACTGGGCTGTGAAAAGATAATTGATCTTCACAGGCACCTCTCCCATCACACTCCTCACTCACCACACGCCCACCCAGATGCTCTTGGATGGGAGAATTAAAGATGGGACAGTGAGCAGTGACCGCATTCCTCACTGGACCCTGCTTCTCCCACAAATGGATCTGAGGGTAAAAGGTCTCTGCGAGCCAAAGCTCGCAGCCAACGTGATTTACTCAGGGACAGCCCACCGGCATTCCGTTGAAGGGGTATGGGAAGTCAACATAGGTTTGCGAGCTGGGATACACCCCACAGGCCGCGAAATCTATGTGGACGGTTCAAGCACAGTATCAGCTGGCAAACGACTCACAGGGTGTGGGATTTATGACCCAGAGGCAGGCATTGCTCTGGCAATGAAGCTCCCCAGCACCATGAGTGTCCAGCAGGCTGAACTGTCTGCGGTGGTGTTTGTAGTCACACACCCCGAGGAATTCCCTACCCCATACACGATTTGCTCCGACAGCATGTTCACATGCAATTCGTGTATAGAGTACCTGGTCCGAGTAGTTAGATGCGATGGATTAGGAGTTCATCTGGGGTTCGAATCCTGCCGACTACGGTTTCAACATTGTACATTTCATTTTAAAATGTAACCAAATCCCTGGATAACTAATCCTGAGTTCGGCGGAATAAAACCCCACAACTTTCAACACTTCGAGACTTTTCACATTTTCGTTGAACTGCAAGAATTCAAGAAAAATACGGTCGCAAACTGAACAAAAATCAGGCAAATGGGGAGGGCTTAAACTAATTTGGCAGTGGGATGGGCACCAGGATGTAACATTAGAAAGGGGAAATAAAGTGCTCAAAGGATTGGGAGAGCCAGAGAGCTCTAAATAAGAAATAGTAAGAACATAAGAAATAAGAGCAGGAGTAGTCCATTCGGCCCCTCGAGCCTACTCCGCCATTCAATAAGATCATGGCTGATCATCGACCTCGACTCCACTTTCCCGCCCCATCTCCGTATCCCTTGATTCTCCCAGAGTCCAAAACTCTATCTATCTCAACCTTGAATATACTCAAAGACTCAGCATTCACAGCCCTCTGGGGCAGAGTATTCCAAAGATTCACCACCCTCTGAGTGAAGAAATTCCTCCTCATCTCAGTCTTAAATGGTCTACTCCTTATCCTGAGAATATGCCCCCTAGTTCTACACACTCCAGCCAGGGGAAACAACCTCTCAGCATCTACCCTGTCAATCCCCTTCAGAATCTTGTATGTTTCAATGAGATCACCTCTCATTCTTCTAAACTCCAGAGAGTATAGGCCCATTCTACATAATCTCTCATCATACGACAGTCCTCTCATCCCAGGAATCAATCTAGTGAACCTTCGTTGCATCGCCTCCAAGGCAAGTTTATCCTTCCTTAGTTAAGGAGACCAAAACTGTGCACAGTACTCCAGGTGTGGTCTCACCAGGGCCCTGTACAATTGTAGCAAGACTTCCTTACTCTTATATTCCAACCCCCTTGCAATAAAGGCCAACATGCCATTTGCCTTCCTTATTGCTTGCCGCACCTGCATGCTAGCTTTCTGTGTTTCTTGCACGAGGACACCCAAATCTCTCTGAACACCAACATTTGAAAGTTTGGCACCATTTTTAAAATATTCTATTTTTCTATTCTTCCTACCGAACTGAATAACCTCACATTTCCCTACATTATACTCCATCTGCCACCTTACTAGCAACTCACTTAGTCTATCTATATCCCTTTTCAGACTCTTTGTGTTCTCCTCACAGCTTACTGTCCCACCGAGCTTTGTATCATCAGCAAACTTGGATACATTACACTCGGTCCCTACATCTAGGTCATTAATATAGATTGTGAATAGCTGAGGCTCCAAAACTGAGCCTTGCAGCACCCCACCAGTTACAGCCTGCCAACCTGAAAAAGATCCGTTTATCCCTACTCTCTGTTTCCTGTCCATTAACCAATCCTCTATCCATGCTATAATATTACGGCCAGCACCATAAGAACATAAGAACATAAGAAATAGGAGCAGGAGTAGGCCAATCGGTCCCTCGAGCCTGCTCCGCCATTCAATAAGATCATGGCTGATCTGATCCTAACCTCAAATCTAAAGAACACAAGAAGTAGGAGCAGGACCCGGCCACTCAGCCCCTGGGCCCGCTACGCCACCCACAGGGCACTGACCGATCCGAACTCAGCCTCATGTCCAATTTCTTGCCCGCTCACCGTAACCCCTAATTCCCTTTACCTCTAGGAAACTATCTATTTCTGTTTTAAATTTATTTAATGATGTAGCTTCCACAGCTTCCTGGGGCAGCAAATTCCACAGACCTACTACCCTCTGAGTGAAGAAGTTTCTCCTCATCTCAGTTTTGAAAGAGCAGCCCCTTATTCTAAGATTATGCCCCCTAGTTCTATTTTCACCCATCCTTGGGAACATCCTTACCGCATCCACCCGATCAAGCCCCTTCACAATCTTATATGTTTCAATAAGATCGCCTCTCATTCTTCTGAACTCCAATGAGTAGAGTCCCAATCTACTCAACCTCTCCTCATATGTCCACCCCCTCATCCCCGGGATTAACCGAGTGAACCTTCTTTGTACTGCCTCGAGAGCAAGTATGTCTTTTCTTAAGTATGGACACCAAAACTGTATGCAGTATTCCAGGTGAGGTCTCACCAATACCTTATATAACTGCAGCAATACCTCCCTGTTTTTATAATCTATCCCCCTAGCAATAAAAGCCAACATTCCGTTGGCCTTCTTGATCACCTGCTGCACCTGCATACTAACTTTTTGATTTTCTTGCACCAGGACCCCCAGATCCCTTTGTACTGCAGTACTTTCCAGTTTCTCGCCATTAAGATAAAAACTTGCTCTCTGATTTTTCCTGCCAAAGTGCATAACCTCACATTTTCCAATATTGTATTGCATCTGCCAAATCTCCGCCCACTCACCCAGCCTGTCTATATCCCCTTGTAGGTTTTTTATGTCCTCCTCACTTTCTACTTTCCCTCCCATCTTTGTATCAGCTGCAAACTTTGAGATGTTACACTCGGTCCCCTCCTCCAAATCGTTAATGTAGATTGTAAAGAGTTGGGGATCCAGCACCGACCCCTGCGGAACACCACTGGCTACTGGTTGCCAGTCCGAGAATGAACCATTTATCCCAACTCTCTGCTTCCTGTTAGATAACCAATCCTCCACCCATGCCAGAATATTACCCCCAATCCAGTGATTTTTTATCTTGAGCAATAATCTTTTATGTGGCACCTTGTCGAATGCCTTCTGGAAGACTAAATACACTACGTCCACTGGTTCCCCTTTATCCACCCTGTACGTTATGTCCTCAAAGAACTCAAGCAAATTTGTCAGACATGACTTCCCCTTCATAAAGCCATGCTGACTTTGTCCTATTAAATTATGTTTATCTGAATGTTCCGTTACTGTCTCCTTAATAATAGACTCCAAAATTTTACCCACCACAGATGTTAGGCTAAATGGTCTATAATTTCCAACCTTCTGCCTACTACCCTTTTTAAATAAGTGTGTTGCATTAGCAGTTTTCCAATCTGTCGGGACCTTTGCTGAGTCCAGGGAATTTTGGAAAATTATTACCAAAGCATCCACAATCCCTACTGCCACTTCCCTCAAGACCCTAGGATGTAAGCCATCAGTTCCAGGGGATTTATCCGCCTTGAGTCCCATTATTTTACTGAGTACCAATTCCTTAGTGATTTTAATCGTATTTAGCTCCTCCCCCCTAGAGCCCCCTGTTTGTCCAGTGTTGGGTTATTCTTAGTGTCCTCTACCGTAAAGACTGAAACAAAATATTTGTTCAGCATTTTTGCCATCTCCATGTTTCCCACCATTAATTTCCCGGTCTCATCCTCTAAGGGACCTACGTTTGCCTGAGCCACCCTTTTTCTTTTTATATCACTATAGAAACTCTTGCTAGCTTTTTTTATATTTTTTGCTAATTTATTTTCATAATCTATCTTCCCTTTCTTAATCAATCCTTCAGTTACTTTTTGCTGTCTTTTGAAGACTTCCCAATCTTCTATCCTCCCACTAAGTTTGGCTAACTTATATGTCCTTGTTTTTAGTCGGATACTATCCTTAATTTCTTTACTTAGCCACGGATGGCTGTCATTTCTTTTACACCCTTTTTTCCTCAGTGGAATATATTTCTTTTGAAAGTTGTAAAATGACTCCTTAAATGAACAACACTGCTCATGTACCGTCTTACCCTTTAATCTATTTTCCCAGTCCACTTTAATCAATTCCGCTCTCATACCATCATAGTCTCCTTTATTCAAGCTCAGTACGCTTGTTTGAGAACCAACCTTCTCACCCTCTAATTGGATATGGAATTCAACCATGTTATGGTCACTCATTCCAAGGGGATCCTTAACTAGGACATTATTAATTAATCCTGACTCATTACACAGGACCAGGTCCAAGGTTGCTTGCCCCCTTGTAGGATCAGTTACATACTGCTCAAGAAATCCATCCCTAATACACTCAATAAACTCTTCCTCAAGGCTGCCCTGCCCAATTTGATTTGTCCAGTTAATATGATAGTTAAAATCCCCCATAATTATCGCTGTTCCCTTATTAAATACCCCAACTATTTCCTGATTAATACTTCTTCCAGCAGAGTTGCAACTATTAGGAGGCCTACATACTACTCCCACTAGTGTTTTTTTCCCCTTATTATTCCTTATCTCCACACAAACTGTTTCATTATCCTGATCCTTTGACCCAATATCATTTCTCTGTATTACAGTGATTCCTTCCTTTATTAACATAGCCACCCCACCTCCCCTTCCTTCCTGCCTGTCCTTCCTGATTGTTAAATACCCTGGCATATTTAATTCCCAGTCGTTGTCACCCTGCAGCCATGTTTCTGTAATGGCCACAAGATCATACCCATACGTAGTTATTTGTGCTGTTAACACTTCCATTTTGTTACGAATGCTACGTGCATTCAGATAAAGAATTTCCAAATATGTATTGTGACACTTAGTTCCTGCTTTTTCCTTTTTTAACACTTTACCTTTTACTCCATAACTTCTGTCCCTTCCTGACACGCTTTCCTCTGTCTCCCTGCTCAGGTGCCCAACCCCCTGCCACTTTAGTTTAAACCCTCCCCAACAGCACTGGCAAACACTCCCCCTAGGACAGCGGTCCCGGCCCTGCCCAGGTGCAGACCGTCTGGTTTGTACTGGTCCCACCTCCCCCAGAACAGGTTCCAATGTCCCAGGAATTTGAATCCCTCCCCCTTGCACCATTCCTCTAGCCACGTATTCATTTGAAATATCCTCCTATTTCTACTCTGACTAGCACGTGGCACTGGTAGCAATCCTGAGATTACTACCTTTGAGGTCCTATTTTTTAATTTACCTCCTAACTCCCTATATTCTGCTTTTAGGACCTCATCCCCTTTCTTACCTATATCGTTGGTACCTATGTGCACCACGCCAGCTGGCTGTTCGCCCTCCCCCTCCAAAATCTTCTGTAGCCGCTCCGAGACGTCCTTGACCCTTGCACCAGGGAGGCAACACACCATCCTGGAGTCTCGGTTGCGGCCGCAGAAATGCCAATCTATTCCCCTTACAATTGAGTCCCCTATCACTATAGCTCTTCCACTCTTTTTCCTCCCAGCCTGTGCAGCAGAGCCACCCATGGTGCCAGGAAGTTGGCTGCTGCTGCCTTCCCCTGATAAGTCACCCCCCCCCCCCCCCAACAGTATTCAAAGTGGTATATCTGTTTGAGAGGGGGATGTCCACAGGCAACCCCTGCACTAGCTGCCTGCACCTCTTACTCTGCCTGGTGGTCACCCATTTACTTCCTGCCTGTACACCCTTTGCCTGCGGTGTGACCAACTCGCTAAACGTGCTATTCACGAGGTTCTCAGCATCGCGAATGCTCCAATACGCATCCAATCGGAGCTCCAGCGCCGTAATGCGGTCTGCCAGTAGCTGTAGCTGGATACACTTCCCACACACATGGTTGTCAAGGACACCGGAAGGGTCCTTGATTTCCCACATAGCACAGGAGGAGCATACCATGGGGCCGAGCTCTCCTGCCATGAATTACCCTTTAATTCATTCAAATTAAATTAAAACAAATCAATCCCACCAATTACACTACAGTTAAATGATATACTTAAGGGCCCTGTTTTACCAACAGTCCCCGCTGCACCACAGAGAACATAGAAAGTATAAACCACAGAGTTTAAGTTTAAAAAGAGAGAATTACTCACCACACAATCACTTACATGCTTTCTGGTGACGTCACACTTCGATTAGTTTTTAATTCTCTCCCTCCGAGCTCGGAGATTGGTCGCCTACCTGGTCTCTGCCGCCTCTTAAACCTCGCCGCCGCCGCCTGGTTCCCCACAGGTCCGCCACCATGAACCCTAATCTTGTGTAATAACCTTTTATGTGGCACCTTATCGAATGCCTTTTGGAAATCCAAATATACGACATCCACTGGTGCCCCTTTATCTACCCTGTTAGTTACATCCTCAAAAAACTCTAATAAATCTGTCAAGCACGATTTCCCTTTCATAATACCATGTTGACTCTGCCAAATCATGTTATGATTTTCTAAGTGACTTGATACCACTTTCTTAACAATGGATTCCAGCATTTCCCCGACGACTGATGTCAGGCTAACTGGCCTGTAGTTCCCTGTCTTTTCTCTCCCTCCTTTCTTGAATAGTGGTGTTACACTTGCGACATTCCAATCCGCTGGGAGCATTCCAGAATCTAGGGAATTTTGGAAGATCAAAATCAATGTATCCACTATCTCTTCAGCCACCACTTTTAGAACCCTAGGATGTAGGCCGTCAGGTCCAGGGGATTTATCGGCGTTTAGTCCCATTAGTTTCTCTTTTACTTTTTCTCTACTTATATTATTTACGTTAAGTTCCTCACCGTAATTAGACCCTTGGTTCTCCACCATTTTTGGTATGCTTTTTGTGTCTTCTACTGTGAAGACAGATACAAAATATTTATTTAACGTTTCTGCCATTTCCTTATTCCCCATAATAATTTCTCCTGCCTCAGCCTCTGAGGGACCATCGTTTACTTTTGCTACTCTTTTCCTTTTTACATACTTGTAGAAACTCTTACAATCTGCTTTTATATTTCTTGCTAGTTTACTCTCATATTCAATTTTTTCCGATTTAATCAATTTTTTGGTTACCCTTTGCTGGTTTCTGAAACTCTCCCAATCCTCAGGCTTATTATTATTCTTTGCAACATTATAAGCTTCTTCTTTCAACCGAATGCCATCCTTAGCCACGGTTGGATCACTTTTCCCGTGAAGTTTTTGTTTCTCAATGGATTGTATTTCTGTTGAGAATTATGAAATATTTCTTTAAATGCTAGCCACAGCTTATCTACAGCCATACCTTTTAATCTATTTTTTGAATCTACCTGAGCCAACTCGCCCCTCCTACCAATGTAATTGTCTTTATTTAAGTTTAAGACTCTAGTTTCAGACTTAGGCAAGTCACTAACAAAATTTACGTGAAATTCTCTCATGTTAGGATCACTCTGCCGCAGAGGATCCTTTACTGTGAGATTGTTAATTAACCTTGTCTCATTACACAATACAATATCCAATATAGCCTGTTCCCTTGTTGGTTCCATGACACATTGTTCTAGGAAACTTTCCCGAATGCATTGCATGAGCTCGTCCTCCAGACTACCTTTGCCAATTTGATTTGTCCAGTCGATATGAAGACTGAAGTCCCCCAAGATTATTGCATTACCTTTGTTGCAAGCTCTTACTATTTCATGATTAATATTCTGTCCAACCGTATAGCTCCTGTTAGGGGGCCTATATACTACTGCTACCAGTGTTTTCTGCCCCTTGTTATTCCTTATCTCCACCCATACGGATTCCACTTCCTGATGTTCTGAGCCGAGATCCTTTCTCGCTACTGTCCTGATGTCACCCTTTATTATCAGGGCTACCCCCGCTCCTTATCCATTCTGCCTGTCTTTTCGAAACGTCAAGTACCCTGGAACATTTAGTTCCCAACCTTGGCCACCTTGCAACCATGTCTCTATAATGGCTATTAGATCAAACCCATTTATCTCTATTTGGGCCATTAGTTCGACTATCTTGTTACGAATGCTTCGTGCATTCATGTAAAGGGCCTTTAACTTAAATGTTTCACCATTATTCCCTGCTTTGACCTTACTCTCTGCTGCACTGCTACCATTAAACTCTCTGTCCCTTCCTGTCACACTCTGCTTACTTTTACCCAAATCGCTACATTGCTCTATTGCATTGACCTTTCTCTTTAAATTTCTAAATTTCCCTCAACTGACCCCTCCCCCCTTTTTTTCGTTAAAGCCCTATCTACTGCCCTAGTTATTCGATTCTCCAGGACGCTGGTCCCTGCCCTATTTAAATGGAGCCCGTCCCGACAGAACAGCTGCCTGTTACCCAGTACTGGTATCAGTGCCCCATGAATTGAAAGCCCTTTTTTCCACTCCAATCTTTGTGCTCCCTCTACACCGTGCTGTACCTGGCCTGGGAGTGGTGACGGATCAGTGTAGAGGGAGCTTTACTCTGTATCTAACCCGTGCTGTACCTGCCCTGGGAGTGTTTGATGGGACAGTGTAGAGGGATCTTTACTCTGTATCTAATCCGTGCTGTACCTGCCCTGGGAATGTTTGATGGGACAGTGTAGAGGGAGCATTACTCTGTATCTAACCCGTGCTGTACCTGCCCTGGGAATGTTTGATGGGACAGTGTAGAGGGAGCATTACTCTGTATCTAACCCGTGCTGTACCTGCCCTGGGAGTGTTTTATGGGGCAGTGTCGAGGGAGCTTTACTCTGTATCTAACCCGTGCTGTACCTGCCCTGGGAGTGTTTGATGGGATAGTGTAGAGGGGGCTTTACTCTGTATCTAACGCTTGCTGTACCTGCCCTGGGAGTGTTTGATGGGACAGTGTAGAGGGAGCTTTATTCTGTATCTAGCCAGCGCTGTACCTGCACTGGGAGTGTTTGATGGGACAGTGTAGAGGGAGCTTTACTCTGTATCTAACCCGTACTGTACCTGCCCTGGGAATGTTTGATGGGACAGTGTAGAGGGAGCTTCACTCTGTATCTAACCCGTGCTGTACCTGCCCTGGGAATGTTTGATGGGACAGTGTAGAGGGAGCATTACTCTGTATCTAACCCGTGCTGTACCTGCCCTGGGAGTGTTTGATGGGGCAGTGTAGAGGGAGCTTTACTCTGTATCTAACCCCGTGCTGTACCTGCCCTGGGAGTGTTTGATGGGACAGTGTAGAGGGAGCATTACTCTGTATCTGACCCGTGCTGTACCAGCCCGAGTAGTGTTTGATGGGATAGTGTAGAGGGGGCTTTACTCTGTATCTAACCCGTGCTGTACCTGCACTGGGAGTGTTTCATGGGACAGTGTAGAAGGGGCTTTACTCTGTATCTAACCTGTGCTGTACCTGCGCTGGGAGTGTTTGATGGGACAGTGTAGAGGGAGCTTTACTCTGTATCATACCAGTGCTGTACCTACCCGGAGAGTGTTTGATGGGACAGTGTAGAGGGAGCTTTACTCTGTATCTCACCTGTGCTGTACGTGCCCAGGGAGTATTTGATGGGACAGTGTAGAGGGAGCTTTACTCTGTATCTAACCCGTGCTGTCCCTGCCCTGGGAGTGTTTGATGGGACAGTGTAGAGGGTGCTTTACTCTGTATCTAACGCATGCTGTACCTGCCCTGGGAGTGTTTGATGGGACAGTGTAGAGGGAGCTTTACTCTGCATATAACCCGTGCTGTACCTGCCCTGGGAGTGTTTGATGGGACAGGGTAGAGGGAGCTTTAATCTGTTTCTAATCCGTGCTGTACCTGCCCTGGGAGTGTTTGATGGGACAGTGTAGAGGGAGCTTTACTCTGTATCTAACCCGTGCTGTACCTGCCCTGGGAGTGTTTGATGGGACAGTGTAGAGGGAGCTTTACTCTGTATCTAACCCATGCTGTAACTGCCCTGCGGGTGTTTGATGGGACAGTGTAGACGGAGCTTTACTCTGTATCTAACCCCGTGCTGTACCTGCCCTGGGAGTGTTTGATGGGACACTGCAGAGTGAGCTTTACTCTGTATCTAAACAGTGCTGTACCTGCCCTGGGAGTGTTTGATGGGAGAGTGTAGAGGGAGCTTTACTCTGTATCTAACCCCGCGCTGTACCTGCCCTGGGAATGTTTGATGGGACAGTGTAGAGGGAGCTTTACTCTGTATCTAACCCATGCTGTAACTGCCCTGCGGGTGTTTGATGGGACAGTGTAGACGGAGCTTTACTCTGTATCTAACCCCGTGCTGTACCTGCCCTGGGAGTGTTTGATGTGATAGTGTAGAGGGAGCTTTACTCTGTATCTAACCCGTGCTGTACCTACCCAGGGAGTGTTTGATGGGAGAGTGTCGAGGGAGCTTTACTCTGTATCTAACCCATGCTGTAACTGCCCTGCGGGTGTTTGATGGGACAGTGTAGAGGGGGCTTTACTGTGTATCTAACCCGTGCTGTACCTGCACTAGGAGTGTTTGATGGGACAGTGTAGAAGGAGCTTTACTCTGTATCTAATCTTGTGCTGTACCTGCCCTGGGAGTGTTTGATGGGACAGTTTAGAGGGAGCTTTACTCTGTATCATCCCAGTGCTGTACCTGCCCGGAGAGTGTTTGATGGGACAGTGTAGAGGGAGCTTTAGTCTGTATCTCACCTGTGCTGTACCTGCCCTGGGAGTATTTGATGGGACAGTGTAGAGGGAGCTTTACTCTGTATCTAACCCGTGCTGTACCTGCCCTGGGAGTGTTTGATGGGACAGTGTAGAGGGAGCTTTACTCTTTATCTAACCCGTACTGTACCTGCCCTGGGAGTGTTTGATGGGACAGTGTAGAGGGAGCTTTACTCTGTATCTAACCCGTGCTGTACCTGCCCTGGGAGTGTTTGAAGGGACAGTGTAGAGTGAGCTTTAATCTGTTTCTAATCCGTGCTGTACCTGCCCTGGGAGTGTTTGATGGGACAGTGTAGAGGGAGCTTTACTCTGTATCTAACCCGTGCTGTACCTGCCCTGGGAGTGTTTGATGGGACTGTATAGAGGGAGCTTTACTCTGTATCTAACCCGTGCTGTAACTGCCCTGGGAGTGTTTGATGGGAGAGTGTAGAGGGAGCATTACTCTGTATCTAACCCGTGCTGTCCCTGCCCTGGGAGTGTTTGATGGGACAGTGTAGAGGGAGATTTACTCTGTATCTAACGCTTGCTATACCTGCTCTGGGAGTGTTTGATGGGACAGTGTAGAGGGAGCTTTACTCTGTATATAACCCGTGCTGTACCTGCCCTGGGAGTGTTTGACGGGACAGTGCAGAGGGATCTTTACTCAGTATCCAACCCGTGCTGTACATGCCATGGGAGTGTTTGATGGACACTGCAGAGTGAGCTTTACTCTGTATCTAACCCGTGCTGTAACTGCCCTGGGAGTGTTTGATGGGACAGTGTAGAGGGAGCTTTACTCTGTATATAACCAGTGCTGTATCTTTCCTGGGAGTGTTTGATGGGATAGTATACAGGGAGCTTTACTCTGTATCTGATCCGTGCTGTACCTGCCCTGGGAGTGTTTGACGGGACAGTGTAGAGGGATCTTTACTCTGTCTCTAACCCGTGCTGTACCTGCCCTGGGAGTGTTTGACAGTGTAGAGGGAGCATTACTCTGTATCTAACCCGTGCTCTACCTGCCCTGGGAGTGTTTGATGGGACACTGCAGAGTGAGCTTTACTCTGTATCTAAACAGTGCTGTACCTGCCCTGGGAGTGTTTGATGGGATAGTGTAGAGGGAGCTTTACTCTGTATCTAACCCCGTGCTGTACCTGCCCTGGGAGTGTTTGATGGGACAGTGTAGAGGGAGCTGTACTCTGTATCTAACCCGTGCTGTACCTACCCAGGGAGTGTTTGATGTGATAGTGTAGAGGGAGCTTTACTCTGTATCTAACCCGTGCTGTACCTACCCAGGGAGTGTTTGATGGGAGAGTGTAGAGGGAGCTTTACTCTGTATCTAACCCGTGCTGTACCTGCCCTGGGAGTGTTTGACGGGACAGTGTCGAGGGAGCTTTACTCTGTATCTAACCCATGCTGTAACTGCCCTGCGGGTGTTTGATGGGACAGTGTAGAGGGAGCTTTACTCTGTATCTAACCCCGTGCTGTACCTGCCCTGGGAGTGTTTGATGTGACAGTGTAGAGGGAGCTTTACTCTGTATCTAACCCGTGCTGTACCTACCCAGGGAGTGTTTGATGGGACAGTGTAGAGGGAGCTTTCCTCTGTATCTACCCCGTGTTGTACCTGCCCTGGGAGTGTTTGATGGGACAGTGTAGAGGGAGCTTTATTCTGTATCTAGCCAGCGCTGTACCTGCACTGGGAGTGTTTGATGCGACAGTGTCGAGGGAGCTTTACTCTGTATCTAACCCCGTGCTGTACCTGCCCTGGGAGTGTTTGATGGGACAGTGTAGAGGGAGCTTTACTCTGTATCTAACCCGTGCTGTACCAGCCCAAGGATTGTTTGATGGGATAGTGTAGAGGGGGCTTTACTGTGTATCTAACCCGTGCTGTACCTGCACTAGGAGTGTTTGATGGGACAGTGTAGAGTGAGCTTTAATCTGTTTCTAACCCGTGCTGTACCTGCCCTGGGAGTATTTGATGGGACAGTGTAGAGGGAGCTTTACTCTGTATCTAACCCGCGCTATACCTGCCCTGGGAGTGTTTCATGGGACAGAGATGAAGGAGCAGGGAGGTAGAGAAGAGATAACTCAAGCTTAGGAGCACTACCACCTGCCCAGGTACAGCGAGCACCGTTTGCAGACTGCCCTGTGACGGGTCTGTCTGACGTGCAGGATCAATGGCCGAGAAAAAGTTACCAAAGGAGTCTGCTGCCTTAATTGCCCTTGAGAGGGCAGGTGGCCTTGGGGGCACTGGAGACTGGCATGTGACTGGCGCATCCTTGCACCCTCTCGCCCACTAACCCTTACAGCGCATGAGAACATTTATTTATTGGAGCTACTAATATTTGCACTGGTCTCTGATATATTTCAAAAAAAATTTTTTTTTGAATTGCTGAAATGACAAGAGTATTGTATGAAAAATTAATAAACAAGATTATCAAAAATGCCTGTGTGTGTTTTTCTATGTCTGTGTGTGTCTCTCTGTCTCGCTCTCCTTCATCACTGGGATATCGGGAAAAATAGGGACATTTGCAAAGGAGGAAATGACGCAAGTCAATATCTCTAAGGATATGGTGTTAAGGAAGCTAAAGGGATTGAAGGCGGACAAATCCCCAGGGCCTGATAACATGCATCCTAGGGTGCTGAAGGAGGTGGCCCTAGAGATAGCGGATGCACTAAGTATGATTTTTCAGAATTCATTAGACTCGGGAACAGTGCCCATGGATTGGAGGGTAGCTAACGTTACCCCACTATTCAAAAAGGGGGGTAGGGAAAAAGCAGGTAATTACAGACCGGTAAGCCTTACATCAGTTGTGGACAAAATGCTGGAGTCCATCATTAAGGATGAAATAGCGGAGCACTTAGCAAATGGGGACAGGATAGGACAGAGTCAACATGGATTTACAAAGGGTAAATCGTGCTTGACTAATCTATTGGAATTTTTTGAGGGAGTAACTGGTAAAATAGATGGGGGAGAGCCAGTAGATGTGGTGTACCTGGACTTCCAAAAGGCCTTCGATAAGGTCCCACATAAAAGATTAGCAGGGAAAATTGAAGCTCATGGGATAAAGGGGAAAGTATTGACGTGGATAGAGAACTGGCTGTCAGATAGAAAACAGAGAGTTGGAATAAACGGCTCATTTTCTGAATGGCAGGCAGTAACAAGTGGGGTACCACAGGGATCTGTCCTGGGTCCCCAGCTGTTCACAATTTACATTAATGACCTGGATCAGGGAGTCGGATGCAGCATTTCCAAATTTGCAGACGACACTAAACTAGGAGGGGGGCTGGGCTCAGAGGAGGAGACCAGGAAGCTCCAGAGCGATTTGGACAGACTGGGTGATTGGGCGGATAAATGGCAGATGCACTATAATGTGGACAAGTGCGAAGTTATCCACCTTGGGTGCAGGAACGGGAGGGCAAATTATTATTTAAATGGCAATAAATTGGGAGAGGGGGAAGTACAGAGAGACCTGGGTGTTCTTGTACACCAGTCACTGAAGGCGAGCATGCAGGTGCAACAGGCGATCAAGAAGGCAAACGGTATGCTGGCCTTCATAGCAAAAGGGTTGGAATACAGGAACAGGGATACCTTGCTGCAGCTGTACAGGGCACTGGTGAGACCACACCTCGAGTACTGTGTACAGTTTTGGTCGCCTCATCTGAGGAAAGATGTTCTTGCCATGGAGGGGGTGCAGCGGCGATTCACCAGGCTGATACCAGGAATGGCGGGATTGACCTATGAGGAGAGACTATGTAGTTTAGGGATGTACACACTGGAGTTTAGAAGATTGAGAGGGGACCTCATAGAAGTGTATAAAATTCTGACAGGTCTAGACAGACTAGATGCAGAAGGAATGTTTCCCTTGGCGGGTGAGAACAGAACTAGAGGACATAATTTAAGGATAAGGGCTAAACCATTTAGGACAGAAATGAGGGGGAATTTCTTCACTCAGAGGGTGGTGAACCTGTGGAACTCATTGCCACAGAGGGCAGTGTACGCCAGATCATTAAATATATTTAAGAGGGAATTAGATATATTTCTACAGGCAAAAGGGGTTAAAGGTTACGGAGAGAAGGCGGGGACGGGATACTGAATTGGAGGATCAGCCATGATCTCATTAAATGGCGGAGCAGGCTCGAAGGGCCGGCTGGCCTACTCCTGCTCCTATCTTCTATGTATCTATGTATCACTGCAGTGACTACACTTCAATCTCCTTATTTGGCTGTAAACCGCTTGGAGGCGTCCTGGGTTCGTGAAAGGCGCTGAATAAATGCTAGTCTTTCTCTCTTTCTCTCGCTCTTTCCTTCTCTCTTTCTCTCGCTCTTTGCTTCGCTCTTTCCTTCGCTCTTTCTCTCGTTCTTGACTGGACTATTCCAACGCACTGCTGGCTGGCCTCCCACATTCCACCCTACGTAAACTTGAGGTCATCCAAACCCCAGCTGCCCGTGTGTTAACTCGCACCAAGTTCCATTCACCCATCTCCCCTGTGTTCGCTAACCTACACTGGCTCCCGGTTAAGCAGCGCCTCGATTTCAAAATTCTCATCCTGGTTTTCAAAGTACTCCAAGGCCTCGCCCCTCCCTATCTCTGTAATCTCCTCCAGCCCCACAACCCCCCGAGATATCTGCGCTCCTCTAATTCTGCACTCTTGAATATCCCTGATTATAATCGCTCAACCATTGGTGGCCGTGTCGTCTGTTGCCGGGGACCTAAGCTGTGGAATTCCCTGCCTAAACCTCTCCGCCTCTCTTTCCTCCTTTAAGATGCTCCTTAAAACCTACCTCTTTGACCAAGCTTTTGGTCTCCTGCCCTAATTTCTCCTTATGTGGCTCCGTGTCAAAATTTTTGTTTTACAATACTCCCGTGAAACACCTTGGGACGTTTTACTACATTACAGGCGCTATAGAAATACAAGTTGTTGTTGTTCCTTCGCTCATTCGCTCTCTTTTGCTCTCTGTCTCTCTTGACTCTCACCCTCTTCCTATCTCTCACTCATTTTCTCACTCACTCTTTCTCACTTTGTCCATCACAGACTCCTCTCTTACTGTGTCACTCTCCCTCTTTCTCTTTCTGTCTCATTCTCTGTCTCTATCGCTGTCTCTCTCTTTTTCTCTCTCGCGCTCTCGCTGTCTGTCTTTCTGTCTGTGGATTAACCCTCTCACCCACCTCCTCCCAGTTACAGACACCGGGTAGCCTGTTCCCTATCGGAGGGGATTAACCCTCTCACCCACCTCCTCCCAGTTACAGACACCAGGCAGCCTGTTCCCTATCGGAAGGGATTAACCCTCTCACCCACCTCCTCCCGGTTACAGACACCGGGCAGTCTGTTCCCTATCAGAGGGGATTAACCAAAAGAGAAGGCTGAGGGGTGGCCTAATAGAGGTCTTTAAAATCATGAACGGTTTTAATAGAGTGGATACAGAGAGAATGTTTCCACTTGTGGGGAAGTGCAAAACTAGAGGCCATCAATATAAGATAGTCAACAAGAAATCAATTAGGGAATTCAGAAGAAACTTCTTTACCCAGAGAGTGGTGAGAATGTGGAACTCGCTACCACAGGGAGTGGTTGAAGCGACTAGTACAGATACATTTAAGGTGAGGCTAGAGAAGCATATGAAGGAGAAGGGAATAGAGGGTTACGCTGATAGATTTAGATGTGGAAAGATGGGAGGAGGCTCGAGTGGAGCATAAACACCGGCATGGACTGGTTGGGCCGAATGGCCTGTTTCTGAGCCGTATATCCTATGTCTCATAGTTAATGAGCCTTTCTGAGTTTCATGGATTCTTACAGCACAGAAGGAGGCCATTCGGCCCATCGTGCCTGTGCTGTCTCTTTGAAAGAGCAGTTGTGCTCAGTCCCACCGCCCCCCTTTTTGTCAGTAACCCTGTTAATCTCTTTTTCTCTGTCACTTTCTCCCTCCTCCGCGTCCCACACAAAACGGAAACAGAGAGAGATCGAGACTTACGAGAAACTGGTGCAGGAAGTTGTTATACAGTTCATTGTATGCCAGTAAATCTTTCAAAACTTTTGTAGCTGATTTTAACGAGCTGCACAATGTTTTAAAATTCGATATGTTAAAAATGCTTCCTCCCCGTCGGGGAATTGAACCCCGGTCTCCCGCGTGACAGGCGGGGATACTCACCACTATACTAACGAGGAACTGACGACTGCATACTCTATCAGAGCAACAATTGAGCTGTGAACAGTACTGGACAGAGTGAGATGGAGACAGGAAGAGAGAGAGACAGGGACAAAAACAGAGAGAGAGAGATAGAAAGGGTCTCAGAGAGACACACACTGAGAGAGACAGACAGAGAGAGAGAGAGAGACACAGAGAGAGAGAGAGAGACACAGAGAGAGAGAGAGACACACACACACACACACAGACAGAGAGAGAGACACACAAATGGTGGCTCATGACATTGATTTTTTTCTGTTCTCTTTTTCCAAGGAGGATTTTAAGGAGTTGCACAAATGTGTTAAATTTGGGATGTGAATAATCGTCCCGCCCGCCGGTCTCTCCACAGCGCGATTCTTGCTCTGCGCTTCTGCAGTGAAGGCAATTCAATTCAATTCGCGGCGGCCTTCTTAGTTATATTTCTTGCTGTAGCGTCGTGTTATAAAGCTACAGAGAAAAAAATAAAAATAAAAAAAATGCGAGCGGTGATTGTCTCTGAGAATTTTCTTGAGCGGAGACTGTTCAGGGACTGAGTGCTCTTTTGCTGCACAGCGATGGACGATTGCGATTTTATCTGAACAACATTTAACGATTCACAGACCCAGTAGTCGTGGCCGAGTGGTTAAGGCGATGGACAAGAAATCCATTGGGGTCTCCCCGCACAGGTTCGAATCCTGCCGACTACGGTTCCAGCATATTTCATTTCAAAATGTAACCAAATCTCTGGAGAACTAATCGTGAGTTAGGCGGAATTAAATCCCACAACTTTCAACACCTGGAGATTAGGCTCATTTTCATTCATCTGCAAGTATTCAACAAATATACGGTCGGAAATAGAACAAAAATCAGGCAAATTAGCGACAGTGTTTCTCTCTATGTCTGAGTCACTGTCTGTCTGTGTTCATATCCGTCTGTTTACATCCATCTTTCTGTTTCTGTCCATGTGAGTGTGTGTGTGTGTCTGCCTGTGTTAATCTGTGTGTCTTTCTCTGCTCTGCTCAACTCTGTAGCAGGTTGGGGCTTGAAGTCCCGATTCTCAGAGAGACAGTCCACAGCTATTGCCAGCACCAGGATGGCCGAGTGGTTAAGGCGTTGGACTTAAGATCCAATGGGTTTATACCCGCGTGGGTTCGAACCCCACTCCTGGTAGCTCTTTAATTAAGTAGCACAGAAAAAAATCAATGTCATGGCCTCCTTTTTTGTCTCATTCTCTCTCTGGCTCTGTCTGTCTCTCTGCTTCTCTGTGTCTCGGTCTCTGACTGTCTCTCTCTCTGTCACTTTCTCATTTGTCCAATTCTGTTTACAACGCGATTCTTGCCGTAGCGCACTCCATGGGGCTCGGTAGTATAGTGGTGAGTGCCTTCGCCTCTCATGCTGGAAGACCAGGGTTCAATTCCCACGGCGGGGACGAAGCATTTTTAACATCTCGAATTTTAAAACATTGTGCAGCTTAAAATTCTCCTTGGAAAAATAGAACAGAAATAAATCATTTAAAATAATTTTTAAAGATTTACTGGCATATGAAGAACTGTATAACTACTTCCTGCACCAGTTCCTCGGTAGTTCAGAGTTCTCTCTCTGTTTCCCTCTCCCTTTTGTGTGGGGCGCAGAGGAGGGAGAGAGTGACAGAGGAAAAAGTGATTAACAGGGTTACGGACAAAAAGCAGGGATATGGGACTGAGCACGACTGCGCTTTCAAAGAACCGCTGTCGGCAGGATGCGAACCAGCGCGGGGAAACCCCAATGAATTTCCCAGTCCATCGCCTTAACCACTCGGCCACGACTACTGGGTCTGTGAGACTTTAAATGTTGCTCAGATAAAATCGCAATCATCCATCGCTGTGCAGCAAAAGAGCACTCAGTCCCTCAACAGTCTCCGCTCAAGAAAATTCTCAGAGACAATCACCTCTCGCATTTGTTTTATTTTTCTTTTTTTCTCTGTAGCTTTATAAGACGATGCTACGGCAAGTAATATAACGAAAAAGGCCGCCGCTCAAACGGCAACTGAATTGAATTGCCTTCACTGCAGAAGCGCAGAGCAAGAATCGCGCTGCGGACAGACCGGCGGGCGGGATGATTATTCACATCCCAAATTTAACACCTTTGTGCAACTCCTTAAAATCCTCCTTGGAAAAAGAGAACAGAAAAAAATCAATGTCAAAAGCCTCCGTTTTTGTCAATCACTCTCTCTGTGTCTCTCTCTCTGTCTCTCTATCTCTTTGTCTCTGTCTCTCTCTATCTCTCTCTCTGTCTCTCTCTATCTCTCTCTCTGTCTCTCTCTTTGTCTCTGTCTCTCTCTTTGTCTCTGTCTATCTCTATCTCTCTCACGGTCTCTCTCAGTCTCTATCTCTCTCTCTCACAGCCCGATTCCTGCTCTGACAGACGGCCTAACCACCAATTCATCGTTAGTATAGTGGTGAGTATCCTCGCCTGTCCCGCGGGAGATCGGGGTTCAATTCCTCGACGGCGGAGAAGCAATTTTAACATTTCGAATTTTAAAACTTTATGCACATCCTTAAAATTCTCCTTTGTAAAATAGAACAGAAATAAATCATCGAAACTAATTTTAAAAGATTTACTGGCATATGAAGAACTGTATAACTACATCCTGCACCAGTTCCTCGTAAGTATAGAGTTATCTCTCTGTTCACCTCTCCCTTTTGTGTGGGGCGCAGAGGAGGGAGAGAGTGACAGAGAAAAAGAGATTAGCAGGGTTACTGACAAAAAGCGGGGGTGTGGGACTGAGCACGACTGTTCTTTCAAAGAGGCAGCACAGACACGAGGGGCCGAATGGCCTCCTTCTGCGCTGTAAGAATCCATGACATTCAGAAAAGCTTATTGCATATGTGACATACATACATTACATAGGATATCTCTCTGTGTTTGTTTATGTGTGTGTCTGTCTGAGTCTGCCTGTGTTAATGTGTGTGTCTCTGTTAACGTGTGTGTCTCTGTTAATGTGTGTGTCTCTCTGTGTCTTTCTCTGCTCTGCTCAAATCTGTGGCAGGGTGGGTCTTGAAGTCCCGATTCTCACAGAGACAGTCCGCAGCCACTCCCCGCACCAGGATATCCGAGAGGTTAAGGCGTTGGACTTAAGATCCAATGGGTTTTTTGGCCGCGTGGGTTCGAACCCCACTCCTAGTTGCTGTTTAATTTAAGTAGAACAGGAAAAAATAAACGTCAAAGCCTCGTTTTTTTGTCTCTCCCAGTCTTACTGTCTCATTCTCTCTCTCAGTCTCCCTTTGGCTCTGTCTGTCGCTGTGTCTCAGTCTTTATTTGTTTCTCGGTGTCTGTCTTTGACTCTGACAGTCTCTGTCTGTGTCTCTCGCTCTCTGTATCTCTCTCCTTCTCCTTGTCTCTCTGTCTGTCCACCTCTCTGTCTGTCTCTGTCTTTCTCTCACTGTCTGTCTCTCTCTGACTGTCTCTCTCTCTTTGTCCGTATCTCTCTCTCTGTCTCTCTCTCTGTCTTTCTCACTCTGTCCAGTTCTGTTCACGGCTCGATTCTTGCTCTGGCAGACTCTACTTTTGTCAATTTGTCGTTAGTATAGTGGTAATTATCCCCGCCTGTCACGCTGGAGACCGGGGTTCAATTCCCCGACGGGGAAGTTGGTTTTTAACATCCTCAATTTTAAACCTTTGTATAGCTCCTTAAATAATTCTTAAAATGCTATTTTGGCATCTGCTGAATCTGCATTTTTCTCTAACTCTCTCTCTTTCACTCTCAACTCAGAAAAAGATGGAATTATGAAATGAATCTATACCTTTCAGTCTATCTCTCTGTCCTCCTCTAAGTCAATCTCCCTTTGTCTCTGTCTCTTTCTTTGTGTCTGTCGCTTGATAGGGTGGATGCTGGGAGAATGTTTCCCTCGGCTGGGGAGTCTAAAACCAGTGGCCACAGCCTCAGGATAAAGGTTAGGACATTCAGGACTGAGATGAGAAGAAATTTCTTCACACAGAGGGTGCTGAATCTTTGGAATTCTCTACCCAAGAGGGTTGTGGAGGCTCAGTGATTGGGTATATTCAAAACAGAAGTCGATAGATTTCTGACTAGTCAAGGGATATGGCGATAGGGCCGGTGAATGGAGTTGAGGCAGAAGATCAGCCATGATCTCATTGAATGGCGGAGCAGGTTCGAAGGGCGAATGGACTATTCCTGCTCTTATGTTCTCTCTCTATGTCTGTGCCTATCTCACTTTCACTCTCGCTCTCTTTAACTTTGCCTCTGTCTCCCTCTCTCTCACTCTCATGTCTGTGTCTCCCTTTGTCTCTCTATCTCTGTCTGTATCTCTCTTTGTGTCTCCCTCTGTTTGTCTCTCTCTGTCTGTGTCTCTCTCCCTTTGTCTTCCTCTCTCAGTTTCCCTCTCTCTCTTTCTCTCTCGCTCTGTATCTTTCTCTCTCTTTCTCGCTCTCTCTCTTTCTCACTCTGTCCAGTTCTGTTCGCAGCTCGATTCTTGCTCTGACAGACCCTACCGTTGTCAGTTCCTCGTTAGTATAGTGGTGAGTATCCCCAGCCTGTCACGCTGGAGACCGGGGTTCAATTCCCCGACGGGGAGGAGCCATTTTTAACTGATCTAATTTTAAACTTTTGTACAGCTCCTTAAAATCCTCCTTAAATAATTTTTTTAATGTTATTTTGGCATCTGCTGAATCTGTATTTTTCTCCAACTCTCTCTCTTTCACTCTCAACTAAGAAAACGATGGAATTGTGAAATGAATCTACACCTTTCAGTCTATTTCTCTGTTTATCTGTCTGCCTCTCACTGTCTCTCTCGGGGCTTGATAGGGTGGATGCTAGGTGAATGTTTCCTTGGCTGGGGAGTCTTGAACCAGGGGCCACAGCCTCAGGATAAAGGGTAGGACATTCAGGACTGAGATGAGAAGACATTTCTTCACACAGAGAGTGGTGAATCTTTGGAATTCTCTACCCAAGAGGGCTGTGGAGGCTCAGTGATTGGGTATATTCAAAACAGAAGTCGATAAATTTCTGCCTAGTAAAGGGATATGTTGATAGGGCCGGTGAATGGAGTTGAGGCAGAAGATCAGCCATGATTTCATTGAATGGTGGAGCAGATTCGAAGGCTGAATGGACTATTCCTGCTCTTATTTCTTATGTTCTCTCTCACTTTGACTCTCTCTCTGTCGCTCTCTTTGCCTTTGTCACTGTCTTCCTCTCTCAGTCTCCCTTTGTCTCTCTATCTCTGTCTGTCTCTCTCTCTCTCTCTCTCTCTCTCTCACTCACACTGTCCAGTTCTGTTCACAGCTCGATTCTTGCTCTGACAGACTCTGCAGCTAAAAGTTCCTCGCTGGTATAGTGGTGAGTATCCCCGCCTGTCACACTTGAGACAGGGATTCAAGTCCCCGATGGAAAAGCAGCTGTTTTAACATCTGGAATTTTAAACCTTTGTGCAGCTCAGAACAATCCACCTTGGAAAAGTACAACAGAAAAATATCCACTTTTAGAATTTGATGGATTAGAGACTGTTTGGAGACTGGATTCTTGGTGCCCGGCTGGTGTAGAGCGATGGATTGCGATTTTAACTGGGCAGACTTTCAAAATTCAACAAAATCCCAGTAGGTTTAATCGGGAGTGACAAGGATTATAATTCCACGGATTGTAACAGCTCGACTTTTGAATT
Source organism: Squalus acanthias (assembly GCA_030390025.1). NCBI lineage: Eukaryota > Metazoa > Chordata > Chondrichthyes > Squaliformes > Squalidae > Squalus > Squalus acanthias. Next base: position 721,065 of record JASTWF010000178.1, read on the forward strand.
GATCGGCCAGATTTGACGAAATCTTCGGCAGAAATTCCACAAAAATCAAATAAATTACCGACAGTCTGTCTCTCTGTATGCCTAAGTCACTCTGTGTGTGTGTTAGTGTGAATGTCTGTGTCTGTCTATGTGTGTGTCTGTCTCTCTGTGTATGTGTGTATCAATCTGTGGGTCTGTCTGTGTCTGTGTGTGTGTTTGAGTCTTTGTCTCAAGCACTGCTTAACTAATTCATCTCCCAGCTCATTGATAGTATAGTGGTGACTATTCAACTCCCCAACAGGTTCTCTCTCTGTCTTTGTGTCTCTCTATCTCTGTCTCTCTCGCTTTTTCTTCCTCTCTCCTTGCTCAATCCTCCCTCTGGGGCTGGTGAATTAGCCCAGGTCTGTTCACAGTGCGATTCTTGCTCTGCGCTTCTGCAGCGAATGCACAGCAATGCCCTCCGTCAGTTTCTCGTTATATAGAGTGAAATATCCCCGCCTGCTGCTGCGGGAGACCAGGCTTCAATTGTCCGACGAAAAAGAAGCATTTTTAAGATGTCAACCTGTATTTATATTTCCTGGAGTAGATTCATGTTAAAAAGCTACAGTGAAATATAGAAGAGTAAAACAATGCGAGAGGAGATTGTCTCTTTGAGAAATTTCTTGAGCTGTGATGCTCCAGAGCGATGGATGATGGCGATTTTATCTGAGCAAAATTTAAGCACTCACCGCCAGAGTAGTTGTGGCCGAGTGGTTAAGACGATGGACTAGAACAGTATTGGGGGTACGAATGCAGCCAAGCTGCGGTTCCAACGTTGTTCGTTTTATTTAAAAATTTAAACACATTCCTGGACAACTAATCCTGAATGAGGCGGATTAAAACCCCACAACTTTCAACACCTCGAGTCTTTTCACATTTGCGTTGAACTGCAAAAATTCACGAAAAATACGGTAGGAAACTGAACAAAAATCAGGCAAATGGGGAATGCTTAAACTACTTTGGCAGTGGGATGGGCACCAGGAGGTAGTATTCGAAAGGGGAAATAAAGAGCTCAAAGGATTGGGAGAGCCAGAGAGCTCTAAATAAGAAATAGTAACAACATAAGAAATAAGAGCAGGAGTAGGCCATACGGACCCTCGAGCCTGCTCCGCCATTCAATAAGATCATGGCTGATCATCGACCTCAACTCCACTTTCCTGCCCGATCTCCATATCCCTTGATTCCCCCAGAGTCCAAAAATCTATCGATCTCAGCCTTGAATATAATCAAAGACTCAGCATTCACAGCCCTCTGGAGCAGAGAATTGCAAAGATTCACAACCCTCTGAGTGAAGAAATTCAAAACATCTCAGTCTTAAATGGCCTACCCCTTATCCTGAGAATATGCCCACTAGTTCTAGACACTCCAGCCAAGGGAAACAACCTCTCAGCATCTACCCTGTCAATCCCCTTCAGAATCTTGTATGTTTCAAATAGATCACCTCTCATTCTTATAAATTCCAGAGAGTATAGGCCCATTCCGCACAATCTCTCATCATAGGACAGCCCTCTCCTCCCAGGAATCAATCTAGTGCAGCTGCGTTGCACCGCCTCCAAGGCAAGTATATCCTTCCTTAGATAAGGAGACCAAAACTGTCCACAGTACTGCAGGTGTGGTCTCACCAGGGCCCTGTAAAAGATTGGTGAAGTCAAGCGTAGGTCCCTTACAGTCAGAATCAGGGGAATGTATAATGGGAAACAAAGAAATGGCAGACCAATTAAATACATACTTTGGTTCTGTCTTCACAAAGGAGGATACAAATAAACTCCCAGAGATGTCGGGGGACATAGGGTCTAATGAGAGGGAGGAATTGAATGAAATCAGTATTTGTAGGGAAATGATGTTAGGGAAATTGGCGGGATTGAAGGCCGATAATTCACCAGGGTCTGATAATCTACATCCTAGGGTAATAGAACATAGAACATAGAACAGTACAGCACAGTACAGGCCCTTCGGCCCTCGATGTTGTGCCGAGCATTGTCCGAAACCAAGATCAAGCTATCCCACTCCCTATCATTCTGGTGTGCTCCATGTGCTTATCCAATAACCACTTGAAAGTTCCTAGAGTGTCCGACTCCACTATCACAGCAGGCAGTCCATTCCACACCCCAACCACTCTCTGAGTAAAGAATCTACCTCGGACATCCCTTCTATATCTCCCCCCATGCACCTTATAGTTATGCCCCCTTGTAACAGCTACATCCACCCGAGGAAATAGTCTCTGAACATCCACTCTATCTATCCCCCTCATCATCTTATAAACCTCTATTAAGTCGCCTCTCATCCTCCTCCGCTCTAAAGAGAAAAGCCCTAGCTCCCTCAATCTTTCCTCATAAGACCTCCCCCCCAAACCAGGCAGCACCCTGGTAAATCTCCTTTGCACTCTTTCCAATGCTTCCACGTCCTTCCTATAGTGAGGTGACCAGAACTGCACACAATATTCCAAATGTGGTCTCACCAAGGTCCTGTACACTTGCAGCATAACCTCACGGTTCTTAAACTCAAACCCCTTGTTAATAAACGCTAACACACTATAGGCCTTCTTTACTGCACTATCCACTTGAGTGGCAACCTTCAGAGATCTGTGCATATGAACCCCCCGATCCCTCTGTTCCTCCACGTTCCTCAGAACCCTGCCGTTGACCCTGTAATCCTTATTCAAATTTGCCCTACCAAAATGAATCACCTCGCACTTATCAGGGTTAAATTCCATCTGCCATTTTTCGGCCCAGCTCTGCATCCTATCAATGTCTCTTTGTAGCCTACAACAGCCCTCCACCTCATCCACTACTCCACCAATCTTGGTGTCATCAGCAAATTTACTGATCCACCCTTCAGTCCCCTCCTCCAAGTCATTGATAAAAATCACAAACAGCAGAGGACCCAGCACCGACCCCTGTGGCACACCGCTGGTAACTGGTCTCCAGTCCGAAAATTTTCCATCCACCACCACCCTCTGCCTTCTATGAGATAGCCAGTTACTTATCCAATCGGCCAAATTTCCCTCTATCCCACAACTCCTTACTTTCTTCATGAGCCGACCATGGGGAACCTTATCAAACGCCTTACTAAAATCCATGTATACGACATCAACTGCTCTACCTTCAGCTACACGCTTAGTTACCTCCTCAAAGAATTCAATCAAATTTGTTAGGCAAGACTTACCCTTCACGAATCCGTGTTGACTATCCCGGATTAAGTTGCATCTTTCCAAATGGTCATAAATCCTATCGCTCAGGACCTTTTCCATTATCTTACCAACCACCGAAGTAAGACTAACCGGCCTATAATTACCAGGGTCATTCCTATTTCCTTTCTTGAAAAGAGGAACAACATTCGCCACTCTCCAGTCCTCTGGCACCATCCCCGTGGACAGTGAGGACCCAAAATCAAAGCCAAAGGCTCTGCAATCTCCTCCCTTGCCTCCCAAAGAATCCTAGGATATATCCCATCTGGCCCAGAGGACTTATCGACCCTCAGGTTCTTCAAAATTGCTAAAACATCTTCCCTCAGAACATCTACCTCCTCCAGCATATCCACCTTTATCACACTCTCATCCTCAAAAACATGGCCCCTCTCCTCGGTGAACACTGACGAAAAGTATTCATTCATCACCTCTCCTATCTCTTCTGACTCCATGCACAAGTTCCCACTACTGTCCTTGACCGGACCCACTTAAGGAAGTGGCCCTAGAAATAGTAGATGCATTGCTGGTCATCTTTCAAAATTCTAAAGACTCTGGAACAGTTCCCATGGATCGGAGGGTAGCTAATGTAACCCCACTATTTAAAAAATGTGGTAAAGAAAAAGCGTGGAATTATAGACCGGTAAGCCTAACATCGGTAGTGGGCAAATTTCTAGAGTCCATTATAAAAGATTTAATAGCAGAGCACTTGGAAAACAGTGACAGGATCGGACAACGTCAACATGGATTTACAAAAGGTAAATCATGCCTGACTAATCTACTGGAATTTTTTGAGGATGCAACTGCTGGAATAGATAAGGGAGAACCAGTGGATGTGGTGTATTTGGACTTTCAGAAGGCTTTCGATAAGGTCCTGCATAAGAGATTAGCGTGCAAAGTTAAAGCACATGGGATTGGGGGTAAGGTACTGATTTGGATAGAGAACTGTTTGGCAGACAGGAAGCAAAGAGTTGGAATAAACGGGTCTTTTTCCGAGTGGCAGGCAGTGACTAGTGGGGTAACGCAGGGCTCGGTGCTAGGACCCCAGCTATTCACAATATATATTAATGATCTAGACGAGGGAACTAGATGTAATATCTCTAAGTTTGCAGACGACACAAAGCTGGGTGGGCGTGTGTGCTGTGAGGAGGATGCAGAGAAACTCCAGTATGATTTGGACAGGTTGGGTGATTGGGCAGATGCAGTATAATGTGGACAAATGCGAGGTTATCCACTTTGGTGGCAAAAACAGGAAGGCAGATTATTATCTGAACGGCAAGAGATTTGGAAAAGGGGAAGTGCAACGAGATCTGGGAGTCGTTGTGCACCAGTCGCTGAAGGTAAGCGTGCAGCAGGCGGTTAAGAAGGCAAATGGTATGTTGGCCTTCATAGCGAGAGGATTCGAGTACAGGAGCCAAAGATGTCTTGCTGCAGTTGCACAAGGCCTTGGTGAGACCACACCTTGAGTAGTGTGTGCAGTTTTGGTCGCCTTTTCTGAGGAAGGATGTTCTTGCCATGGAGGGAGTGCAGCGAAGATTCACCAGACTGATACCTGGGATGGCAGGAATGACGTTGAAGAGAGATTGGGTCGATTAGGCTTATATTCGCTAGAGTTTAGAAGAATGAGAGGGGATCTCATTGAAAATTATAAAATTCTAACAGGACTAGATGCAGGAAGGATGTTCCCGATGGCGGGGGAGTCCGGAACCAGGTGTCATAATCTAAGGATAAGGGGTAAGCCATTTAGGACAGAAAGGAGGAAGAATTTCTTCACCCAGAGAGTGGTGAACCTGTGGAATTCTCTACCACAGAAGACAGTTGAGGCCAATTCATTAAATATATTCACGAAGGAGTTAGATATATTTCTTAAGGCTAAAGGGATCAAGGTATATGGGGAGAAAGCAGGGACAGGGTACTGAATTTGGATGATCAGCCATGATCTCATTAAATGGCGGAGCAGGCTCGAGGGGCCGAATGGCCTACTCCTGCTCCTATCTTCTATGGTATCAGAGGGGATTAACCCTCTCACCCACCGCCACCCAGTTACAGACACCGGGCAGCCTGTTCCCTATCGGAGGCGATTAACCAAAAGAGAAGGCTGAGGGGAGGCCTAATAGAGGTCTTAAAATCATGAACGTTTTGATCGAGTCGATACAGAGAGAATGTTTCCACTTGTGGGGAAGAGCAAAACTAGAGGCCATTAATATAAGATAGTCACCAAGAAATCAAATAGGGAATTCAGAAGAAACTTCTTTACCCAGAGCGTGGTGAGAATGTGGAACTCGCTGCCACCGGGAATGGTTGAAGCGAATAGTATTGATGCATTTAAGGGGAGGCTCGATAAGCATATGAGGGAGAAGGGGACAGAGGGTCATGCTGATAGAGTGAGAGGAGGAAAGACAGGAGGAGGCTCGAGTGAAGTATGTACTGGTTGGGCCGAATGTCCTGTTTCTGAGCCGTATATCCTATGTAATGTATGTCTCATATTTAATGAGCCTTTCTGAGTTTCATAGATTCTTACAGCACAGAAGGAGGCCATTCGGCCCGTCGTGCCTGTGCTGCCTCTTTGAAAGAGCAGTCGTGCTCAGTCCCACCACCCCCCTTTTTGTCAGTAACCCTGTTAATCTCTTTTTCTCTGTCACTCTCTCCCTCCTCCGTGCCCCACACAAAAGGGAGAGGGATACAGAGAGAGATCTCTATATTAACGAGAAACTGGTGCAGGAAGTTGTTATACAGTTCTTTGTATGCCAGTAAATCTTTTAAAATTATTTCAGCTGACTTTTTTTTTCTACTTTCCAAGGAGGATTTTAAGGAACTGCAAAGTTTTAAAATTATTCCTTCCCGTTGGGGAATTGAACCCCGGTCACTCGCGGGACAGACCCCACTCCTGGTCGTTCTATTAATTTAAGATCCAATTCCTCTCACCCTGTTCAGCGACACTCGTTTGTCATCAGCTGATTCTCCAACAAACAATGAGATGTTTATAGATATGGAAAGAAAAATCTCATATGTAATTTTTAAAGTCCTATTTTGTCATCTGCTGAATCTGCATTTTTCTCTCACTCTCTCTGTCACTCTCAAGAGAAGGAATCGTGAAATGTGTTTATATCTTTCAGTCTCCACCTCTCTGTCTCACTATCTGTGTCCCTCTCATTCTCTCTTTTTCTCTCTCTCTTTCTCTCTCTCTCTGTTGCACATTTGTCATGCACCTCCTCTTTTGTCTCTCTACCTGTCTGTCTCTCTGTCTGTCTCTCTCTGTCTGTCTTTTTCTGTCTCTCTGTATGGCTCTCTGTCTTTCTCTGTCTATCTCTCTCTGTCTGTCTTTCTCTCTCTGCCTGTCTCTCTCTCTGCCTCTCTCTGACTGTCTCTTCTTTGACTCTGTCTCTGTCCCTGTCTCTCTCTCTGTCTTTCTCAATTGTCCAGTTCTGGTTAAAGCTCGATTCTTGCTCTGGCAAGCTCTGCAAGCGTTAGTTCCTCGTTAGTGTAGTGGTGACCTCGTTAGTGTAGTGGTGAGTATCCTTGCCTATTACGCGGGAGACCGGGGTTCAACTCCCAGACGGGGAGGACGATTTTGACATTTCTAATTTTAAACCTTTGGGCACCTCCTTAAAATCCCCCCCGGAAAAGTAGAACCGAAAAAAAATCAACGAAAATAATTTTTAAAGATTTACTGGCATACGAAGAACTGTATAACAACTTCCTGCACCAGTTCCTCGTTAGTAGAGAGCTCTCTCTCTGTTTCCCTTTTGTGTGGAGGAGGGAGAGTGTGATATAGAGAAAGAGATTAACAGGGTTACGGACAAAAAGCGGGCGGGGGGGGGGGGGGGGGGGGGGGTTGGGACTAAGCACGACGGCACTTTCAAAGAGACAGCACAGACACGACGGGACGAATGGCCTCCTTCTGTGCTGTAAGAATCTATGAATCCATGACACTCAGAAAAGCTTATGAGATATACACACGCAAAGAGAGCCGACACACATGTCCATGTTTGTGTGTGTTTGAGTCTTTGTCTCAGCACTGCATAACTACTTCCTCTACCAGGTCCTTGATAGTATCGTGGTGAGGATTCAATTCCCCGACAGGTTCTCTCTCTTTGTGTCTCCCTTTCACTCTCTCGCTCTTTGTTTCCCTCTCCTTGATCACTCCTCCCTCTGGGGCTGGTGAATGAGCCCAGGTCTGTTCACAGCGCCATTCTTGCTCTGTGCTTCTGCAGCGAATGCACAGCAGTGACTTTCGTTAGTTTAGTGGAGTATCACCGCCTGTTGCACCGGTGAGCGGGGTTCTGCGATGGGGCGAAATGCGTCTTTATGATGTGAAATAGTACTTAAATTGCTTCGTGTTAAAAAGCGAGGGAAAAAATAGAAGAGTAAAAAAATGCGAGAGGAGATTGTCTCTGAGAATTTTCTTGAGCGGAGACTGTTGAGGGACGAAGTGGTCTTGTACTTCAGAGCGATGGATGATTGCGATTTTATCTGAGCAACATTTAAAGGCTCTCAGACCCAGTAGTCGTGGCCGAGTGGTTAAGGCGATGGACTAGAAATCCTTTGGGGTCTTCTCGCAGAGGTTCGAATCCTGCCGACTACAGCTCCAGCATTTTTCATTTCAAAATGTAAGCAAATCCCTGGAGAACGAATTCTGAGTTAGTCGGAATTGAATCCCACAACTTTCAACACCTCGAGATTTTTCTCATTTTGATTGATCTGCAAGTATGCACGAAATATAGGGTCGGAAATAGAACAAAAATCAGACAAATCAGGGTATAAACTAATTTGGCAGGAGTTCATCCTTTCCTGATATGAACACCCTCGCATTTTGGTATCATACTTGTAAATCTTCTGTGTACTCTCTATGTGTTTATGTCTGTGTGTCTCTCTCATTCTGTCTGTGTGGCCGTCTGTGTATGTGTGTGTCGGTCTGTGTGTCTCTCTCTGCTCAACTGTCTCAAGGTAGAGCTTGAACTCCCGATACTCTCAGAGACAGCCTGCAAGCCGTAACATCACCAGGATGGCCGAGTGGTTAAGGCGTTGGACTTAAGATCAAATGCTTTTATACCCGCCCCTCCCTTTCTCTCCATCGCCCCCCCCCCATTCTCTCCATCACCCTCATCGATCATATTCCCTCCATCACACCCTTCCCTTCATCACTCCTCCTAGTCCCTCCATCTTCCCATTCCCATGGTCCATCAGTACCTCAATCCTCCCATCGAGGCAAGCATGTATTTTCTAAGACTTTTTTGGGGGGAGGAAGAGGGTGGGGCCAGCTGGCGCCATCTTTGTTTCTGGTAGGGTGGGCAGGGGGTGGACCCTGAGGCATCCTGGGAACTCCGGCGGACCCAATGGGGCAGCGGAAGTCCAATAATATGCGGAATTTTTGTGTGGGGTGGGGGGGGGGACGTGCGCCAAGGAGAAGGCGGGGCGCAATCGGGATCTTCAGACTGCATTAACTCAACAGCCAATCTCCTGACCCCCGCCCCCCCAACTGGTCCTAGCACTCGGCAAGATGACGTCGCCTCTTTCTCAGTGACCCTCTCCTCAGATGGGCTGTTCCGCCGGCCGACGTCGCGATTGGATCGGAACGTGGAGGATCTTCCTTCGACCGTCGGGTAGAGAGGAGAGGCGGTTGGCCAGGGCGAGGGCGCAACGTGAAGCTGGGAGATTCCAACCCTCTGGTCAAAGGGTGATGGTGGTGGGGGGGGGGAGGAGGGGGGCAGTGGGAGAACACTGAGTCCTCTTCCATCTGATTGGTTTTCACTCTTGCCCCTCCCCCGCCCCCCGCATTTATGCCAGGCCAGCATTTATCGCCCGTCCCTAATTGCCCTCGAGAAGGGCGGTGTTGAACCGCCGCCTTGAATACAACCGAATGGCTCGCTCGGCCATTTCAGAGGGGGCAGTTAAGCGTCAACCGCGTTGCTCTGTGGGGTCTGGCGTCACATACCGGCCAGACCGGGTAAGGGCGGTAGATTTCCTCCCCTGGCCTATAGGTGGCTCCAGACCCCGTGACGCAGGTTCGTACGGCGGGAGTGTTTTTTTTTTATTTCTCAAAGGGCTTGCTCTCGCTTGTCATCCGCCTAGGATGTGCTTCCGGGCGTCTCTCTTCCTTCCCTGGCCCACTGCAACGTGATCAGATGTGCATCAAAACTCGCATGACTTGGAATTTTAACAGGGGTGGTGGGAGGGGGGTCGAAATGCTCAGCCTTAACAGTTAGTTTTTTTTTGGTGGGGCGGGGTGGGTGGTTTGGGATCTTGTGGAGGCGGAAGGCCTCGTGGACATTTTTAGGCCGATGTTTGCCTGTCGTCTGCTGGGTAGCGCTGGGCGTTGCATGTCGACTCTGAGGCCCAGTGTCCCTTTGTATTCTGTCTTGGGTGGGGGTGGGCGGGGTGCGTTGCTCCCTTTTCTCCTAAGAAGGCTGCCCCAGAAGCTTCTCCAGAGGCAATGATCTCACGCAGGAAGTTCCTGTTCCCCGAGGATGACCGTTTTCCTTTCCTCTCCTCTTTTTTTTCCTCTCTCCAGTGACCTCCAATGACTAAAAGCAGCAAGCGACTAGTGGCAGGAGTTCCCTGTCCGCGCGGGGGGGGAGTGCTTTTTCCATCCCTTCTCACCGCCAGAACTTTTTTATTATTTGTTTGCAGGCAAGGCCAGCATTTACTGCCCGTATCTAATTGTCCTGGAGAAGGTCACATCCCTGCCACAGGATGTACTTGGACGAGAATTTCCTGTCTGGACGGAAAGGGGCTTGGCTCGACGAGGGGCCCCCTTTTCACACACGAAAGTTCGGAGAGGGAACTTGCCTTGAAAGGGAAGTGGTTCGCTCAAGACATCCTCGATACAGGAGATTCTTGGGCAGGACATTCCTGTTCAGAGGGGCTGCTTTCAACAGGAACTTCCTGTTAAGACTCTTGCCCACTTGCGCACAAAAAAGGGATTTTACTTTTTTTTAAAGAAAAAAGGATGTGACATTCTTGTATGTTAAGTCTCCTGTGTCTATTTTATACAGATATTTAAATAAGACTGTTTTAAACTTGAACTAAAGCCAACTTTCTATTTTTGGTAGTTCAACACGGCTCCTACGCTTGTTTTCTCTCCAGGTTTGAGTCCGACCGCATGATTGAAAGTTCCCAGCGTGACTTCCGATTGTTAGACACCTCCCAAATGCCACATAATAGGCTTGCCTGCAAAGTTGAAGCCCGTGGAATGAAAGGGACAGTGGCAGCATGGATGCGAAATTGGTCTAAGTGACAGGAAACAGAGAGTAGTGGTGAACGGTTGTTTTTCGGACTGGAGGAAGGTACGCAGTGGTGTTCCCCAGGGGTCGGTACTGCTTTTCTTGATTGATATTAATGACTTGGATTCGACTGTACAGGGCACAAAATTTGACACAAAACTTGGAAGTATAGTGAACAGTGAGGAGGAGAGGGATAGACTTCAAGAGGACATCGACAGGCTGCTGGAATGGGCGGACATGTGGCAGATGAAGTTTAACGCAGAAAAGTGCGAAGCGATATATTTTGGTAGGAAGAACGAGGAGAGGCAATATAAACTAAATGGTTCAATCCTAAAGGGGGTGCATGAACAGAGAGACCTCGGGGTGCATGTGCACAAATCATTGAAGGTGGCAGGGCAGGTTGAGAAAGCGGTTAAAAAAGCATACGGGATCCTGGGGTTCATGAATAGAGGCATAGAGCACGAAAGCAAGGAAGTTATGAAGAACCTTTATAAAACACTGGTTCGGCCTCAACTGGAGTATTGTGTCCAATTCTGGGCACCGCATTTTAGGAAGGATGTGAAGGCCTTAGAGAGGGTGCAGAAAAGATTTACGAGAATGGTTCCAGGGATGAGGGACTTCAGTTACGTGGATAGTCTAGCAAACCTGGAGTTGTTCTCCTTGGAGCAGAGAAGATTGAGAGGAGATTTGATAGAGGTGTTCAAAATCATGAGGGGTCTGGACAGAGTAGATCGAGAGAAACTGTTCCCGTTGGCGGAAGGGTCGAGAACCAGAGGACACAGAGTTAATGTGATTGGCAAAAGAACCAAAGGTGACATGAGGAAACACTTTTTTACGCAGCGAGTGGTTATGATCTGGAATCAACTGCCTGAAAGGGTGGTGGAGGCAGATTCAATCATGGGTTTCAAAAGGGAATAGGATAAGTATCTGAAGGAAAAAATTTGCAGGGCTACGGGGAAAGTGCGGGGGAGTGGGACTAGCTGAAGTGATCTTGCAGAGAGCCGGCATGGTCTCGACGGACAAAATGGCCTCCTTCTGTGCTGTAACCATTCTATGATTGTCTGTCCCTCTCTCCCTTGCAATTGCTTCCGGTCTCCACCAGACAGTATTCCAACTCGGAGGATAGCCCGTTGGGTTAGTCCAGACCCACTCTCCCGCCTCACCAGTGACTCACCTGCTTGGGGGTGGGGGGGGGGGGGCGGGACTCAAACATTATTCTTTTACCCTCTGGAACCTGGATTCAAATCAAGGCCTGTCATGCACACTAGAGGGAGCTTTACTCTGTATCTAACCCTATGCTGTACCTGCCCTGGGAGTGTTTGATGGGACAGTGTGGAGGGAGCTTTACTCTGTATCTAACCCGTACTGTACCTGCCCTGGGAGTGTTTGATGCGACAGTGTAGAGGGAGCTTTACTCTGTATCTAACCCGTACTGTACCTGCCCTGGGAGTGTTTGATGCGACAGTGTAGAGGGAGCTTTACTCTGTATCTAACCCGTGCTGTACCTGCCCTGGGAGTGTTTGGTGGGACAGTGTAGAGGGAGCTTTACTCTGTATCTAACCCGTGCTGTACCTGCCCTGGGAGTGTTTGATGGGACAGTGTAGAGGGAGCTTTACTCTGTATCTAACCCATGCTGTACCTGCCCTGGGAGTGTTTGATGGAACAGTGTAGAGTGAGCTTTACTCTGTATCTATCCCCGTGCTGTACCTGCCCTGGGAGTGTTTGATGGGGACAGTGTAGAGGGAGCTTTACTCTGTATCTAACCCGTGCTGTACCTGCCCTGGGAGTGTTTGATGGGACAGTGTGGAGGGAGCTTTACTCTGTATCTAACCCGTGCTGTACCTGCCCTGGGAGTGTTTGATGGGGCAGAGATGGAGGAGGCGGGTTGCACAGAAGAGATAACTCAAGCTTAGGAGCACTACCACCTGCCCAGGTTCAGCGAGCAGCGTTTGCAGACTGCCCAGTGACGGGTCTGTCTGACGTGTAGGATCAATGGCCGAGAAAAAGT
>JASTWF010000178.1:738497-780997 GCA_030390025.1 Squalus acanthias
GAAAAAGAGAACAGAAAAAAATCAATGTCATAAGCCTCCATTTTTGTCAATCACTCTCTCTGTCTCTCTATCTCTTTGTCTCTGTCTCTCTATCTCTCTCTCTGTCTGTCTCTCTCTGTCTGTCTCTCTCTCTATCTGTCTCTCTCTTTGTCTCTGTCTATCTCTATCTCTCTCACGGTCTCTCTCAGTCTCTATCTCTCTCTATATATTCCTCTTTCTCTCTGTTTTTGTCTCTGTCTATCTCTATCTCTCTCTCGGTCTCTCTCAGTCTCTATCTCTTTCTCTGTATTCCTCTCTCTCTCTGTTTTTGTCCCTGTCTCTCTCTCTCCGTGTCACCTTCTCACGCTGTTCAGTTCTGTTCACAGCTCAATTGTTGCTCCGATTGATTTTGCATCCATCCGTTCCTCGTTAGTATAGTGGTGAGTATCCCCGCCTGTCACCTGGGAGACCGGGGTTCAATTCCCAGACGGGGAGGAAGCATATTTAAAATCTCGAATTTTAAAACTTTGTGCAGCTCCTTAAAATTCTCCTTGGAAAATTAGAACAGAAATAAATCATCTAAACTCATTTTAAAAGTTTTACTGGCATACAAAGAACTGTATAAACAGTTCCTCGTTAGTGTAGAGTTCTCTCTCTGTTTCCCTCTCCCTTTTGTGTGGGGCGCGGAGGAGGGAGAGAGTGTCAGAGAAAAAGAGATTAACAGGGTTACTGACAAAAAGCGGGGCTGTGGGACTAAGCACGACTGTTCTTTCAAAGAGACAGCAGAGGCACGACGGGCCGAATGTCCTCCATCTGTGCTGTCAGAATCCATGACACTCAGAAAAGCTTATTACATATGTGACATACATTACATAGGATATACGGAACAGAATCAGGCCATTCGGCCTAACCAGACCATGCCGGTGTTTATGCTCCACTCAAGCCTCCTCTCATCTTCCCACATCTAAATCTATCAGCGTAACCCTCTGTTCCCTTCTCCCTCATATGCTTGTCCAGCCTCCCCCTAAATGCATCGATGCAATTCGCTTCAACTACTCCCTGTGGTAGCGAGTTCCACATTCTCACCAATCTCTGGGTGAATAAGTTTCTTCTGAATTCCCTATTGGATTTCTTGGTGACTATCTTATATTGATGGCCTCTAGTTTTGCTCTTCCCCACAGGTGGAAACACTCTCTCTGTATCTGCTCGATGAAAAGGTTCATGATTTTAAAGACCTCTATTAGGCTCCCCTCAGCCTTCTCTTTTGTTAATCCCCTCCATTGGGGTCTCCCCGCGCAGGTTCGAATCCTGCCGACTGCGGTTCCAGTATTTTTCATCGCATTTCATTTCAAAATGTAACCAAATCCCTGGAGAACTAATCCTGAGTTAGGCGGAATTAAATCCCACAACTTTTAACACATCGAGATTTTTCTCATTTTCATTGATCTGCAAGTATTTACCAAACATACGGTCGGAAATAGAACAAAAATCAGGCAAATTCGCGACAGTGTTTCTCTCTCTGTCTGAATCACTGCCTGTCTGTGTTTATGTCCGTCTGTTTACATCCATCTGTGTGTCTTTCTGTTTCTGTCTGTGTGAGTGTATGTTTCTGTCTCTCTGTGTGTGTCTGTGTTTATGTGTGTGTCTGTCTGAGTCTGCCTGTGTTAATGTGTGTGTCTCTGTTAATGTGTGTGTCTCTCTGTGTCTCTCTGTGTCTTTCTCTGCTCTGCTCAACTCTGTGGCAGGTTGGGGCTTGAAGTCCCGATTCTCACAGCGACAGTCCGCAGCCGCGCCCAGCACCAGGATATCCGCGTGGTTAGGGTGTTGGACTTAAGCTCCACTGGGTTTATGGCTGCGTGGGTTCGAAACCCGCTCCCCCTCCTGGTAGCTGTTTAATTTAAGTAGAACAGAAAAAAATCAATGTCAAAGCATCCGTTTTTTGTCTCTCCCAGTCTTCCTGTCTCATTCTCTCGCTCAGTCTCCCTTTGGCTCTGTCTGTCTCTGTGTCTCAGTCTTCATTTGTGTCTCGGTCTCTTTCTTTCTCTCTGACACTCTCTGTATGTGTCACTCACTCTCTGTATCTCTCTCCCTCTCTTTGTCTCTCTGTCTGTCCACCTCTCTCTGTCTTTCTCTCACTGTCTGTCTCTCTCTGACTGTCTCTTCTTTTGTCTCTGTCTCTCTCTTTGTCCCGATCTCTCTCTCTCTGTCTCTCTCTCTGTCTTTCTCACTCTGTCCAGTTCTGTTCACGGCTCGATTCTTGCTCTGGCAGATTTTGTTTGTCAGTTTCTCGTTAGTATAGTGGTAAGTGTCCCCGCCTGTCACGCGGGAGACCGGGGTTCATTCCCCGACGGGGAGGAAGCATTTTTAATAGCTCGAATTTTTAAACTTTGTGCAGCTCCTTAAAATACTCCTTGGAAAAATAGAACAGAAATAAATCATCTAAACTAATTTTAAAAGATTTACTGGCATATGAAGAACTGTATAACTACATCCTGCACCAGTTCCTCGTAAGTATAGAGTTCTCTCTCTGTTTACCTCTCCCTTTTGTGTGGGGCGCGGAGGAGGGAGAGAGTGACAGAGAAAAAGAGATTAACAGGGTTACTGACAAAAAGCGGGGGTGTGGGACTAAGCACGACTGCTCTTTCAAAGAGACAGCACAGGCACGACGGGCCGAATGGCCTCCTTCTGTGCTGTAAGAATCCATGACACTCAGAAAAGCTTATTACATATGTGACAGACATTACATAGGATATACGGAACAGAATCAGGCCATTCGGCCCAACCAGACCATGCCGGTGTTTATGCTCCACTCAAGCCTCCTCTCATCTTCCCACATCTAAATCTATCAGCGTCACCCTCTGTTCCCTTCTCCCTCATATGCTTGTCCAGCCTCCCCCTAAATGCATCGATGCAATTCGCTTCAACTACTCCCTGTGGTAGCGAGTTCCACATTCTCACCAATCTCTGGGTGAATAAGTTTCTTCTGAATTCCCTATTGGATTTCTTGGTGACTATCTTATATTGATGGCCTCTAGTTTTGCTCTTCCCCACAGGTGGAAACACTCTCTCTGTATCTGCTCGATGAAAAGGTTCATGATTTTAAAGACCTCTATTAGGCTCCCCTCAGCCTTCTCTTTTGTTAATCCCCTCCATTGGGGTCTCCCCGCCCAGGTTCGAATCCTGCCGACTACGGTTCCAGCATTTTTCATCCCATTTCATTTCAAAATGTAACCAAATCCCTGGAGAACTAATCCTGAGTTAGGCGGAATTAAATCCCACAACTTTCAACACCTCGAGATTTTTCTCATTTTCATTGATCTGCAAGTATTCACCAAATATACGGTCGGAAATAGAACAAAAATCAGGCAAATTAGCGACAGTGTTTCTCTCTGTCTGCCTGTCTCTCTCTATGTCTGAGTCACTGTCTGTCTGTGTTTATGTTTATGTCCGTCCGTTTATGTGTGTATCTTTCTGTTTATGTGAGTGTATGTTTCTGTCTCTCTGTGTCTGTCTGTGTTTGTCTGTCTGAGTCTGCTGTGTTAATGTGTGTGTCTCTCTGTGTCTTTCTCTGCTCTGCGCAACTCTGTGGCAGGGTGGGGCTTGAAGTCCCGGTTCTCAGCGAGACAGTCCACAAACGTCGACAGCACCAGGATGGCCGAGTGGTTAAGATCCAATGGATTTGTACCGGCGGGGGTTCGAACCCCACTCCTGGTAGCTTTTTAATTTAAGTAGAACAGAAAAAAATCAATGTCATAGCCTCCTTTTTTGTCTCTCCCAGTCTTTCTGTCTCATTCTCTCTCTCAGTCTCCCTTTGGCTCTGTCTGTCTCTTTGTCCCTGTGTCTCTGTCTTTGTCTGCATCTCGGTCTCTTTCTTTGTCTCTGACTCTCTCTCTCTGTATCTCTCTCCTTCTCTTTTTCTCTGTGTCTCTGTCTGTCTGTCTCTCTCTGTCTGGCTTTCTCTCTGTCTTTCTCTCACTGGCTGTCTCTCTCTGACTGTCTCTCTCTTTGTCTCTGTCTCTCTCTTTGTCTCTGTCTCTGTCTCTCTTTATCTTTCTCACTCTGTCCAGTTCTGTTCATGCCTCGATTCTTGCTCTGGCAGACTCTGTGTTTGTCAGTTTCTCGTTAGTATAGTGGTGAGTATCCCTGCTTGTCACGCGAGAGACCGGGGTTCAATTCCCCGGTGGGGCGGCTGGTTTTAACATCCCCAATTTTAAACTACTGTGCAACTCCTTAAAATCCTTCTTGAATAATTCTTAAAATGCTATTTTGGCATCTCCTGAATCTGCATTTTTCTCGAACTCTCTCTCTCTTTCACTCTCAACTAAGAAATAGATGGAATTGTGAAATGAATCTATACCTTTCAGTCTCTCGCTCTATCTGTCTGTCTCTCTGTCTGTGTCTCCCTTTGTCTACATCTCTGTCAGTCTCTCTCTCTTTGTGTCTCTCTCAGGGCTTGATAGGGTGGATGCTGGGAGAATGCTTCCTTTGGCTGGGGAGTCTAAAACCAGGGGCCACAACCTCAGGATAAAGGGTAGGCCATTCAGGACTGAGATGAGAAGAAATTTCTTCACACAGAGGGTGGTGAATCTTTGGAATTCTCTATCCAAGAGGGCTGTGGAGGCTCAGTGATTGGGTATATTCAAAACAGAAGTCGATAGATTTCTGACTAGTCAAGGGATATGGTGATTGGACAGGTGAATGGAGTTGAGGCAGAAGATCAGCCATGATCTCATTGAATGGCGGAGCAGTTTCGAAGGGCGAATGGATTACTCCTGCTCCTATTACTTATGTTCTCTCCCTTTGTCTCTGTCTTTCTCGCTCAGTCTCCCTCTCTCGCTCTGTTTCTCTCTCTCTTTCTGTCTCTGTGTTTCTGTCTCTCGATCTCTTTCTCACTCTGTCCAGTTCTGTTCACAGCTCGATTCTTGCTCTGACCGATTTTGCAGCTGTCAGTTCCTCGTTAGTATAATGGTGAGTATCTTTGCATGTCCCACGGGTAACCGGGGTTCAATTCCCCAACGGTAAGGAAGCATTTTTAACATATCGAATTTTAAAATATTTTGGAGCTCCGAACAATCCTCCTTGGAAAAATACAACAGAAAAATATCCACTTTTAGATTTTGATGGATTAGAGGCTGTTTGGAGACTGGATTCTTGGTGCCCGGCTGGTGCAGAGCGATGGATTGCGATTTTAACTGGGCAGACTTTCAAAATTCAACAAACTCCCAGTAGGTTTAATCGGGAGTGACAAGGATTATAATTCCACGGATTGTAACAGCTCGACTTTTGAATTGATCGACAAGATTTGACGAAATCTACTGCAGAAATACGACAACAATCAGACAAATTGCCGACAGTCTGTCTCTCTGTATGTCTAAGTCACTCTGTGTGTATGTTCGTGTGAATGTATGTGTCTGTCCATGTGTGTGTCTGTCTCTCTGTGTATGTGTGTATCCATCTGTGAGTCTGTGTGTCTGTGTGTGTGTTTGAGTCTTTGTCTCAAGCACTGCTTAACTAATTCCTCTACCAGGTCCTTGATGGTATAATGGTGAGTTTTCAACTCCCCAACAGGTTCTCTGTGTGTGTTTGTGTGTGTGTTCCAACTCGAAGGATAGCCCCTTGGGTTAGTCCAGACCCACTCTCCCGCCTCACCAGCAACTCACCTGCTTGGGGTGGGGGTCTCAAATATTATTCTTTTACCCTCTGGAATCTGGATTCAAATCAAGGCCTGTCATGCACACTAGAGGGAGCTTTACTCTGTATCTAACCCTATGCTGTACCTGCCCTAGGAGTGTTAAATGGGACAGTGTAGAGGGAGCTTTACTCTGTATCTAACCCGTGCTGTACCTGCCCTGGGAGTGATTGATGGGACAGTGTCGAGGGAGCTTTACTCTGTATCTAACCCGTGCTGTACCTGCCCTGGGAGTGTTTGATGGGACAGTGTAGAGGGAACTTTACTATGTTTCTAACCCCTGCTGTACCTGCCCTGGGAGTGTTTGTTGGGACAGTGTAGAGGGAGCTTTACTCTGTATCTAACCCGTGCTGTACCTGCCCTGGGAGTGTTTGGTGGGACAGTGTAGAGGGAGCTTGACTCTGTATCTAGCCCCGTGCCGTACCTGCCCTGGGAGGTATTGATGGGACAGTGTAGAGGGAGCTTTACTCTGTGTCTAACCCGTGCTGCACCTGCCCTAGGAATGTTTGATGGGACAGTTTAGAGGGAGCTCTATTTTGTATCTAACTTGTGCTGTATCAGCCCTAGGAGTGTTTGATGGGAGAGTGTAGAGGGAGCTTTACTCTGTATCTAACTCGTGCTGTACCTGCCCTGGGAGTGTTTGATGGGTCAGTGTAGAGGCAGCTTTACTCTGTATCTAAACCGTGTTGTACCTGCCCTGGGAGTGTTTCACGGTACAGTGTATAGGGAGCTTTAATCTGTACCTAACCCCTGCTGTACCTGCCCTGGGAGTGTTTCATGTAACAGTGTAGAGGGAGCTTTACTCTGTATCTAACCCGTGCTGTACCTGCCCTGGGACTGATTGATGGGACAGTGTAGAGGGAGCTTTATTCTGTATCTAACCCGTGCTGCACCTGCCCTGGGAGTGTTTGATGGGACAGTGTACAGGGAGCTTTACTCTTTATCTAACCCGTGCTGTACCTGCCCTGGGAGTGTTTGATGGGACAGTGTAGAGGGAGCTTTACTCTGTATCTAACCCGTGCTGTACCTGCCCTGGGAGTGTTTGATGGGACAGAGATGAAGAAGGCGGGAGGTAGAGAAGAGATAACTCAAGCTTAGGAGCACTACCACCTGCCCAGGTTCAGCGAGCAGCGTTTGCAGACTGCCCTGTGACGGGTCTGTCTGACGTGTAGGATCAATGGCCGAGAAAAAGTTACCAAAGGAGTCTGCTGCCTTAATTGCCCTTGAGAGGGCAGGTGGCCTTGGGGGCACTGGAGACTGGCATGTGACTGGCGCATCCTTGCACCCTCTCGCCCACTAACCCTTACAGCGCATGAGAACATTTATTTATTGGAGCTACTAATATTTGCACTGGTCTCTGATATATTTCAAAAAAAATTTTTTTTTGAATTGCTGAAATGACAAGAGTATTGTATGAAAAATTAATAAACAAGATTATCAAAAATGCCTGTGTGTGTTTTTCTATGTCTGTGTGTGTCTCTCTGTCTCGCTCTCCTACATCACAGCAGCGACTACACTTCAATCTCCTTATTTGGCTGTAAACCGCTTGGAGGCGTCCTGGGTTCGTGAAAGGCGCTGAATAAATGCTAGTCTTTCTCTCTTCGCTCTTTCCTTCTCTCTTTCTCTCGCTCTTTCCTTCGCTCTTTCCTTCGCTCTTTCTCTCGTTCTTGACTGGACTATTCCAACGCACTCCTGGCTGGCCTCCCACATTCCACCCTACGTAAACTTGAGGTCATCCAAACCCCAGCTGCCCGTGTCCTAACTCGCACCAAGTTCCGTTCGCCCATCTCCCCTGTGCTCGCTGACCTACACTGGCTCCCGGTTAAGCAGCGCCTCGATTTCAAAATTCTCATCCTGGTTTTCAAAGTACTCCAAGGCCTCGCCCCTCCCTATCTCTGTAATCTCCTCCAGCCCCACAACCCCCCGAGATATCTGCGCTCCTCTAATTCTGGCCTCTTGAATATCCCTGATTATAATCGCTCAAGCATTGGTGGCCGTGTCTTCTGTTGCCGGGGACCTAAGCTCTGGAATTCCCTCCCTAAACCTCTCCGCCTCTCTACCTCTCTTTCCTCCTTTAAGATGCTCCTTAAAACCTACCTCTTTGACCAAGCTTTTGGTCTCCTGCCCTAATTTCTCCTTATGTGGCTCCGTGTCAAATTTTTTGTCTTACAATACTCCCGTGAAGCGCCTTGGGACGTTTTACTACATTACAGGCGCTGTAGAAATACAAGTTGTTGTTGTTCCTTCGCTCATTCGCTCTCTTTTGCTCTCTGTCTCTCTTGACTCTCACCCTCTTCCTATCTCTCACTCATTTTCTCACTCACTCATTCTCACTTTGTCTATCACAGACTCCTCTCTTACTGTGTCACTCTCCCTCTTTCTGTCTCATTCTCTGTCTCTATCGCTGTCTCTCTCTTTTTCTCTCTCTCGCGCTCGCGCTGTCTGTCTTTCTGTCTGTGGATTAACCCTCTCACCCACCTCCTCCCAGTTACAGACACCAGGCAGCCTGTTCCCTATCAGAGGGGATTAACCCTCTCACCCACCTCCTCCCGGTTACAGACACCGGGCAGCCTGTTCCCTAGCGGAGAGGATTAACCCTCTCACCCACCTCCTCCCAGTTACAGACACCAAGCAGCCTGTTCCCTATCAGAGGGGATTAACCCTCTCACCCACCTCCTCCCGGTTACAGACACCGGGTAGCCTGCTCCCTATCGGAGGGGATTAACCCTCTCACCCCCCTCCTCCCAGTTACAGACACCGGGTAGCCTGCTCCCTATCGGAGGGGATTATCCCTCTTACCCACCTCCTCCCGGTTACAGACACCGGGCAGTCTGTTTCCCATCAGAGGGGATTAACCAAAAGAGAAGGCTGAGGGGTGGCCTAATAGAGGTATTTAAAATCATGAACGGTTTTGATAGAGTGGATACAGAGAGAATGTTTCCAATTGTGGGGAAGAGCAAAACTAGAGGCCATCAATATAAGATAGTCACCAAGAAATCAAATAGGGAATTCAGAAGAAACTTCTTTACCCAGAGAGTGGTGAGAATGTGGAACTCGCTCCCACAGGGAGTGGTTGAAGCGAATAGTACAGATGCATTTAAGGGGAGGCTAGAGAAGCATATGAGGGAGAAGGGAACAGAGGGTTACGCTGATAGATTTAGATGTGGAAAGATGGGAGGAGGCTCGAGTGGAGCATAAACACCGGCATGGACTGGTTGGGCCGAATGGCCTGTTTCTGAGCTGTATATCCTATGTAATGTATGTCTCATATTTAATGAGCCTTTCTGAGTTTCATGGATTCTTACAGCACAGAAGGAGGCCATTCGGCCCATCGTGCCTGTGCTGTCTCTTTGAAAGAGCAGTTGTGCTCAGTCCCACCACCCCCCTTTTTGTCAGTAACCCTGTTAATCTCTTTTTCTCTGTCACTCTCTCCCTCCTCCGCGCCCCACACAAAAGGGAAACAGAGAGAGAACGAGACTTACGAGAAACTGGTGCAGGAAGTTGTTATACAGTTCTTTGTATGCCAGTAAATCTTTTAAAACTTTTGTCGCTGATTTTAACGAGCTGCACAATGTTTTAAAATTCGATATGTTAAAAATGCTTCCTCCCCGTCGGGGAATTGACCCCGGTCTCCCACGTGACAGGCGGGGATACTCACCACGATACTAACGAGGAACTGACGATTGCATAGTCTATCAGAGCAACAATTGAGCTGTGAACAGAACTGGACAGAGTGAGAAGGAGACAGGGAGAGAGAGAGACAGGGACAAAAACAGAGAGAGAGAGATAGAAAGGGTCTCAGAGAGACACACACTGAGAGAGACAGACACAGAGACAGAGAGAGAGACACAGAGAGAGAGAGACACACACACAGAGACAGAGAGAGAGACACACAAATGGTGGCTAATGACATTGATTTTTTTCTGTTCTCTTTTTCCAAGGAGGATTTTAAGGAGTTGCACAAAGGTGTTAAATTTGGGATGTGAATAATCGTCCCGTCCGCCGGTCTGTCCACAGCGCGATTCTTGCTCTGCGCTTCTGCAGTGAAGACAATTCAATTCAATTCGCGGCGGCCTTCTTAGTTATATTTCTTGCTGTAGCGTCGTGTTATAAAGCTACAGAGAAAAAAATAAAAATAAAAAAAACGCGAGAGGTGATTGTCTCTGAGAATTTTCTTGAGCGGAGACTGTTCAGGGACTGAGTGCTCTTTTGCTGCACAGCGATGGATGATTGCGATTTTATCTGAGCAACATTTAAACTCTCACAGACCCAGTAGTCGTGGCCGAGTGGTTAAGGCGATGGACTAGAAATCCATTGGGGTCTCCCCGCGCAGGTTCGAATCCTGCCGACTACGGTTCCAGCATTTTTCATCCCATTTCATTTCAAAATGTAACCAAATCCCTGGAGAACGAATCCTGAGTTAGGCGGAATTAAATCCCACAACTTTCAGCACCTCGAGATTTTTCTCATTTTCATTCATCTGCAAGTATTCACCAAATATACGGTCGGGAATAGAACAAAAATCAGGCAAATTAGCGACAGTGTTTCTCTCTATGTCTGAGTCACTGTCTGTCTGTGTTTATGTCCGTCTGTTTACATCCATCTGTGTGTCTTTCTGTTTCTGTCTATGTGAGTGTATGTTTCTGTCTGTGTGTGTGTCTGCCTGTGTTAATGTGTGTGTCTTTCTCTGCTCTGCTCAACTCTGTGGCAGGTTGGGTCTTGAAGGTTGGGGCTTGAAGTCCCGATTCTCACAGAGACAGTCCACAGCTATTGCCAGCACCAGGATGGCCGAGTGGTTAAGGCGTTGGACTTAAGATCCAATGGGTTTATACCCGCGTGGGTTCGAACCCCACTCCTGGTAGCTCTTTAATTAAATAGAACAGAAAAAAATCAATGTCATAGCCTCCTTTTTCTGTCTCTCCCAGTCTTTCTGTCTCATTCTCTCTCTCAGTCTCTCTTTGGCTCTGTCTGTCTCTCTGCTTCTCTGTGTCTCGGTCTCTGACTGTCTCTCTCTCTGTCACTTTCTCATTTGTCCAATTCTGTTTACAACCCGATTCTTGCCGGGGCAGATTACATGTGTCTCGGTAGTATAGTGGTGAGTGCCTTCGCCTCTCATGCGGAAAGACCGGGGTTCAATTCCCCGACGGGACGAAGCATTTTTAACATCTCGAATTTTAAAACATTGTGCAGCTTAAAATTCTCCTTGGAAAAATAGAACAGAAATAAATCATCTAAAATAATTTTTAAAGATTTACTGGCGTATGAAGAACTGTATAACTACTTCCTGCACCAGTTCCTCGGTAGTATAGAGATCTCTCTCTGTTTCCCTCTCCCTTTTGTGTGGGGCGCAGAGGAGGGAGAGAGTGACAGAGGAAAAAGTGATTAACAGGGTTACGGACAAAAAGCGGGGATATGGGACTGAGCACGACTGCGCTTTCAAAGAGCCGTAGGCGGCAGGATTCGAACCTGCGCGGGGAGACCCCAATGGATTTCCAGTCCATCGCCTTAACGACTCGGCCACGACTACTGGGTCTGTGAGCTTTTAAATGTTGCTCAGATAAAATCGCAATCATCCATCGCTCTGTCGCAAAAGAGCACTCAGTCCCTGAACAGTCTCCGCTCAAGAAAATTCTCAGAGACAATCACCTCTCGCATTTGTTTTCTTTTTCTTTTTTTCTCTGTAGCTTTATAAGACGATGCTACGGCAAGAAATATAACTAAAAAGGCCGCCGCTCCGACGGGAACTAAAATTGAATTGCCTTCACTGCAGAAGCGCAGAGCAAGAATGGCGCTGTGGACAGACCAGCGGGCGGGATGATTATTCACATCCCAAATTTAACACCTTTGTGCAACTCCTTAAAATCCTCCTTGTAAAAAGAGAACAGAAAAAAATCAATGTCATAAGCCACCATTTTTGTCAATCACTCTCTCTGTCTCACTATCTCTTTGTCTCTGTCTCTCTCTATCGCTCTCTCTGTCTCTCTCTCTATCTGTCTCTCTCTCTCTCTCTGTCTCTCTCTCTTTGTCTCTGTATATCTCTCTCTCTCTGTCTTTCTCTCTATCTGTCTCTCTCTCTATCTGTCTCTCACTCTTTGTCTCTGTCTATCTCTATCTCTCTCTCGGTCTCTCTCAGTCTCTATCTCTCTCTCTGTATTCCTCTCTCTCTCTGTTTTTGTCCCTGTCTCTCTCGCTCCGTGTCTCCTTCTCACGCTGTTCAGTTCAGTTCACAGCTCAATTGTTGCTCTGATTGATTTTGTGTTCATCAGTTCCTCGTTAGTATAGTGGTGAGTATCCCCGCCTGTCACGCGGGAGACCGGGGTTCAATTCCCCGACGGGGAGGAAGCATTTTTAATAGCTCGAATTTTAAAACTTTGTGCAGCTCCTTAAAATACTCCTTGGAAAAATAGAACAGAAATAAATCATCTAAACTAATTTTAAAAGATTTACTGGCATATGAAGAACTGTATAACTTCTTCCTGCACCAGTTCCTCGTTAGTATAGAGTTCTCTCTCTGTTTCCCTCTCCCTTTTGTGTGGGGCGCGGAGGAGGGAGAGAGTGACAGAGAAAAAGAGAGAAACAGGGTTACTGACAAAAAGCGGGGGTGTGGGACTGAGCACGACTACTCTTTCAAAGAGACAGCAGGGGGCCGAATGTCCTCCTTCTGTGCTGTAAGAATCTGTGAATCCATGACACTCAGAAAAGCTTCTTAAATAAGTGACATACACACTCACATACATTACATAGGATATACGGAACAGAATCAGGCCCAACCAGTCCATGCCGGTGTTTATGCTCCACTCAAGCCTCCTCCCATCTTTCCACATCTAACTCTATCAGCGTAACCCTCTGTTCCCTTCTCCCTCATATGCTTGTCTAGCCTCCCCTTAAATGCATCGATACTATTCGCTTCAACCACGCCCTGTGGTAGCGAGTTCCACATTCTCACCAATCTCTGGGTAAAGAAGTTTCTTCTGAATTCCCTATTTGATTTCTTGGTGACTATCTTATATTGATGGCCTCTAGTTTTGCTCTTCCCCACAAGTGGAAACACTCTCTCTGTATCTGCTCGATCAAAACGTCATGATTTTAAAGACCCCTGTTAGGCCCCCCTCAGCCTTCTCTTTTGTTAATCCCCTCCATTGGGGTCTCCCCGCGCAGGTTCGAATCCTGCCGACTGCGGTTCCAGCATTTTTCATCCCATTTCATTTCAAAATGTAACCAAATCCCTGGAGAACTAATCCTGAGTTAGGCGGAATTAAATCCCACAACTTTTAACACATCGAGATTTTTCTCATTTTCATTGATCTGCAAGTATTCACCAAATATACGGTCGGAAATAGAACAAAAATCAGGCAAATTAGCGACAGTGTTTCTCTCTGTCTGTCTCTCTCTGTGTCTGAGTCACTGTCTGTCTGTGTTTATGTTTATGTCCGTCTGTTTACATCCAGCTGTGTGTCTTTCTGTTTCTTTCTATGTGAGTGTATGTTTCTGTCTCTCTGTGTTGTGTTTATGTGTGTGTCTGTCTGAGTCTGTCTGTGTTAATGTGCGTGTCTCTGTTAATGTGTGTGTCTCTCTGTGTCTCTCTGTGTCTTTCTCTGCTCTGCTCAACTCTGTGGCAGGGTGGGGCTTGAAGTCCCGATTCTCAGAGAGACAGTCCGCAGCCACTCCCAGCACCAGGATATCCGCGTGGTTAAGGCGTTGGACTTAAGATCCAATGGGTTTATGCCCGCTTGTGTTCGAACCCCACTCCTGGTAGCTCTTTAATTTTAGTAGAACAGAAAAAAATCAATGTCAAAGCCTCCTTTTTTTGTCTCTCCCAGTCTTCCTGTCTCATTCTCTCTCTCAGTCTCCCTTTGGCTCTGTCTGTCTCTGTATCTCAGTCTTTATTTGTGTCTCGGTCTCTCTCTTTGTCTCTGACACTCTCTGTATGTGTCTCTCGCTCTCTGTATCTCTCTCCCTCTCTTTGTCTCTCTGTCTGTCCACCTCTCTCTGTCTTTCTCTCACTGTCTGTCTCTCTCTGACTGTCTCTTCCTTTGTCTCTGTCTCTCTCTTTGTCCCTGTCTCTCTCTCTATCTTTCTCACTCTTTCCAGTTCTGTTCACGGCTCGATTCTTGCTCTGGTAGACTCCACTTTTGTCAATTCGTCGTTAGTATAGTGGTAAGTATCCCCGCCTGTCATGCGGGTAGAGCGCGGTTCAATTCCCCCATGAATAGGCTGGTTTTTAACATCCTCAATTTTAAACCTTTGTATAGCTCCTTAAATAATTCTTAAAATGCTATTTTGGCATCTGCTGAATCTGCATTTTTCTCTCTTTCACTCTCAACTAAGAAAAAGATGGAATTATGAAATGAATCTATACCTTTCAGTTCTCCTCTAAGTCAATCTCCCTTTGTCTCTGTCGCTTGATAGGGTGGATGCTGGGAGAATATTTCCCTTGGCTGGGGAGTCCAAAACCAGTGGCCACAGCCTCAGGATAAAGGTTAGGACATTCAGGACTGAGATGAGAAGAAATTTCTTCACACAGAGGGTGATGAATCTTTGGAATTCTCTACCCAAGAGGGCTGTCGAGGCTCAGTCATTGGGTATATTCAAAACAGAAGTCGATAGATTTCTGACTAGTCAAGGGATATGGCGATAGGGCCGGTGAATGGAGTTGAGGCAGAAGATCAGCCATGATCTCATTGAATGGCGGAGCAGGTTCGAAGGGCGAATGGACTATTCCTGCTCTTATGTTCTCTCTCTATGTCTGTGTCTATCTCACTTTCACTCTCGCTCTCTTTAACTTTGCCTCTGTCTCCCTCTCTCTCACTCTCATGTCTGTGTCTCCCTTTGTCTCTGTCTCTCTAGCTCTGTCTGTATCTCTCTCTTTGTGTCTCCCTCTGTCTGTCTGTGTGTCTCTCTCTGTCTGTGTCTCTCTCCCTTTGTCTTCCTCTCTCAGTTTCCCTCTCTCTCTTTCTCTCTCGCTCTGTATCTTTCTCTCTCTTTCTCGCTCTCTCTCTTTCTCACTCTGTCCAGTTCTGTTGGCAGCTCGATTCTTGCTCTGACAGACCCTGCCGTTGTTAGTTCTTCGGTAGTATAGTGGTGAGTATCCCCCGCCTGTCACGTGGGAGAACGGGGTTCAATTCCCCGACGGGGAGGAGCCATTTTTAACAGATCGAATTTTAAACCTTTGTACAGCTCCTTAAAATCTCCTTAAATAATTCTTAAAATGTTATTTTGGCATCTGCTGAATCTGCATTTTTCTCCAACTCTCTCTCTTTCACTCTCAACTAAGAAAAAGATGGAATTGTGAAGTGAATCTGCACCTTTCAGTCTATTTATCTGTCCTCCTCTCAGTCAATCTGTCTGCCTCTCACTGTCTCTCTCAGGGCTTGATAGGATGGATGCTGGGAGAATGGTTCCTTGGCTGGGGAGTCTAGAACCAGGGGCCACAGCCTCAGGAGAAAGGGTAGGACATTCAGGACTGAGATGAGAAGACATTTCTTCACACAGAGGGTGGTGAATCTTTGGAATTCTCTACCCCAGAGGGCTGTGGAGGCTCAGTGATTGGGTATATTCAAAACAGAAGTCGATAACTTTCATCCTAGTAAAGGGATATGGTGATAGGACCGGTGAATGGAGTTGAGGCAGAAGATCAGCCATGATCTCATTGAATGGTGGAGCAGATTCGAAGGCTGAATGGACTATTCCTGCTCTTATTTCTTATGTTCTCTCTCACTTTGACTCTCTCTCTGTCGCTCTCTTTGCCTTTGTCACTGTCTTCCTCTCTCAGTCTCCCTTTGTCTCTCTATCTCTGTCTGTCTCTCTATCTCTCTCACTCACACTGTCCAGTTCTGTTCACAGCTCGATTCTTGCTCTGACAGACTCTGCAGCTAAAAGTTCCTCGCTGGTATAGTGGTGAGTATCCCTGCCTGTCACGCTTGAGACAGGGATTCATATTCCCCGATGGTAAAGCAGCATTTTTAACATCTCGAATTTTAAACCTTTGTGCAGTTCAGAACAATCCACCTTGGAAAAGTAAAACAGAAAAATATCCACTTTTAGAATTTGATGGATTAGAGACTGTTTGGAGACTGGATTCTTGGTGCCCGTCTGGCGTAGAGCGATGGGTTGCGATTTTAACTGGGCAGACTTTCAAAATTCAACAAAATCCCAGTAGGTTTAATCGGGAGTGACAAGGATTATAATTCCACGGATTGTAACACCTCGACTTTTGAATTGATCGGCCAGATTTGACGAAATCTTCGGCAGAAATTCCACAAAAATCAAATAAATTACCGACAGTCTGTCTCTCTGTATGTTTAAGTCACTCTGTGTGTGTGTTAGTGTGAATGTCTGTGTCTGTCTATGTGTGTGTCTGTCTCTCTGTGTATGTGTGTATCAATCTGTGGGTCTGTCTGTGTCTGTGTGTGTGTTTGAGTCTTTGTCTCAAGCACTGCTTAACTAATTCATCTCCCAGCTCATTGATAGTATAGTGGTGACTATTCAACTCCCCAACAGGTTCTCTCTCTGTCTTTGTGTCTCTCTATCTCTGTCTCTCTCGCTTTTTCTTCCTCTCTCCTTGCTCAATCCTCCCTCTGGGGCTGGTGAATTAGCCCAGGTCTGTTCACAGCGCGATTCTTGCTCTGCGCTTCTGCAGCGAATGCACAGCAATGCCCTCCGTCAGTTCCTCGTTAAATAGAGTGAAATATCCCCGCCTGCTGCTGCGGGAGACCGGGGCTCAATTGTCCGACGAAAAAGAAGCATTTTTAAGATGTCAACCTGTATTTATATTTCCTGGTGTAGATTCATGTTAAAAAGCTACAGTGAAATATAGAAGAGTAAAACAATGCGAGAGGAGATTGTCTCTTTGAGAAATTTCTTGAGCTGTGATGCTCCAGAGCGATGGATGATGGCGATTTTATCTGAGCAAAATTTAAGCACTCACCGACCCAGTAGTTGTGGCCGAGTGGTTAAGGCGATGGACTAGAAATCTATTGGGGGTACGAATGCAGCCAAGCTACGGTTCCAGCATTGTTCATTTTATTTAAAAATTTAAACACATTCCTGGACAACTAATCCTGAATGAGGCAGATTAAAACCCCACAACTTTCAACACCTCGAGTCTTTTCACATTTGCGTTGAACTGCAAAAATTCACGAAAAATACGGTAGGAAACTGAACAAAAATCAGGCAAATGGGGAATGCTTAAACTACTTTGGCAGTGGGATGGGCACCAGGAGGTAATATTCGAAAGGGGCTCAAAGGATTGGGAGAGCCAGAGAGCTCTAAATAAGAAATAGTAACAACATAAGAAATAAGAGCAGGATTAGGCCATACGGACCCTCGAGCCTGCTCCGCCATTCAATAAGATCATGGCTGATCATCGACCTCAACTCCACTTTCCTGCCCGATCTCCATATCCGTTGATTCCCCCAGAGTCCAAAAATCTATCGATCTCAGCCTTGAATATACTCAAAGACTCAGCATTCACAGCCCTCTGGGGCAGAGAATTGCAAAGATTCACAACCCTCTGAGTGAAGAAATTCAAAACATCTCAGTCTTAAATGGCCTACCCCTTATCCTGAGAATATGCCCACTAGTTCTAGACACTCCTGCCAAGGGAAACAACCTCTCAGCATCTACCCTGTCAATCCCCTTCAGAATCTTGTATGTTTCAAATAGATCACCTCTCATTCTTATAAACTCCAGAGAGTATCGGCCCATTCCGCACAATCTCTCATCATAGGACAGCCCTCTCATCCCAGGAATCAATCTAGTGAAGCTGCGTTGCACCACCTCCAATGCAAGTATATCCTTCCTTAGATAAGGAGACCAAAACTGTCCACAATACTGCAGGTGTGGTCG
Organism: Squalus acanthias; assembly: GCA_030390025.1. Lineage (NCBI taxonomy): Eukaryota > Metazoa > Chordata > Chondrichthyes > Squaliformes > Squalidae > Squalus > Squalus acanthias. Next base: position 756,013 of record JASTWF010000178.1, read on the forward strand.
CACCAGGGCCCTGTAAAAGATTGGTGAAGTCAAGCGTAGGTCCCTTGCAGTCAGAATCAGGGGAATGTATAATGGGGAACAAAGAAATGGCAGACCAATTAAATACATACTTTGGTTCTGTCTTCACAAAGGAGGATACAAATAAACTCCCAGAGATGTCGGGGGACATAGGGTCTAATGAGAGGGAGGAATTGAATGAAATCAGTATTTGTAGGGAAATGATGTTAGGGAAATTGACGGGATTGAAGGCCGATAAATCCCCAGGGTCTGATAATCTACATCCTAGGGTACTTAAGGAAGTGGCCCTAGAAATAGTAGATGCATTGCTGGTCATCTTTCAAAATTCTATAGACTCTGGAACAGTTCCCATGGATCGGAGGGTAGCTAATGTAACCCCACTATTTAAAAAAGGTGGTAAAGAAAAAGCGGGGAATTATAGACCGGTAAGCCTAACATCGGTAGTGGGCAAAATTCTAGAGTCCATTATAAAAGATGTAATAGCAGAGCACTTGGAAAACAGTGACAGGATCGGACAACGTCAACATGGATTTACAAAAGGTAAATCATGCCTGACTAATCTACTGGAATTTTTTGAGGATGTAACTGGTAGAATAGATAAGGGAGAACCAGTGGATGTGGTGTATTTGGACTTTCAGAAGGCTTTCGATAAGGTCCTGCATAAGAGATTAGCGTGCAAAGTTAAAGCACATGGGATTGGGGGTAAGGTACTGATTTGGATAGAGAACTGTTTGGCAGACAGGAAGCAAAGAGTTGGAATAAACGGGTCTTTTTCCGAGTGGCAGGCAGTGACTAGTGGGGTAACGCAGGGCTCGGTGCTAGGAACCCCAGCTATTCACAATATATATTAATGATCTAGACGAGGGAACTAGATGTAATATCTCTAAGTTTGCAGACGACACAAAGCTGGGTGGGCGTGTGTGCTGTGAGGAGGATGCAGAGAAACTCCAGTATGATTTGGACAGGTTGGGTGATTGGGCAGATGCAGTATAATGTGGACAAATGCGAGGTTATCCACTTTGGTGGCAAAAACAGGAAGGCAGATTATTATCTGAACGGCAATAGATTGGGAAAAGGGGAAGTGCAACGAGATCTGGGAGTCCTTGTGCACCAGTCGCTGAAGGTAAGCGTGCAGCAGGCGGTTAAGAAGGCAAATGGTATGTTGGCCTTCATAGCGAGAGGATTCGAGTACAGGAGCAAAGATGTCTTGCTGCAGTTGCACAAGGCCTTGGTGAGACCACACCTTGAGTAGTGTGTGCAGTTTTGGTCGCCTTATCTGAGGAAGGATGTTCTTGCCATGGAGGGAGTGCAGCGAAGATTCACCAGACTGATACCTGGGATGGCAGGAATGACGTTGAAGAGAGATTGGGTCGATTAGGCTTATATTCGCTCGAGTTTAGAAGAATGAGAGGGGATCTCATTGAAAATTATAAAATTCTAACAGGACTAGACAGACTAGATGCAGGAAGGATGTTCCCGATGGCGGGGGAGTCCAGAACCAGGGGTCATAATCTAAGGATAAGGGGTAAGCCATTTAGGACAGAAATTAGGAAGAATTTCTTCACCCAGAGAGTGGTGAACCTGTGGAATTCTCTACCACAGAAGACAGTTGAGGCCAATTCATTAAATATATTCAAGAAGGAGTTAGATATATTTCTTAAGGCTAAAGGGATCAAGGTATATGGGGAGAAAGCAGGGACAGGGTACAGAATTTGGATGATCAGCCATGATCTCATTAAATGGCGGAGCAGGCTCGAGGGGCCGAATGGCCTACTCCTGCTCCTATCTTCTATGCTATCAGAGGGGATTAACCCTCTCACCCACCGCCACCCAGTTACAGACACCGGGCAGCCTGTACCCTATCGGAGGCGATTAACCAAAAGAGAAGGCTGAGGGGAGGCCTAATAGACGTCTTTAAAATCATGAACGTTTTGATCGAGTAAACATAGAAACTAGGAGCAGGAGTAGGCCATTCGGCCCGTCGAGCCTGCTCCACCATTCAATACGATCATGGCTGATCATCCAAATCCAGTACCCTGTCCCTGCTTTCTCACACAGAATCCCCATCGAGCCTGCACCGACACATATCCCACCCTATCCCCGTGTATTTAATTCCCCCTAACATATCCCTTCCTATTCTATCCCCACATATTTTATCCACCCCTAACACTAAGGGTCAATTTATCACAGCCAAATCAACCTAACCCGCACATTTTTGGACTGTGGGACAAAACCGGAGCACCTGGAGGAAACCCACGCAGACACGGGGAGAATGTGCAAACTCCACACAGACAGTCACCCGAGGCCAGATTCGAACCCGGGTCCCTGGCGCTGTGAGGCACCAGTGCTAACCACTATGCCACCGTGTTGCCCAGAGAGATACAGAGAGAGTGTTTCCACTTGTGGGGAAGGGCAAAACTAGAGGCCATTAATATAAGATAGTCACCAAGAAATCAGATAGGGAATTCAGAAGAAACTTCTTTACCCAGAGCGTGGTGAGAATGTGGAACTCGCTGCCACCGAGAATGGTTGAAGCGAATAGTATTGATGCATTTAAGGGGAGGCTCGATAAGCATATGAGGGAGAAGGGGACAGAGGTTCATGCTGATAGAGTGAGAGGAGGAAAGACAGGAGGAGGCTCGAGTGAAGTATGGACTGGTTGGGCCGAATGTCCTGTTTCTGAGCCGTATATCCCATGTAATGTATGTCTTATATTTAATGAGCCTTTCTGAGTTTCATGGATTCTTACAGCACAGAAGGAGGCCATTCGGCCCGTCGTGTCTGTGCTGCCTCTTTGAAAGAACAGTCGTGCTTAGTCCCACCACCCCCCTTTTTGTCCGTAACCCTGTTAATCTCTTTTTCTCTGTCACTCTCTCCCTCCTCCGCGCCCCACACAAAAGGGAGAGGGATACAGAGAGAGATCTCTATATTAACGAGAAACTGGTGCAGGAAGTTGTTAAACAGTTCTTTGTATGCCAGTAAATCTTTTAAAATTATTTCAGCTGACTTTTTTTTTCTACTTTTCCAAGGAGGATTTTAAGGAACTGCAAAGTTTTAAAATTATTCCTTCCCGTTGGGGAATTGAACCCCGGTCACTCGCGGGACAGTCCCCACTCCTGGTAGTTCTATTAATTTAAGATCCAATTCCTCTCACCCTGTTCAGCGAAACTCGTTTGTCATCAGCTGATTCGCCAACAAACAATGAGATGTTGATAGATATGGAAAGAAAAATCTCATATGTAATTTTTAAAGTCCTATTTTGTCATCTGCTGAATCTGCATTTTTCTCTCACTCTCTCTGTCACTCTCAAGAGAAGGAATCGTGAAATGTTTTAATATCTTTCATCTCCACCTCTCTGTCTCACTATCTGTGTCCCTCTCATTCTCTCTTTTTCTCTCTCTCTTTCTCTCTCTCTCTGTTGCACATTTGTCATGCACCTCCTCTTTTGTCTCTCTACCTGTCTGTCTCTCTACCTGTCTGTCTCTCTGTCTGTCTCTCTGTCTGTCTCTCTCTGTCTGTCTTCTCTCTGTCTGTCTCTCTCTCTGTCTGCCTCTCTCTGACTGTCTCTTCTTTGTCTCTGTCTCTGTCTCTGTCTCTGTCTCTGTCCCTGTCCCTGTCCCTGTCCCTGTCTCTCTCTCTGTCTTTCTCATTTGTCCAGTTCTGGTTAAAGCTCGATTCTTGCTCTGGCTGACTATGCATGCGTCAGTTCCTCGTTAGTATAGTGGTGAGTATCCCCGTCTGTTCACGCGGGAGACCGGGGTTCAATTCCCCGACGGGGAGGACGGTTTTAACATTTCTAATTTTAAACCTTTGGGCACCTCCTTAAAATCCCCCCGGAAAAGTAGAACCGAAAAAAATCAACTAAAATAATTTTTAAGATTTACTGGCATACGAAGAACTGTATAACAACTTCCTGCACCAGTTCCTCGTTAGTATAGAGCTCTCTCTCTGTTTCCCTTTTGTGTGGAGGAGGGAGAGAGTGACAGAGAGAAAGAGATTAACAGGGTTACGGACAAAAAGCGGGGGTGTGGGACTAAGCACGACGGCTCTTTCAAAGAGACAGCACAGGCACGACGGGCCGAATGGCCTCCTTCTGTGCTGTAAGAATCTATGAATCCATGACACTCAGAAAAGCTTATGAGATATACACACACAAAGAGAGCCGACACACATGTTTGTGTGTGTTTGAGTCTTTGTCTCAGCACTGCATAACTACTTCCTCTACCAGGTCCTTGATAGTATAGTGGTGAGGATTCAATTCCCCGACAGGTTCTCTCTCTTTGTGTCTCCCTTTCGCTCTTTGTTTCCCTCTCCTTGATCACTCCTCCCTCTGGGGCTGGTGAATGAGCCCAGGTCTGTTCACAGCGCCATTCTTGCTCTGTGCTTCTGCAGCGAATGCACAGCAGTGACTTTCGTTAGTTTAGTGGAGTATCACCGCCTGTTGCACCGGTGAGCGGGGTTCTGCGATGGGGCGAAATGCGTCTTTATGATGTGAAATAGTACTTAAATTGCTTCGTGTTAAAAAGCGAGGGAAAAAATAGAAGAGTAAAAAAATGCGAGAGGAGATTGTCTCTTTGGGAATTTTCTTGAGCGGAGACTGTTCAGGGACTGAGTGCTCTGAGACGACAGAGCGATGGATGATTGCGATTTTATCTGAGCAACATTTAAAGTCTCACACGCCAAGTAGTCGTGACCGAGTGGTTAATGCGATGGACTAGAAATCCATTGGTGTCTCCCCGCGAAGGTTCAAACTCCTGCCGACTACGGTTCCAGCATTTTTCATTTCATTTCCAAATGTAACCAAATCTCTGGAGAACTAATTCTGAATTCGGCGGAATTAAATTCCGCAACAACATTCAACACCTCGAGATTTTTCTCATTTTCATTGATCTGCAAGTATTCACCAAATATAGGGTCGGAAATAGAACAAAAATCAGACAAATCAGGGTATAAACTAATTTGGCAGGAGTTCATCCTTTCCTGATATGTCTCCCCTCGCATTTCTGGTATCATCCTTGTAAATCTTCTCTGTACCCTGTGTGTTTATGTGGGTGTCTGTGTGTTTATGTCTTTGTCTCTGTGTGGGTGTCTGCATGTCTCTCTGAGTCTGTCTGTGTGTGTCTCTCTGTGTCTGTGTGTCGGTCTGTGTGTGTGTCTGTCTGTGTCGGCCTGGGTGTGTCTCTCCGCTCTGCTCAACTCTGTGGCAAGGTAGAACTTGAAGGCCCGATTCTCTCAGAGTCAGCCTGCACGTCATACGAGCACCAGGATGGCCGAGTGGTTAAGGCGTTGGACTTAATAATCCAAAGAGTTTGTACTCGCGTGGATGCGAACCGCACTCGTGGTAATTCTATTAATTTAAGATTTTCATCCTGTTCAGCGACACTCGTTTGTCATCAGCTGATACTCCAACAAACAATGAGATGTTTATAGATATGGAAAGAAAGATCTCATATGTAATTCTTAAAGTCCTAATTTGTCATCTGCTGAATCTGCATTTTTCTCTCACTCTCTCTCTGTCACTCTCAACTAACAAAGAGAAGGGACCATGAAATGTTTTTTTACATCTTTCAGTCGCCCCCTCTCTCTGTCTCACTATCTGTGTCCCTCTCATTCTCTCACTCTCTCTTTTTCTCTCTCTCTCTGTTGCACATTTGTCATGCGCCTCCTTTTGTGTCTCTCTACCTGTCTGTATCTCTGTGTCTGTCTCTCTCTGTCTATCTCTCTCTGTATGGCTCTCTGTCTGTTTCTCTGTCTTTCTCTCTCTGTCTACCTCTGTCCCTATCTCTCTCTCTCTCTGCCTCTCTCTCTGTCTTTCTCATTCGTCCAGTTCTGTTCACAGCTCGATTCTTGCTCTGGCAGCCGATGCCATAATGAGTTCCTCGTTAGTATAGTGGTGAGTATCCCCGCCTGTCACGCGGGAGACCGGGGTTCAATTCCCCGAGGGGGAGGACGATTTTAACATCCCAATTTTTAAACCTTTGGGCACCTCCGTAAAATCCCCCCCGGAAAAGTAGAACCGAAAAAAATCAACGAAAATAATTTTAAAAGCTTTACTGGCATACGAAGAATGTATAACAACTTTCTGCACCAGTTCCTCGTTAGTATAGAGCTCTCTCTCTGTTTCCCTTTAGTGTGGGGCGTGGAGGAGGGAGAGAGAGAAAGAGATTAACAGGGTTACGGACAAAAAGCGGGGGTGTGGGACTAAGCACGACGGCTCTTTCAAAGTGACGGCACAGGCACGACGGGCCGAATGGCCTCCTTCTGTGCTGTAAGAATCCATGAAACTCAGAAAAGCTGATGAGATATACACACACAAAGAGACCAGACACACATGTTTGTGTGTGTTTGAGTCTTTGTCTCAGCACTGCATAACTACTTCCTCTACCAGGTCCTTGATAGTATAATGGTGACGATTCAATTCCCCGACATGTTCTCTCTCTTTGTGTCTCCCTTTCGCTCTTTGTTTCCCTCTCCTGTGATCTCTCCTCCCTCTGGGGCTGGTGAATGAGCCCAGGTCTGTTCACAACGCCATTCTTGCTCTGCGCTTCTGCAGAGAATGCACAGCAGTTAGTTTCGTTAGTGTGGTAACGTATCCGTTCTGCGATGGGGCGAAATGCGTCTTTAAGATGTGAAATAGTACTTAAATTGCTTCGTGTTAAAAAGCGAGGGAAAAAATAAAAGAGTAAAAAAATGCGAAAGGAGATTATCTCTTTGGGAATTTCCTTGAGCGGAGACTGTTTAGGGACTGAGTTATCTTAAACTATGGAGCGATGGGTGATTGCTATTTTATCTGAGCATCATTTAAATACTCACCTACACTGTAGTCGTGGCCGAGTGGTTAAGGCGATGGACTAAAAATCCATTGGGGTCTCCCCGTGCAAATTCGTAATCCTGCCGACTACGGTTCCAGCATATTTCATTTCAAACTGTAGCCATATTCCTGGAGAACTTATCCTGAATTCGGCGGAATTAAATTCCACAACATTCAACACCTCGAGATTTTTCTCATTTTCATTTATCTGCAAGTATTCACCAAATATACGGTCGGAAATAGAACAAAAATGAGGCAAATTACCGACAGTGTCTGTTTCTCTCCATGTCTAAGTCACTCTACGTGTGTTTATGTGTATGTCTGTCTGTGTACGTCCATTTGTTTGTGTGTGTGGACTTCTGTGTCTGCCGGTCACTCGGTAACAAGCGGGGATACTATCCTCAGCCCTCATGTCCTTCCTGGAGTCTGGTGACCAGAATTGGACACAATACTCCAGCTGTGGCCGAACTAGAGTTTTATTTATGTTTAGCATAACTTCCTGTCTTGTGTACTCTGTGACTCCATTTATGAAGCCCAGGATCCCATCTGCTTTATTAACTGCTTTGTTAACCTGTCCTGCCACCGAGGAAAGCTCTGCTCTGCTCAACTCTGTGGCAGGACGGCGCGTGAAGCCCCGATTCTCACAGACACAGTCCGCAAACATTCACAGCACCAGGGTGGCCGAGTGGTTAAGGCGTTGGATTTAAGATTCAATTGGGTTATACCCGCGTGGGTTCGAACCCCACACCTGGTAGCTCCTAAATTTAAGATCCAATTCCTTTCATCCTGCTCAGCGACACTCGTTTGTCATCAGCTGATTCTCCTACAAACAATGAGATGTTTATAGATATGGAAAAAAATCTCCCAGATGTAATTTTTAAAGTCCTGTTTGTCATCTGCTGAATCTGCATTTTTCTCTCACTCTCTCTGTCACTCTCAACTAACAAAGAGAAGGATCAGAAAGGTTTTTACATCTTTCAGTCTCCACCTCTCTCTGTCTAACGATCTGTGACCCTCTCATTCTCTTACTCTCTTTTTTCTCTCTCTGTTGCACATTTGTCATACGCCTCCTTTTTTCTCTCTACCTGTCTGTCTCTCTGTCTGTTTCTCTCTGTCTGTCTGTCTCTCTCTCTGTCTGCCTCTCTCTGACTGTCTCTGCGTTGTCTCTGTCTCTGTCCATGTCTCTCTCTCTGTCTCTCTCTCTGTCTTTCTCATTTGTCCAGTTCTGGTTACAGTTCGATTCTTGCTCTGGCAGACTTTGCACGCGTCAGTTCCATCGTTAGTATAGTGGTGAGTACCCCCGCCTGTCACGCGGGAGACCGGGGTTTAATTCCCCGACGGGGCGGACGATTTTAACATCCCAAATTTTAAACCTTTGGTCACCTCCTTAAAATCCCCCCAGGAAAAGTAGAACCGAAAAAAATCGACGAAAATAATTCTAAAAGATTTACTGGCACACGAAGAACTGTAGAACAACTTCCTGCACCAGTTCCTCGTTAGTATAGAGCCCTCTCTCTGTTTCCCTTTTGTGTGGAGGAGAGAGAGAGAGTGACAGAGAGAAAGAGATTAACAGGGTTACGGACAAAAAGCGGTGTGTGGGACGAAGCACGAATGCTCTTTCGCAGAGGTACGACGGGCCGAATGGCCTCCTTCTGTGCTGTATGAATCCAGGACACTCAGAAAAGCTTATGAGATATACACACACAAAGAGTGCAGACACACATGTTTGTGTGTGTTTGCGTCTTTGTCTCAAGCACTGCATAACTACTTCCTCTACCAGGTCCTTGATAGTATAGTGGTGAGCATTCAATTCCCCGACAGGTTCTCTCTCTTTGTGTCTCCCTTTCACTCTCTCGCTCTTTGTTTCCCTCTCCTTGATCACTCCTCCCTCTGGGGCCGGTGAATGAGCCCAGGTCTGTTCACAGCGCCATTCTTGCTCTGCGCTTCTGCAGAGCATGCACAGCAGTTAGTTTCATTCGTGTCGTAGCGTATCGGCTCTGCGATGGGGCGAAATGCGTCTTTATAGATGTAAAGCAGTACTCAAATTGCTTCGTGTTAAAAATCGAGGGGCAAAAATAGAAGAGTAAAAAAATGCGAGAGGCGATTGTCTCTGGGAATTTCCTTGACGGAGTCTGTTTAGGGACTGAGTTATCTTATTCTATAGAGCGATGGGTAATTGCTATTTTATCTGAGCAACATTAAACATCGCACCTACCCCGTTGTCGTGGCCGAGTGGTTAAGGCGATGGACTAGAAATCTATCGTGGGTCTACCTGCAGCGGTTCGAATCCTACCGGCAACGGTTCCCAGCAATTTTCATCCCATTTTATTTCAAAATGTAACCGAATCCCTGGAGAACTAATCCTGAATTAGTCCGAATTAAATCCCACACCTTCCAACACCTCGAGTGTTTTTCTCATTTTCATTGATCAGCAAGTATTCACCAAGTATACGGTCTGAAATAGAACAAAAATCAGGCAAATTACCGACAGTATTTCTCTCTGCCTGTCTGTCTCGATGTCTAAGTCACTCTATGTGTGTGTCTCTCTGTGTCTGTGTTTATGTCTGTCTGCCGGTCACTCGGGTAAGAAGCGGGGCTACTTTCCTCAGCCTTCACGTCCTTCCTAGAGTGTTGTGTCCCAGAATTGGACACAATACTTCAGCGGGGGCCGAACTAGTGTTTTATTTAGGTTTAGCATAACTTTCTGTCTTGTGTACTCTGTGCCTCCATTTATAAAGCCCAGGATCCCATCTGCTTTGTTAACCTGTCCGGCCACCGAGGAAATCTCAGCTCTGCTCAACTCTGTGGCAGGGTGGGACTTGAAGACCCGATTCTCACAGAGACTGTCTACAAGAGCCTGCCAGCACCAGGATGGCCGAGTGGTTAAGGCGTTGGACTTAAGATGCAATGGGTTTATACCCGTGTGGATTCGAGCCCCACTCCTGGTAATTCTTTAATTTCAGACCCAGTTCCTAACATCCTGCTCAGTGACACTCGTTTGTCATCTGCTGAATCCCCATCAAACAAACAATGAGATGTTTATCGATATGGAAAGTAAGATTCCGCATTTCTTTTTAATTCTTAAAGGGCTATTTTGGCATCTGCTGAATCTGCATTTTTCTCTCACTCTCTCTCTGTCACTCTCAACTAACAAAGAGAAGGATCTGAAAGGTTTTTATATCTTTCAGTCTCCACCTCTCTCTGTCTCACTATCTGTCTCACTGTCTCCCTCTCATACCCTCACTCTCACTTTGTCTGTCTCTCTGTCTTTCACAGTCTGTCTCTCTTTGTGTCTCTCTATCTTTGTGTCTCTCTGTCTCTCTCTTTGCCTCTATCTCTCTCTTTGTCCCTGAATCTCTCTCTGTCTGTCTCTCGATCACTCTGTCCAGTTCTGCTCACAGCTCGATTCCTGCTCTGGCAGACTCTGTACCTGTCAGTTCCTCGTTAGGACTAGTGATGAGTATCCCCGGCTGTCACGCGGGAGACCGGGGTACAATTTCTTGACGAGGCGGCTGCTTTTTCACATCCCCAATTTTAAACGTTTGTGCAGCTCCTTAAAGTCCTCATGGAAAATTAGGACATAAAAATTATCAATGTCATAAGCCTCCTTTTTTGTCTCTGTCTGTCTGTCAATCTCCGTCATCCTCTCTCAGTCTCTCTCTCTCTCTCTCTCAGTCTCACTTTCTGTCTGTCTCTCTCTGTCTCGCTCACTCTCTTTGTCTCTGTCTATCTCTGTTCCTCTGTCTCTCTCTTTGCCGCTGTCTCTGTCTCTGTTTCTTTCTCACTCTATCCAGTTCTGTTCACAGCTCTGTGCCTCTGTCTCTCTCTTTGTCGCTGTGTCTCTGTTTCTTTCTCACTCTATCCAGTTCTGTTAACAGTTCTGATTGATATTTATCAGTTCCTCGTCAGTACAATGGTGAGCGTCCCCGCTTGTTAACGCGGGAGACCGCGATTCAATTCCCCGAATGAAAGGGCTATTTTTAACAACCCCAATTTTAAACCTTTGTGCAGCTCCTAATAATCTTCCCTGGAAAAATGGAAGAGAAAAATATCAACTAAAATAATTTTAAAAGATTTACTGTCATATGATAAACTGTATAACAACTTACTGCACCAGTTCCTCGTTAGTATAGAGCTCTCTCTCTCTCTGTTTCCCTCTCCCTTTTGTGTGGGGCGCGGAGGAGGGAGAGAGGGATTCGTCTGTCTGGCTCTCTCTCGCATTATGTCTGTCTCCCTGTCTGTCTCTCTTTCAGTTCCTCGTTAGTTTAGTGGTGAGTATCCCCTCCTGTAATGCTGAAGCTTGTTAAGCCGAGGTTCAATTCCCTGACGGAGAGGAAGTATTATTAGAAAATCGAATTTTAAATCTTCGTGCAGATTCTGAAAATTCTCCTTGGAAAAGTGGAAGAGAAAAAAAATCCACTTTTAGAATTTGATTGATTGTTTGGAGATTGGATTCTTGGTGCCCGACTGGTGTAGAGCGATGGGCCATTCCGATTTTAACTGGGCAGCCTTTCAAAATTCAACAAACTCCCAGTAGGTTTAATCGGGAGTGACAAGGATTAAAATTCCACGGATTGTAACAGCTCGGCTTTTGAATTGATCGGCAAGATTTGACGAAATCTACGGCTGAAATACAACAAAAATCAGACAAATTACCGACAGTCTGTCTCTGTATGTCTAAGTCACTCTGTGTGTCTGTCTGTGAATGTCTGTGTCTGTCTCTCTGTATGTCTAAGTCACTCTGTGTGAATGTCTGTGAATGTCTGTGTCTGTCTCTCTGTATGTCTAAGTCACTCTGTGTGAATGTCTGAGTCTGTCTCTCTGTGTATGCGTGTGTCTGTCTGCGAATCTATCTGTGCAGGTGTTTGAGTCTTCGTCTGAAGCAATGAATAACTACTTCCTCTACCAGGTCCTTGATAGTATAATGTTGAAACATAGAAACGTAGAAGATAGGAGCAGGAGTAGGCCATTCGGCCCCTCGAGCCTGCTCCGCCATTCGATGAGATCATGGCTGATCATCCAAACTCAGTACCCTGTACCTGCCTTCGCCCCATATTCCTTGATACCTTTAGCTTTAAGAAATATATCTAACTCATTCTTGAATATAATTAATGACTTGGCCTCAACTACCTTCTGTGGTAGAGAATTCCACAGGTTCACCACTCTCTGGGTGAAGAAATTCTTCCTCATTTCTGTCCTAAATGGCTTACCCCGTATCCTTAGATTATGACCCCTGGTTCTGGACTCTCCGACCAACGGGAACATTCTTCCTGCATCTAGTTTGTCCAGACCTGTCAGAATTTTATATGTTTCGATGAGATCCCCTCTCATTCTTCTATACTCCAGCGAGTATAAGCCCAATCGACCCAATCTCTCCTCATATGTCATTCCTGCCATCCCAGGTATCAGCCTTGTGAATCTTCGCTGAACTCCTTACATGGCAAGAACATCCTTCCTCAGATAAGGCGACCAAAAGTGCACACAGTACTCAAGGTGTGGTCTCACAAGGCCCTGTACAACTGCAGCAGGACATCCCTGTTCCTATACTCAAACCCTTTCGCTATGAAGGTCAACATACCATTTGCCTTCTTCACCGCCTGCTGCACCTGCATGCTTAGCTTCAGCGACTGGTGCACAAGGACACCCAGGTCTCGTTGCACTTCCCCTTCTCCCAATCTATTGCCATTCAGATAATAGTCTGCCTTTCTGTTTTTGACACCAATGTGGATAACCTCGCATTTATCCACGTTATATTGCATTTGCTACGCTTCTGCCCACTCACCCAACCTGTCCAAATCATCCTGGAGTTTCTCAGTATCCTCCTCGCAGCACACACATCCACCCAGCTTTGTGTCATCTGCAAACTTGGAGATATTACATTTAGTTCCCTTATCTAGATCATTAATGTATACTGTGAATAGCTGGGGTCCAAGGACCGAACCCTACGGTACCCCACTAGTCACTGCCTGCCACTCGGAAAAAGACCCATTAATTCCTACTCTCTGCTTTCTGTCCGCCAACCAGTTCTCTATCCAAGTCAATACCTTGCCCCCAAGCCCATGTGCCTTAACTTTACACGCTAATCTCTTACGTGGGACCTTATCGAAGGCCATTTGAAGTCCAAATACACCACATCTACTGGTTCTCCCTTATCTATTTTCCCAGTTACATCCTCAAAAAATTCTAGTAGATTAGTCAAGCACGATTTACCTTTTGTAATCCATGTTAACTTTGTCCGATCCTGTCACTGTTTTTCAAGTGCTCAGCTATTACATCCTTTATAATGGACTCTAGCATTTTCCCCACTACCGATGTCAGGCTTACCGGTCTGTAATTCCCCGCTTTCTCTCTACCACCCTTTTTGAATAGTGGGGTAACATTTGCTACCCTCCAATCAATGGGTACAGTTCCAGGTTCCATCGAATGTTGGAAGATGATCAGCAATGCATCTACCATTTCTAGGGCCACTTCCTTAAGTACCTTAGGATATAGATTATCAGGCCCTGGGGATTTATCGGCCTTCAATCCCATCAATTTCCCTAACACCATTTCCCTGCAAATACTGATTTCTTTCAGTTCCTCCCTTTCATCAGACCCTATGTTCTCCAACATCTCTGGGAGGTTATTTATATCCTCCTTTGTGAAGACAGAACCAAAATATGCATTTAATTGGTCTGCCATTTCTTTGTTCCCCATTATAACTTCCCCCGCTTCTGACTGCAAGGGACCTTCACTTGATTTCACTAATCTTTTTCTCTTCACATATCTATAAAAGCTCTTACAATCAGTTTTTATGTTCCCTGCAAGCTTACTTTCATATTCTATTTTCCCCTTCTTAATTAATCCCTTTGTCCTCCTTTGTTGAATCCTAAACTGCTCCCAATCCTCAGCGTTACCGCTTTTTCTGGCCAATTTATAAGCCCTCTCCTTGGATCTTATGCTATCCCTAATTTCCCTTGTTAGCCATGGTTGATTCACCCTTTTTGTTTTATTCTTATGCCACACTGGGATGAACAAATTCTGTAGTTCATCCATGCAGTCTTTGAATGTTTGCCATTGCCTATCCACCGTCATTCTTTGAGTGACATTCCCCAATCAATCCTACCCAATTAAGCCTCATACCATCGTAGTTTCCTTTATTTAAATTCAGGACCCTAGTCTCTGATTCAACTACTTCACTCTGCATCCTAATGAAGAATTCTATCATATTATGATCACTCTGACCCAAGGGGCCTCGTACAACAAGATTGCTAATTAATCCTTTCTCGTTACATAATACCCAGTCTAAGATGGCCTGGTCTCTGGTTGGTTCCTCGACATATTGTTCCAGAAAACCATCGCTTAAATATTGTAGGAATTCCTCCTCCACAGTATTTTTACTAATTTTGTTAGCCCAATCTATATGTAAATTAAAGTCACCCATGATGACTGCTGTGCCCTTACTGCATGCTTCTCTAATTTTCCTTTTAATGCAGTTCCCAACCTCCGTATTACTGTTTAGAGGTCTATATACCACTCCCACTAACGTTTTCTGCCCCTTGTTATTTCTCAGTTCTACCCATACAGATTCCGCATCATCAGAGCTAATATCCTTCCTTTCAATTGTGTTAATCCCCTCTTTAACCAGCAATGCTAACCCGCCTCCGTTTCTTTTTTGCCTATCTTTCCTAAATATTGAATACCCCTGGATGTTGAGTTCCCAGCCTTGGCCACCCTGGAGCCATGTTTCTGTAATCCCAATCAAATCGTATTCATTTACCTCTATTTGCGCAGCTAATTCATCCACCTTGTTCCGAATGCTCCTTGCATTCAGACACAAAGCCTTCAGGCTTGTTTTTTTTAACGCTCTCAGACCTATATGAATTATTATTTACTGTGACCATGTTTGATTTAAACCGTTGAGTTCTTTGCCTTCTGCTTTTGTTTTTCTCCTTCAGTGTGGACGAGCTATAGTGATAGGGGACTCAATTGTAACGGGAATAGATAGGCGTTTCTCTCTGCCTGTCTGTCTCTCTCGATGTCTAAGTCACTCTGTGTGTGTGTCTGTGTTTATGTGTATGTCCAATTGTTTGTTTGTATGTTGGCTTTCTGTTTCTGTCTAGTAGCTACCTTCACTGGGCTACCAAACAGGACTCTGATGGCCGCAACTATTGTGTCCAGTGTGGGGGAAGAGGTCGGTGCCTCTACTTTTGGGCCAAAAGCTGTGCAATTCTTTGTTAGCATATCCTTCCACGGATTCCGACAGACTTTCTCCAGTGCCCAGTCTTCCCGCACCCGAAGCAGTTACGCTTCGTGTCGGAAGGCTTACCACCTTCCTGGTGCCACTCCTTCTTATCCTGACTGGGCTTTATCTCATGCATCTTCCCTGACCACTGCCTCCTCGGCGATCCGGGGATCTCTTGGGTCAAACCAAAGCTCAGCCTTGGCT
Organism: Squalus acanthias; assembly: GCA_030390025.1. Taxonomy (NCBI): domain Eukaryota; kingdom Metazoa; phylum Chordata; class Chondrichthyes; order Squaliformes; family Squalidae; genus Squalus; species Squalus acanthias. The sequence goes on from JASTWF010000178.1 coordinate 771,270, forward strand.
TTTACTCGTGGCAAGCTGTTTGCCACTAGGCTACGGAGCCAGTGGGCCAGCTCGTCCCTGTTCAGGTTAGCCCTGTCGAGAGCCCCATTACAAGCACCCCTGTACACCGGCCACAGCCTGTCTGCGAAAGCCTGTGGTGTCTCCCCTGCGAGCTGCACTGTTTTCTCCACCCGGGAGAAAGGACTTCCCTCATTCATTCCCATGGCCTCTAAAACTTCCTCCCTGACGGCAGCATACCCATTCCGTCCTCTCTTGCTCTCAGTAGAGAGTGACTGGTACAATTTGCCATCTAATGAGAACAGGAGCATTTTTGCCATCTCTGCATCGTCACAATCGTTGATGGCTGCTGCCTGCTCCACCTCCATGAAGTGGACTGAGGGGTCTTCCTTTTGGGTAAGTTTACTCAGGTGGCTTACCACAGCCCTAAGCTGTTGTGTACCGTGGGGAGCCAAGACTTGACTTCCAAGGGGTCCCTGACCTCCACCACCGGCGGGCGGGACGAATTTTTGCTGTCGTGCTGGACACATTGGCCCTGGCTCCGACTTCTCCTGCATCGGTTCGCCCTCCTCTCCCTGCTGCCAGACCGAGTCAAAACTCGGCGCCACAGGTGCTGGTGTGCACTCCCTGTCAGCCTCACAGATTGTCTGCACCTCCTGCTGCCTAACCAAGCTTCTCCTTGGCGCCACAGGTGGTGGTCGAACAGTCTCCCCCTGCTCTTCCAGGTCTGCCTGGGCCGCACCCGGGCTTATCAGGCACAGCATGCCTTTTGTCTTGGACAGAGCAAGGTTCAGACTCTTAATCTGCTTCTGACAGGGGCCGTGGTCCCCTACCTCAAACTCCCTTGTACTGGCTACTCTGTAGGCTGCCTGAACATCATTTAACTTCTCTGTGATTTCCCTTAATTGCTTGGCAAGGCGGGTGTTCTCTTCCCGCAATGCCAGTTCACTACTTTTGAACTCGGTGGCCTGACACTGGAGGTATCCCTTACTGGCACGGTGTTCCTCCAGCATCTGTGACTGTCCTGATTTTTTGTGCCGAGCTCTGCTAACAACCTATCCCCTGCTATAGCTCTGGCACGGGACATAGAATCAAAGAGTTATACAGCACAGATAGAGGCCCTTCGGCCCATCGTGTCCGCGCCGGCCATCAAGCCCTGTCTAATCTAATCCCATATTCCAGCATTTGATCCGTAGCCTTGTATGCTATGGCATTTCAAGTGCTCATCCAAATGCTTCTTGAATGTTGTGAGGGTTCCTGCCTCCACAACCCTTTCAGGCAGTGAGTTCCAGACTCCAACCACCCTCTGGGTGAAAAAGTTCTTTCTCAAATCCCTTCTAAACCTCCCGCCCTTTACCTTGAATCTATGCCCCCTTGTTATAGACCCCTCTACTAAGGGAAAAAGCTCCTTAGTATCCATCCTATCTATGCCCCTCATAATTTTGTACACCTCAATCATGTCCCCCCTCAGCCTCCTCTGCTCCAAGGAAAACAAACCCAATCTGCCCAGTCTCTCTTCATAGCTGAAGCACTTCAGCCCGGGTAACATTCTGGTGAATCTCCTCTGCACCCTCTCCAAAGCGATCACATCCTTCCTGTCGTGTGGCGACCAGAACTGCACACAGTATTCCAGATGTGCCCTAACCAGTGTTTTATACAGCTACATCATAACCTCCTTGCTCTTATATTCTACGCCTCGGCTAATGAATGCAAGTATCCCATATGCCTTTTTTACCACCTTATCCACCTGTTCCGCCGCCTTCAGGGATCTGTGTACTTGCACACCAAGATCCCTCTGACCCTCCGTCTTGCCTAGGGTCTTACCATTCATTGTGTATTGCCTTGCCTTGTTAGTCCCTCCAAAGTGCATCACCTCGCACTTTTCCAGATTAAATTCCATTTGCCACTGTTCCGCCCATCTGACCAACCCATCTATATCGTCCTGCAGACTGAGGCTACCCTCCTCGCTATTTACCACCCTACCAATTTTTGTATCATCCCCGAACTTACTGATCATACCTTTTACATTCATATCCAAGTCGTTAATGTAGACCACAAACAGCAAGGGACCCAGCACCGATCCCTGTGGTACCCCACTGGCCACAGGCTTCCAGTCACAAAAACAACCTTCGACCATCACCCTCTGCCTTCTGCCACTGAACCAGTTTTGTATCCAATGTGCCAAGGCACCCTGGATTCCATTGGGCTCTTACCTTCTTGACCAGTCTCCTGTGCGGGACTTTATCGAAGGCCTTACTGAAATCCATGTATACCACATCCACTGCGTTACCCTCATCCACACACCTAGTCACCCCCTCAAAAAATTCAATCAAATTAGTCAGACATGATCTTCCTTTGACAAAGCCATGTTGGCTAACCCTGATTAATCCTTGCCTCTCCAAGTGGAGAATGATTTTGTCCCTCAGAATTTTTTCCAATAATTTTCCTACCACTGATGTTAGGCTCACTGGCCTTTAGTTCCCCGGTTTTTCCCTACTCCCTTTCTTGAATAATGGTACTACATTAGCGGTTCTCCAGTCCTCTGGCACATCCCCTCTGGCCAGAGAGGTTCTGAATATATGTGTTAGAGCCCCCGCAATCTCCTCCTTTGCCTCACACAGCAGCCTAGAATACAGTTGGCTTTCTTCCTTTAGCTCTTCTGTGAGAGCCTGAATGCGCTTCCCCATAAGCTGCATTTGTTTCTGGGAGCAGGCCAACCATATGGCTTTCTCCACAGACTTATTGTATTCCTTGCTCTCAGTCCATGCAGCTGCAGCGTGCATAGGACGTTCAGCATGCAACAGCCTGAGGACCCATTTCTTGGTGTTATTTACTTTTTTATATACATAGGATGACATCCTCTCTTCCATTTTTGTTCTCTCCTCAAAACCAGCATTTACTGCTTCACAACCCTTTCGCCAAAGTCCTGCCATGGTCGCCATTTATGTAAGGGGTATCTTAATCGCTCCCACACCTATCCGGTTCCTAGACTTTGGACTTATTTAGGGGTTGTGAACAAAATTGCAGTAAACGACAGGTTCTGATGAAAGAATTTTACTTTATTAAAAGAAAAAGGTAACAAACTTGAAACACACTTATTACTTAAACACAGATTTGGGGAACACACGGTACAAGCGAGGGAAATGACAATATATCAAACAAAACCTTATCCCTCCCAAAGATCCCACTATCTAGCTAGGTTTTTGGTTTCAGGAGATCAGGGATAATGCTCACCAACGAATCCTTGACAGGATTTTAGAGTCTTTTGTTTAAAAGACTCCGTAAGGCCCTTGGTGCTGCGAGGTGTCTGATGGCCACTGCGGCAGTCGCTCTGGTTTCTTCTTGCATGCTGGTCTTCTGGCCTTCTTTCTCGTGGCTTGTGGAAAGTTTTGCTGGAGCAGAGAGAGAGCTGTGTCCGCGTCGCCAGTCAGTCCAAAAGAAGAGAGAGATTATGGCACAGGCTTACATAAGAACATAAGAACATAAGAAATAGGAGCAGGAGTAGACCAATCGGCCCCTCGAGGCTGCTCCACCATTCAATGAGATCATGGCTGATCTGATCCAACCTCAACTCTAAAGAACACAAGAAGTAGGAGCAGGACCCGGCCACTCAGCCCCTGGGCCCGCTCCGCCACCCACAGGGCCTTGACCGATCCGAACTCACTCATGTCCAATTTCCAGCCCGCTCCCCGTAACCCCTAATTCCCTTTACTTCTAGGAAACGTGCTATTTCGGTTTTAAATTTATTCAATGAAGTAGCTTCCATAGCTTTCTGGGGTAGCAAATTCCACAGACCCACTACCCTCTGAGTGAAAAAGTTTTTCCTCATCTCAGTTTTGAAAGAGCAGCCCCTTATTCTAAGTTTATGTCCCCTAGTTCTAGTTTCTCCCATCATTGGGAACATCCTCACCGCGTCCACCCGATCAAGCCCCTTCACAATCTTATATATTTCAATAAGATCGCCTCTCATTCTTCTGAACTCCAATGAGTAGAGTCCCAAAATACTCAACCTCTCCTCGTATGTCCACCCCCTCATCCCCGGAATTAACCGAGTGAACCTTCTTTGTACTGTCTCGAGAGCAAGTATGTCTTTTCTTAAGTATGGACACCAAAACTGTATGCAGTACTCCAGGTGCGGTCTCACCAATACCCTATACAACTGCAGCAATACCTCCCTGTTTTTATATTCTATCCCCCTAGCAATAAAAGCCAACATTCCATTGGCTTTCTTGATCACCTGCTGCACCTGCATGCTAACTTTTTGATTTTCTTGCACCAAGACCCCCAGATCCCTTTGTACTGCAGTACTTTCCAGTTTCTCGCCATGAAGATAATAACTTGCTCTCTGATTTTTCCTGCCAAAGTGCATAACCTCACATTTTCCAAATTTGTATTGCATCTGCCAAATCTCTGCCCACTCACCCAGCCTGTCTATATCCCCTTGTAGGTTTTTTATGTCCTCCTCACTCTCTACTTTCCCTCCCATCTTTGTATCATCTGCAAACTTTGATATGTTACACTCGGTCCCCTCCTCCAAATCGTTAATATAGATTGTAAAGAGTTGGGGACCCAGCACCGACCCCTGCGGAACACCACTGGCTACTGGCTGCCAGTCCGAGAATGAACCATTTATCCCAACTCTCTGCTTCCTGTTAGATAACCAATCCTCCACCCATGCCAGAATATTACCCCCAATCCAGTGATTTTTTATCTTGAGTAATAATCTTTTATGTGGCACCTTGTCGAATGCCTCCTGGAAGTCTAAATACACTACATCCACTGGTTCCCCTTTATCCACCCTGTACGTTATGTCCTCAAAGAACTCGAGCAAATTTGTCAGACATGACTTCCCCTTCATAAAGCCATGCTGACTATGTCCTATTAAATTATGTTAATCTAAATGTTCCGTTACTGTCTCCTTAATAATAGACTCCAAAATTTTACCCACCACAGATGTTAGGCTAACTGGTCTATAATCTCCAGCCTTCTGCCTACAACCCTTTTTAAATAAGGGTGTTACATTAGCAGTTTTCCAATCTGTCGGGACCTTTGCTGAGTTCAGGGAGTTTTGGAAAATTATTACCAAAGCATCCACAATTCCTACTGCCACTTCCCTCAAGACCCTAGGATGTAAGCCATCAGGTCCAGGGGATTTATCTGCCTTGAGTCCCAGTATTTTACTGAGTATCAATTCCTTAGTGATTTTAATCATATTTAGCTCCTCCCCCACTAGAGCCCCCTGTTTGTCCAGTGTTGGGATATTCTTAGCGTCCTCTACCGTAAAGACTGAAACAAAATATTTGTTCAGCATTTTTGCCATCTCCATGTTTCCTACCATTAATTTCCCGGTCTCATCCTCTAAGGGACCTACGTTTGCCTCAACCACCATTTTTCTTTTTATATAACTATAGAAACTCTTGCTATCTGTTTTTATATTTTTGCTAATTTATTTTCATAGTCTATCTTCCCTTTCTGAATCAATCCTTCAGTTACTTTTTGTTGTCTTTTGAAGACTTCCCAATCTTCTATCCTCCCACTAACTTTGGCTACCTTATATGTCCTTGTTTTTAGTTAGATTTCTTTACTTAGCCATGGATGGCTGTCATTTCTTTGACACCCTTATTTCCTCAGTGGAATATATTTATTTTGAAAGTTGTAAAATAACTCCTTGAATGAACACCACTGCTCATGTAGCGTCTTACCCTTTAATCTATTTTCCCAGTCCACTTTAATCAATTCTGCTCTCATACCATCAAAGTCTCCTTTATTCAAGCTCACTACGCTTGTTTAAGAACCAACCTTCTCACCCTCTAATTGGATATGGAATTCAACCATGTTATGGTCACTCATTCCAAGGGGCTCCTTAACTAGGACATTATTAATTATTCCTGACTCATTACACAGGACCAGGTCCAAGGTTGCTTGCCCCCTTGTAGGATCAGTTACATATTGCTCAAGAAATCCATCCCTAACACACTCAATAAACTCTTCCTCAAGGCTGCCCTGCCCAATTTGATTTGTCCAGTTAATATGATAGTTAAAATCCCCCATAATTATAGCTGTTCCCTTATTACATGCCCCAACTATTTCCTGATTAATACTTCTTCCAACAGAGTTGCAACTATTAGGAGGCCTTTTTAGTACGCACACCAGTGTTTTTTTCCCCTTATTATTCCTTATCTCAACCCAAACTGTTTCATTATCCTGATCTTTTGACCCAATATCATTTCTCTGTATTTCAGTGATTCCTTCCTTTATTAACATAGCCACCCCTCCTCCCCTTCCTTCCTGCCTGTCCTTCCTGATTGTTAAATACCCTGGCATATTTAATTCCCAGACGTTGTCACCCTGCAGCCATGTTTCTGTAATGGCCACAAGATCATACCCATACATAGTTATTTGTGCCATTAACTCGTCCATTATTTACGAATGCTACGTGCATTCAGATAAAGAATTTTCAAATGTGTTTTGTGGCACTTACTTCCTGCTTTTTCCTTATTTAACACTTTACCTTTTACTCCATACCTTCTGTCCCTTCCTGACATGCTTTCCTCTGTCTCCCTGCTCAGGTTCCCAACCCCCTGCCACATTAGTTTAAATCCTCCCCAACAGCACGAGCAAACACTCCCCCAAGGACAGCGGTCCCGGCCCTGCCCAGGTGCAGACAGTCCGGTTTGTACTGGTCCCACTTCCCCCAGAACCGGTTCCAATGTCCCAGGAATTTGAATCCCTCCCCCTTGCACCATTCCTCTAGCCACGTATTCATTTGAAATATCCTCCTATTTCTACTCTGACTAGCACGTGACACTGGTAGCAATCCTGAGATTACTACCTTTGAGGTCCTATTTTTTAATTTACCTCCTTATACTGTTTCTTTTTCGCGCTCAAAAACCCCTTACCAAGACGAATTCCTTTTTGAATGTAAATGACCATTGCTTTGTCCAATTGTCTATTTTTTGGCGGACTTGCCAGTTCCGATGGTTTTTGCTTAGTGTTAATCGCTTTCCGATTTAAAACACGGCCTCATCTACGCGCCAAATCTTCACCCTATTGTCCTTCTGTTGGCGGGCTTTTAAATCTGTTCTCTGGATACCTGGTTGATTGGTTTTTTGGATGGGATAATGGCTATGAAACTGTGTGATCGAAGTTATATTGTCATTGAATCGTTTTTTAGATTACCAGCATCTTGTTTGCCCCTGGGAATCCATATTTGAATGTGACTGTGAGTTTTGCTATGTCTCAATCAATTCCCAGACAGCTTGATCTGTTCACTGACCGTCCGCGCCCCGATGCAGCATGTGTCTGTGACAAAAATGTCTCTCCCAACAATAAGATTCGAAAAGTCATTTTCCTCAGTGTTTTCTCCTTGTGATCTTTAGGTTTTTACATCAAATCACTTCACTGAGGTCCCATCATCCCCAGATTGCATGAAAAGTCCAAAAATCACTCCCTTTAGGGCTCTGTTCGAGTTTCTGGGGGATTTTGCGAAGCCTGCACTGTCTCTCTCTCTCTATGTCTGAGTCACTGTCTGTCTGTGTTTATGTCCGTCTGTTTACATCCATCTGTGTGTCTTTCTGTTTCTGTCTATGTGAGTGTATGTTTCTGTCTCTGTGTGTGTGTCTGTGCTTATGTGTGTGTTTGTCTGCGTCTGCCTGTGTTAATGTGTGTGTCTCTGTGAATGTGTGTTTCTTTCTGTGTCTTTCTCTGCTCTGCTCAACTCTGTGGCAGTTTGGGGCTTGAAGTACCGATTCTCACAGAGAAAGACCACATTTTACAGCACCAGGATGGCCGAGTGGTTAAGGCTTTGAACTTAAGACCCGATGGGTTTGTGCACCCGTGGGTTCGAGCCCCACACCTGGCAGCTCCTAAATTTAAGGAGAACAGAACAAAATCAATGACATAGCCTCCTTTTTTGCGTATTTCTGTCTCATTCTCTCTCTCAGTCTCCATTTGGCTCTGTCTGTCTCTTTGTCTTTGTCTGTCTCTGTCTCTCTCTGCGTCTCGGTCTCTGACCGTCTGTGTCTCTGCCTGTCTCTATGACTTTCTCTGTGTCTCTTTCGCATTTGTCCAGTTCTGTTCACAGCCCGATTCCTGCCCTGACAGCCGTCCTACCCAGCAATTCCTTGTTAGTATAATGGCGAGGATCCACGCCTATCTCGCGGGAGACCGGGGTTCAATTCCCCGACGGGGAGGAAGCATTTTTAACATTTCGAATTTTAAAACTTGATGCACATCCTTAAAATTCTCATTTGTAAAATAGAACAGAAATAAATCATCTAAACTAATTTTAAAAGATTTACTGGCATATGAAGAACTGTATAACTACATCCTGCACCAGTTCCTCGTAAGTATAGAGTTCTCTCTCTGTTTACCTCTCCCTTTTGTGTGGGGCGCAGAGGAGGGAGAGAGTGACAGAGAAAAAGAGATTAACAGGGTTACTGACAAAAAGCGGGGTTGTGGGACTGAGCACGACTGTTCTTTCAAAGAGGCAGCACAGACACGAGGGGCCGAATGGCCTCCTTCTGCGCTGTAAGAATCTATGAATCCATGAAACTCAGAAAAGCTTCTTAAATAAGTGACATACACACTCACATACATTACATAGGATATACGGAACAGAATCAGGCCATTCGGCAATGCGAAGGAGGGAGAGAGAGACAGAGAGAGTGATTGACAAAAATGGTGGCTTATGACATTGATTTTTTTCTGTTCTCTTTTTCCAAGGAGGATTTTAAGGAGTTGCACAAAGGTGTTAAATTTGGGATGTGAATAATCATCCCGCCCGCCGGTCTGTCCACAGCGCGATTCTTGCTCTGCGCTTCTGCAGTGAAGGCAATTCAATTCAATTCGCGGCGGCCTTCTTAGTTATATTTCTTGCTGTAGCGTCGTGTTATAAAGCTACAGAGAAAAAAAGAAAATAAAAAAACGCGAGAGGTGATTGTCTCTGAGAATTTTCTTGAGCGGAGACTGTTTAGGGACTGAGTGCTCTTTTGCTGCACAGCGATGGATGATTGCGATTTTATCTGAGCAACATTTAACGATTCACAGACCCAGTAGTCGTGGCCGAGTGGTTAAGGCGATGGACTAGAAATCCATTGGGGTCTCCCCGCGCAGGTTCGAATCCTGCCGACTACGGTTCCAGCAATTTTCATCCCATTTCATTTCAAAATGTAACCAAATCTCTGGAGAACTAATCCTGAGTTAGGCGGAATTAAATCCCACAACTTTCAACACCTGGAGATTAGGCTCATTTTCATTCATCTGCAAGTATTCACCAAATATACGGTCGGAAATAGAACAAAAATCAGGCAAATTAGCGACAGTGTTTCTCTCTCTGTCTGAATCACTGCCTGTCTGTGTTTATGTCCGTCTGTTTACATCCATGTGTGTGTTTGGCTGTGTTAATGTGTGTGTTTCTCAACTCTGTAGCAGGTTGGGGCTTGAAGTCCCGATTCTCAGAGAGACAGTCCACAGTCATTCACAGCACCAGGATGGCCGAGTGGTTAAGGCGTTGGACTTAAGATCCAATGGGTTTATGCCCGCGTGGGTTCGAACCCCACTCCTGGTAGCTCTTTAATTTAAGGAGAACAGAACAAAATCAATGTCATAGCCTCCTTTTTTGCGTATTTCTGTCTCATTCTCTCTCTCAGTCTCCATTTGGCTCTGTCTGTCTCTTTGTCTTTGTCTGTCTCTGTCTCTCTCTGCGTCTCGGTCTCTGACCGTCTGTGTCT
>JASTWF010000178.1:793497-853497 GCA_030390025.1 Squalus acanthias
TACATCCTGCACCAGTTCCTCGTAAGTATAGAGTTCTCTCTCTGTTTACCTCTCCCTTTTGTGTGGGGCGCAGAGGAGGGAGAGAGTGACAGAGAAAAAGAGATTAACAGGGTTACTGACAAAAAGCGGGGTTATGGGACTGAGCACGACTGTTCTTTCAAAGAGGCAGCACAGACACGAGGGGCCGAATGGCCTCCTTCTGCGCTGTAATAATCTATGAATCCATGACACTCAGAAAAGCTTCTTAAATAAGTGACAGACACACTCACATACATTACATAGGATATACGGAACAGAATCAGGCCATTCGGCAATGAGAAGGCGGGAGAGAGAGACAGAGAGAGTGATTGACAAAAATGGTGGCTTATGACATTGATTTTTTTCTGTTCTCTTTTTCCAAAAAGGTGTTAAATTTAGGATGTGAATCATCGTCCCATCCGCCGGTCTGTCCACAGCGCGATTCTTGTTCTGCGCTTCTGCAGTGAAGGCAATTCAATTCAATTCGCGGCGGCCTTCTTAGTTATATCTCTTGCTGTAGCGTCGTGTTATAAAGCTACAGAGAAAAAAATAAAAATAAAAAAAACGCGAGAGGTGATTGTCTCTGAGAATTTTCTTGAGCGGAGACTGTGCAGGGACTGAGTGCTCTTTTGCTGCACAGCGATGGATGATTGCGATTTTATCTGAGCAAAATTTAACCATTCACAGACCTAGTAGTCGTGGCCGAGTGGTTAAGGCGATGGACTAGAAATCCATTGGGGTCTCCCCGCGCAGGTACGAATCCTGCCGACTACGGTTCTAGCAATTTTCATCCCATTTCATTTCAAAATGTAACCAAATCTCTGGAGAACTAATCGTGAGTTTGGCGGAATTAAATCCCACAACTTTCAACACCTGATATTAGGCTCATTTTCATTCATCTGCAAGTATTCACCAAATATACGGTCGGAAATAGAACAAAAATCAGGCAAATTAGCGACAGTGTTTCTCTCTCTGTCTGTGTTTATGTCCGTCTGTTTACATCCATCTGTGTTTTTGGCTGTGTTAATGTGTGTGTTTCTCAACTCTGTCGCAGGTTGGGGCTTGAAGTCCCGATTCTCAGAGAGACAGTCCACAGTCATTCACAGCACCAGGATGGCCGAGTGGTTAAGGCGTTGCACTTAAGATCCAATGGGTTTATGCCCGCCTGGGTTCGAACCCCACTCCTGGTAGCTCTTTAATTTAAGGAGAACAGAACAAAATCAATGTCATAGATTCCCTTTTTGCGTATTTCTGTCTAATTGTCTCTCTCCAAGTCTCCATTTGTCTCTGTCTGTCTCTTTGTATTTGTCTGTCTCTGTCTCTCTCTGCGTCTCGGTCTCTGACCGTCTGTGTCTCTGCCTGTCTCTATGTCTTTCTCTGTGTCTCTTTCGCATTTCTCCAGTTCGTTTCACAGCCCGATTCCTGCCCTGACAGCCGTCCTATCCAACAATTCCTCGTTAGTATAGTGGTGAGTATCCCCGCCTGTCACGCAGAAGACCGGGGTTCAATTCCCCGACGGGGAGGAAGCATTTCTAACATTTCGAATTTTAAAACTTTATGCACATCCTTAAAATTCTCCTTTGTATTATAGAACAGAAATAAATCATCTAAACTAATTTTAAAAGATTTACTGGCATATGAAGAACTGTATAACTTCATCCTGCACCAGTTCCTCATAAATATAGAGTTCTCTCTCTGTTTACCTCTCCCTTTTGTGTGGGGCGCAGAGGAGGGAGAGAGTGACAGAGAAAAAGAGATTAACAGGGTTACTGACAAAAAGCGGGGTTATGGGACTGAGCACGACTGTTCTTTCAAAGAGGCAGTGTCGTAAGAATGAGCCTTACGCGTGGTGAACTTAAAGTAAGCTTTAATCAACTAAAAAAGGTGCTGCATACAAGAGGTCTTACTCTATGCCTCTCCAGGATCCAACTGCTCAGTCCAGTATTTATCCTGGACTAATCCCAGGAAGTTATGCAATAAAGTTCGAGTCACAGGAAGCTGTATTGTGTTACCACATTCTCCCCCCCCAAATGATTAGGAGGCCGGGATGCTCCCTCCATTTCGTAGCCGCCGGACGAGGGAGAGCCGCACCCGTTTGGGTTCTCGTAGCGGTCGAGGGCCCCTAGCCCGTTTACCCGCCGCGGGCCGTGGACCAGAGTCCGAGTGATCCAGCCCGCTCTGTGAGGGGTCAGGACGATCCTGACTGTGTACTGGTGCCCGAACGGGTGTCGGGCAGGGCTGTGGCAGATCCGTTTCCGAGCGTATGGTACGGGGTGGATCGTGGCTCATAGTCAGTCTGCCCCAGGTCGGCACGCTGGAGTGAGGTACCAGCCGGCGTCAGATCCAGATCATGATGAGAGGCACCTGGCGAGCCCAGAGATGTGCCTGGTACAATATCATCCCCTGGTGTCCCTCTATGTTTCGGCGGGCAGGGAGCCAGATCCCGCAATGACACGGTAGATTCCCGACCGTCAGGATACCGAATATAGGCGTAGGTAGGGTTGACGTCAGTGAGCTCAACCTCATCTACCAGGGGGTCATTCTTAGACGCCCGGACATATCTTCGGAGTAGCACTGGTCCCGGTGCAGTCAGCCACGACGGGAGAGATATCCCATAGGATGAGCGACGCTGAAATCGGAAGAACCGTTCATGAGGCGTCGTATTTGTGGCGGTCGAAAGGAGGGACCGTGTGGAGTGTAATGCGTCTGGAAGTACTGCTTCCCATTGCTGGTTGGGTAGGCCCCGAGATCTCAAAGCCAGACGTACCGCATTCCAGATGATAGCGTTAAAACGCTCGACTTGCCCATTCCCGACCGGATGATAAGGCGTCGTTCTGCTGGCAGCAATACCCCGTTCCGAGAGATAGGCCTTGAGTTCTCCTGACATAAAAGAAGGGCCCCGATCCGAATGAACATAGGATGCCATGCCACAGAAAGCAAATACCTGCTCAAGGCAGCTGATAACCGTGGTCGTCAGCATATTGGGGCAGGGAAAGGCAAACGGAAAACGGGAATACTCATCGACCATGTTCAATAGATAAGTGTTGCGAGTTGAAGAGGGCAACGGCCCCTTAAAATCGATGCTAAGCCGTTGCATTGGCTGGGTCGCATGTATGAGTATACCACCCGAGGGGCGGAAAAACTGAGGTTTCAATTCCGCACAGACTCTGCAGTCCGAGCACATCTTCTTTACATCCCCAGTAGAGAATGGGAGATTTCGGGACCGCACGAAGTGTAGCATGCGAGTAACGCCCGGATGACACAACCCATCATGGATGTCTACGAGCGTAGAGGGTGCCATGGCGGAGCAGAATGCTCGTGTGAGGGTATCCGGAGCCACATTCTCCTTGCCAGGTCGATAGTGGATGGTGTAACCAAAAGAGGCCAATTCCAGCCGCCAAAGCTGGATTTTATTATTTTTAATTTTGGTCCGTTTTCGATTATCGAGCATGAAGGCGACCGATCGCTGGTCCGTGATTAAGGTAAAGTGCTGGCGAGCTAGGAGATGAGTCCACTTCCGTACTGCCTCTATGATGGCTGTAGCTTCTTTCTCGACTGGAGGATAATGTAGCTCAGCCCCTTGAAAAGTCCTGGACAAAAATGCCACCGGACGACCTTCCTGATTCAGAGTGGCCGAGATCGCCACCTCTGAGGCATCACACTCAACAACAAAAGGAAGACTCTCATCGATGGAGTGAAGAGCCGCTTTCTCCAACTGTTTTTTCAGGAGGTTAAAGGCTGCAACAGCCGCTGTGTCCAGTGGGAATGTGCTGGCCTTCAGTAGAGGTTGGATTCGGTCCGAGAAGTTAGGAATCCATTTAGCATAGTATGCAAACAGGCCGAGGGCCCGGCGCAAGGAGGCCGGATTCTTAGGTGGCGGGAGTTCTTGGAGTGGGCGAAGCCTTTCAGGGTCAGGTTTAATGATGCCATTGCCCACACAATAGCCAAGGTTGTTGATGGTTGGTTGTGACTCAATGGATTTAGCCGCATTTAATGTCAAATTACGGTGCTGGAGTGCATCCCAAAATCGTTGGAGATTGGCGTCATGTTCCCGCTGATTGCGACCTGCGACAGTAATATTGTCCAGATAAGGAAACGTATCCTTCAAGTCTTCCTGTTTGACCAGGTCATCCATTGCTCGCTGGAAGACAGCCACTCCATTAGTGACCCCAAAGGGGAGGCGACGAAATTGATACAGCCGTCCATTGGCTTCAAAGGCCGTATACTGCTTGTCTGAGACCTTCAAGGGTACCTGATGATAGGCACTTTTCAGATCATATGTTGAGAACACCGTGTACTCAGCCAGTTTATTAACCATATCATCGATGCGCGGCAATGGGTATGCGTCCAAGTCCGTATATTGATTGATGGTCTGTGAATAGTCAATGCACAGCCGTTTCTTGTGAGTTTGTAGAGGGTTCTTAACAATAACGACCTGGGCGCGCCATGGCGACGAACAAGGCTCGATGATATCCTCTGCTAAAAGCCGAGAAATCTCAGCCGCAATAAAAGACTGGTCTTCCTGACTGAAACGTCGTGACTTTGTTATAATCGGTTTGCATCGAGGAGGGATACTGGTAAACAGTGAGGGTTCATCCAGTGAAGCTGCTGACAATGCACAGAACGGTAATCGAGGTCGTATATTAGAAATAGTGAGTTCAGGTTTGGATCCGCCGAACTCAATGGTGAGCTTCTTATGCTGCTTTTGAAAATCCAGCCCTAAGATAAGATCACTACATAAGTCCTTGAGCACCGAAAGCCGGGTGGAGGGATACCTGTGACCATTAAGTGTTATTTCAACCATACAAAAGCCAGAAATTCTGGTATTAAGTGATGACTGAGCCATCGCAATTGCCTGGTCCGATGGGAAAACATGTAGCTTTAACTCTGCAACAATCTGTTCCCTAATGAAACTATCAGTGCTACCTGAGTCAATTAAGGCATCTAAAGTATGTCCATTAATTGATGCTTTTGTAGCTGCATGGAATAGGTTCTGAGGACAAGCAGCTGTAATTGGTGTCGTTGCACAAAGAGTGGCTGAAACTCTAGGTGTGTTTCTTCGAGAGAAAACCCGAGAGGAAGCACGATAGATTTTAGCCGGAACATCTTGATAGGCCCTTACCGGGGCAGTTCGGTAGGACTTAGCTTGATAAGCCCTCGTAGAGGCTCTTGAAAGGCAAACCTTTGCAAAATGACCCTTTTTGTTGCAATGACTGCAAAACGCATTGCGAGCAGAGCAGAATTTCCGAGGGTGAAACTCATCACCACAAAAGAAGCATTTCTTAGATTGCCAAGAGGCTGCCACAGTGGGGTCATCATCCTCTTCATCAGTGAAGTCATCAGATTGATCGTCAGGGATAAAGTCCTCCCTAATAGAGTTCACCTGTGGCCTCTTAAATTGCCTGACTGTAGTTAAGGCAGCAGACCGAGGTCTGGGCACTGTATAAAGGTCTGCATTTCTTTTTGCCAGATCTAGAGAGCAAGCCATGTCATAAGCTCTCTGAAGCTCAAGTGTCTTACTTTCCAGTAGACGCTGGCGTATAAATGGGGAGGCAAGTCCGCAGATGAAAGCATCACGGATCATTTCTTCACGGAACAGCTCAGCTGAGGCCGCCTGAAAGTTACAGTCCATACTAAGTCTGCGAAGCTCTTGGAGGAATTTATCAATGGATTCCTCCGGCCCTTGTTGGGCTGTAGCTAGTAGATGTCTGGCATAGACCTCATTCGGTGTCTTAGTATATAGTCTTTTAAGCATCCGAATTGCCTCCTCGTAATTGCCCCATTCCTCAACATACTGAAATACATTCGGAGTGACACAGTTGATGAGTATCCGCAACTTTGTGTCATCATCAGCCTTGCAATATTCGAGAAAATTGTTAAACGTGCGATACCAGTGTTTCCACACCTTACCGGCTGCTGGGGTGTTTGGGTCCAAGTCAAGACGCGATGGTTTAAGGATGTTTTCCATGATGGGTGATTCCCTGGATCTTTAGTTCCGAGTTCGTCCAAAAAGTTTGAGTGCGAAGTTTTTCAAAGTTGATTAAATTGTCGTAAGAATGAGCCTTACGCGTGGTGAACTTAAAGTAAGCTTTAATCAACTAAAAAAGGTGCTACATACAAGAGGTCTTACTCTATGCCTCTCCAGGATCCAACTGCTCAGTCCAGTATTTATCCTGGACTAATCACAGGAAGTTATGCAATAAAGTTCGAGTCACAGGAAGCTGTATTGTGTTACCACAGGCAGCACATTTCTAACATTTCGAATTTTAAAACTTTATGCACATCCTTAAAATTCTCCTTTGTTTTATAGAACAGAAATAAATCATCTAAACTAATTTTAAAAGATTTACTGGCATATGAAGAACTGTATAACTTCATCCTGCACCAGTTCCTCGTAAGTATAGAGTTCTCTCTCTGTTTACCTCTCCCTTTTGTGTGGGGCGCAGAGGAGGGAGAGAGTGACAGAGAAAAAGAGATTAACAGGGTTACTGACAAAAAGCGGGGGGGTGGGACTGAGCACGACTGTTCTTTAAAAGAGGCAGCACAGACACGAGGGGGCGAATGGCCTCCTTCTGCGCTGTAAGAATCTATGAATCCATGACACTCAGAAAAGCTTCTTAAATAAGTGACATACACACTCACATACATTACATAGGATATACAGAAAAGAATCAGGCCATTCGGCAATGAGAAGGAGGGAGAGAGACACAGAGAGAGTGATTGACAAAAATGGTGGCTTATGACATTGATTTTTTTCTGTTCTCTTTTTCCAAGGAGGATTTTAAGGAGTTGCACAAAGGTGTTAAATTTGGGAAGTGAATAATCATCCCGCCCGCCGGTCTGTCCACAGCGCGATTCTTGCTCTGCGCTTCTGCAGTGAAGGCAATTCAATTCGCGGCGTCCTTCTTAGTTATATTTCTTGCTGTAGCGTCGTGTTGTAAAGCTACAGAGAAAAAAAGAAAAATAAAAAAAAATGCGAGAGGTGATTTTCTCTGAGAATTTTCTTGAGCGGAGACTGTTTAGGGACTGAGTGCTCTTTTGCTGCACAGCGATGGACGATTGCGATTTTATCTGAGCAACATTTAACGATTTACAGACCCAGTAGTCGTGGCCGAGTGGTTTAGGCGATGGACTAGAAATCCATTGGGGTCTGCCCGCGCAGGTTCGAATCCTGCCGACTACGGTTCAAGCAATTTTCATCCCATTTCATTTCAAAATATAAACAAATCTCTGGAGAACTGATCCTGAGTTAGGCGGAATTAAATCGCACAGCTTTCAACACCTCGAGGTTTTTCTCATTTTCATTCATCTGCAAGTATTCACCAAATATACGGTCGGAAATAGAACAAAAATCAGGCAAATTAGCGACAGTTTTTCTCTCTCTGTCTGTGTTTATGTCCGTCTGTTTACATCCAGCTGTGTTAATGTGTGTGTTTCTCAACTCTGTAGCAGGTTGGGGCTTGAAGTCCCGATTCTCAGAGAGCCAGTCCACAGTCATTCACAGCACCAGGATGGCCGAGTGGTTAAGGCGTTGGACTTAAGATCCAATGGGTTTATGTCCGCGTGGGTTCGAACCCCACTCCTGGTAGCTCTTTAATTTAAGGAGAACAGAACAAAATCAATGTCATAGCCTCCTTTTTTGCGTATTTCTGTCTCATTGTCTCTCTCCAAGTCTCCATTTGTCTCTGTCTGTCTCTTTGTATTTGTCTGTCTCTGTCTCTCTCTGCGTCTCGGTCTCTGACCGTCTGTGTCTCTGCCTGTCTCTATGTCTTTCTCTGTGTCTCTTTCGCATTTGTCCAGTTCTTTTCACAGCACGATTCCTGCCCTGACAGCCGTCCTATCCAACAATTCCTCGTTAGTATAGTGGTGAGTATCCCCGCCTGTCACGCGGGAGACCGGGGTTCAATTCCCCGACGTGGAGGAAGCATTTTTAAACATTTCGAATTTTAAAACTTTGTGCACATCCTTAAAATTCTCCTTTGTATTATAGAACAGAAATAAATCATCTAAACTAATTTTAAAAGATTTACTGGCATATGAAGAACTGTATAACTACATCCTGCACCAGTTCCTCGTAAGTATAGATTTCTCTCTCTGTTTACCTCTCCCTTTTGTGTGGGGCGCAGAGGAGGGAGAGAGTGACAGAGAAAAAGAGATTAACAGGGTTACTGACAAAAAGCGGGGTTATGGGACTGAGCACGACTGTTCTTTCAAAGAGGCAGCACAGACACGAGGGGCCGAATGGCCTCCTTCTGCGCTGTAATAATCTATGAATCCATGACACTCAGAAAAGCTTCTTAAATAAGTGACATACACACTCACATACATTACATAGGATATACAGAAAAGAATCAGGCCATTCGGCAATGAGAAGGAGGGAGAGAGACACAGAGAGAGTGATTGACAAAAATGGTGGCTTATGACATTGATTTTTTTCTGTTCTCTTTTTCCAAGGAGGATTTTAAGGAGTTGCACAAAGGTGTTAAATTTGGGAAGTGAATAATCATCCCGCCCGCCGGTCTGTCCACAGCGCGATTCTTGCTCTGCGCTTCTGCAGTGAAGGCAATTCAATTCAATTCGCTGCGGCCTTCTTAGTTATATTTCTTGCTGTAGCGTCGTGTTATAAAGCTACAGAGAAAAAAAGAAAAATAAAAAAAATGCGAGAGGTGATTGTCTCTGAGAATTTTCTTGAGCGGAGACTGTGCAGGGATTGAGTGCTCTTTGCTGCACAGCGATGGATGATTGCGATTTTATTTGAGCAACATTTAACCATTCGCAGACTCAGTAGTCGTGGCCGAGTGGTTAAGGCGATGGACTCGAAATCCATTGGGGTCTCCCCGCGCAGGTTCGAATCCTGCCGACTACGGTTCTAGCAATTTTCATCCCATTTCATTTCAAAATGTAACCAAATCTCTGGAGAACTCATCCTGAGTTAGGCGGAATTAAATTCAACACCTGGAGATTATGCTCATTTTCATTCATCTGCAAGTATTCACCAAATATACGGTCGGAAATAGAACAAAAATCAGGCAAATTAGCGACAGTTTTTCTCTCTCTGTCTGTGTTTATGTCCGTCTGTTTACATCCAGCTGTGTTAATGTGTGTGTTTCTCAACTCTGTAGCAGGTTGGGGCTTGAAGTCCCGATTCTCAGAGAGCCAGTCCACAGTCATTCACAGCACCAGGATGGCCGAGTGGTTAAGGCGTTGGACTTAAGATCCAATGGGTTTATGTCCGCGTGGGTTCGAACCCCACTCCTGGTAGCTCTTTAATTTAAGGAGAACAGAACAAAATCAATGTCATAGCCTCCTTTTTTGCGTATTTCTGTCTCATTGTCTCTCTCCAAATCTCCATTTGTCTCTGTCTGTCTCTTTGTATTTGTCTGTCTCTGTCTCTCTCTGCGTCTCGGTCTCTGACCGTCTGTGTCTCTGCCTGTCTCTATGTCTTTCTCTGTGTCTCTTTCGCATTTGTCCAGTTCTTTTCACAGCACGATTCCTGCCCTGACAGCCGTCCTATCCAACAATTCCTCGTTAGTATAGTGGTGAGTATCCCCGCCTGTCACGCGGGAGACCGGGGTTCAATTCCCCGACGTGGAGGAAGCATTTTTAACATTTCGAATTTTAAAACTTTGTGCACATCCTTAAAATTCTCCTTTGTATTATAGAACAGAAATAAATCATCTAAACTAATTTTAAAAGATTTACTGGCATATGAAGAACTGTATAACTACATCCTGCACCAGTTCCTCGTAAGTATAGATTTCTCTCTCTGTTTACCTCTCCCTTTTGTGTGGGGCGCAGAGGAGGGAGAGAGTGACAGAGAAAAAGAGATTAACAGGGTTACTGACAAAAAGCGGGGTTATGGGACTGAGCACGACTGTTCTTTCAAAGAGGCAGCACAGACACGAGGGGCCGAATGGCCTCCTTCTGCGCTGTAATAATCTATGAATCCATGACACTCAGAAAAGCTTCTTAAATAAGTGACAGACACACTCACATACATTACATAGGATATACGGAACAGAATCAGGCCATTCGGCAATGAGAAGGCGGGAGAGAGAGACAGAGAGAGTGATTGACAAAAATGGTGGCTTATGACATTGATTTTTTTCTGATCTCTTTTTCCAAAAAGGTGTTAAATTTGGGATGTGAATAATCGTCCCATCCGCCGGTCTGTCCACAGCGCGATTCTTGTTCTGCGCTTCTGCAGTGAAGGCAATTCAATTCAATTCGCGGCGGCCTTCTTAGTTATATTTCTTGCTGTAGCGTCGTGTTATAAAGCTACAGAGAAAAAAATAAAAATAAAAAAAATGCGAGAGGTGATTGTCTCTGAGAATTTTCTTGAGCGGAGACTGTGCAGGGATTGAGCACTCTTTTGCTGCTCAGCGATGGATGATTGCGATTTTATCTGAGCAACATTTAATGACTTACAGACCCAGTAATCGTGGCCGAGTGGCTAAGGCGATGGACTCGAAATCCATCGGGGTCTCCCCGCGCAGGTTCGAATCCTGCCGACTACGGTTCCAGCAATTTTCATCCCATTTCATTTCAAAATGTAACCAAATCTCTGGAGAACTAATCCTGAGTTAGGCGGAATTAAATCCCACAAGTTTCAACACCTGGAGATTATGCTCATTTTCATTCATCTGCAAGTATTCACCAAATATACGGTCGGAAATAGAACAAAGATCAGGCAAATTAGCGACAGTGTTTCTCTCTCTGTCTGAATCACGGCCTGTCTGTGTTTATGTCCGTCTGTTTACGTTTATGTGTGTGTTTGGCTTTGTTAATATGTGTGTGTTTCTCAACTCTGCAGCCGGTTGGGGCTTAAAGTCCCGATTCTCAGAGAGACAGCACCAGGATGGTCGAGTGGTTAAGGCGTTGGACTTAAGATCCAATGGGTTTATGCCCGCGTGGGTCCGAAGCCCACTCCTGGTAGCTCTTTAAATTAAGGAGAACAGAACAGAATCAATGTCTTTGCCTCCGTCTGTCTCTCTCAGTCTCCATTTGTCTGCGTCTCGGTCTCTGACCGCGTGTCTCTTTCGCATTTGTCCAGTTCTGTTCACAGCCCGATTCCTGCCCTGACAGATATCCAATCCAGCAATTCCTCGTTAGTTTCGTGGTTAGTATCCCCGCCTGTCACGCGGGAGCCCGGGGTTCAATTCCCCGACGGGGAGGAAGCATTTTTAACATCTCGAACTTTAAAACTTTATGCACATCCTTAAAATTCTCCTTTGTAAAATAGAACAGAAATAAATCATCTAAACTAATTTTAAAAGATTTACTGGCATATGAGGAACTGTATAACTACTTCCTGCACCAGTTCCTCGTAAGTATAGATTTCTCTCTCTGTTTACCTCTCCCTTTTGTGTGGGGCGCAGAGGAGGGAGAGAGTGACAGAGAAAAAGAGATTAACAGGGTTACTGACAAAAAGCGGGGGTGTGGGACTGAGCACGACTGTTCTTTCAAAGAGGCAGCACAGACACGAGGGGCCGAATGGCCTCCTTCTGCGCTGTAAGAATCTATGAATCCATGACACTCAGAAAAGCTTCTTAAATAAGTGACATACACACTCACATACATTACATAGGATATACGGAACAGAATCAGGCCATTCGGCAATGAGAAGGAGGGAGAGAGACACAGAGAGACAGAGAGAGTGATTGACAAAAATGGTGGCTTATGACATTGATTTTTTTCTGTTCTCTTTTTCCAAGGAGGATTTTAAGGAGTTGCACAAAGGTGTTAAATTTGGGATGTGAATAATCATCCCGCACGCCGGTCTGTCCACAGCGCGATTCTTGCTCTGCGCTTCTGCAGTGAAGGCAATTCAATTCGCGGCGTCCTTCTTAGTTATATTTCTTGCTGTAGCGTCGTGTTATAAAGCTACAGAGAAAAAAAGAAAAATAAAAAAAATGCGAGAGGTGATTGTCTCTGAGAATTTTCTTGAGCGGAGACTGTTTCGGGACTGAGTGGTCTTTTCCTGCACAGCGATGGACGATTGCGATTTTATCTGAGCAACATTTACCCATTCACAGACCCAGTAGTCGTGGCCGAGTGGTTAAGGCGAAGGACGAGACATCCATTGGGGCCTCCCCGCGCAGATTGGAATCCTGCCGACTACGGTTCCAGCAATTTTCATCCCATTTCATTTCAAAATGTAACCAAATCTCTGGAGAACTAATCCTGAGTTCGGCGGAATTAAATCGCACAACTTTCAACACCTCGAGGTTTTTCTCATTTTCATTCATCTGCAAGTATTCACCAAATATACGGTCGGAAATAGAACAAAAATCAGGCAAATTAGCGACAGTGTTTCTCTCTCTGTATGAATCACTGCCTGTCTGTGTTTATGTCCGTCTGTTTACGTTTATGTGTGTGTTTGGCTTTGTTAATGTGTGTGTGTTTCTCAACTCTGTAGCCGGTTGGGGCTTGAAGTTCCGATTCTCAGAGAGACAGCACCAGGATGGCCGAGTGGTTAAGGCGTTGGACTTAAGATCCAATGGGTTTATGCCCGCGTGGGTCCGAACCCCACTCCTGGTAGCTCTTTAAATTAAGGAGAACAGAACAAAATCAATGTCTTTCCCTCCATCTGTCTCTCTCAATCTCCCTTTGTCTTTGTCTGTCTCTGCGTCTCGGTCTCTGACCGCGTGTCTCTTTCGCATTTGTCCAGTTCTGTTCACAGCCCGATTCCTGCCCTGAAAGCCGTCCTGTCCAGCAATTCATCGTTAGTATAGTGGTGAGTATCCCCGCCTGTCACGCGGGAGACCGGGGTTCAATTCCCCGACGGGGAGGAAGCATTTTTAACATTTCGAATTTTAAAACTTGATGCACATCCTTAAAATTCTCCTTTGTAAAATAGAACAGAAATAAATAATCTAAACTAATTTTAAAAGATTTACTGGCATATGAAGAACTGTATAACTACATCCTGCACCAGTTCCTCGTAAGTATAGAGTTCTCTCTCTGTTTACCTCTCCCTTTTGTGTGGGGCGCAGAGGAGGGAGAGAGTGACAGAGAAAAAGAGATTAACAGGGTTACTGACAAAAAGCGGGGGTGTGGGACTGAGCACGACTGTTCTTTCAAAGAGGCAGCACAGACACGAGGGGCCGAATGGCCTCCTTCTGCGCTGTAAGAATCTATGAATCCATGAAACTCAGAAAAGCTTCTTAAATAAGTGACATATACATTACATATGATTAACGGAACAGAATCAGGCCATTCGGCAATGCGAAGGAGGGAGAGAGACACAGAGAGAGTGATTGACAAAAATGGTGGCTTATGACATTGATTTTTTTCTGTTCTCTTTTTCCAAGGAGGATTTTAAGGAGTTGCACAAAGGTGTTAAATTTGGGATGTGAATAATCATCCCGCACGCCGGTCTGTCCACAGCGCGATTCTTGCTCTGCGCTTCTGCAGTGAAGGCAATTCAATTCAATTCGCGGCGGCCTTCTTAGTTATATTTCTTGCTGTAGCGTCGTGTTATAAAGCTACAGAGAAAAAAAGAAAAATAAAAAAAATGCGAGAGGTGATTGTCTCTGAGAATTTTCTTGAGCGGAGACTGTGCAGGGATTGAGCACTCTTTTGCTGCTCAGCGATGGATGATTGCGATTTTATCTGAGCAACATTTAAAGACTTACAGACCCAGTAATCGTGGCCGAGTGGCTAAGGCGATGGACTCGAAATCCATCGGGGTCTCCCCGCGCAGGTTCGAATCCTGCCGACTACGGTTCCAGCAATTTTCATCCCATTTCATTTCAAAATGTAACCAAATCTCTGGAGAACTAATCCTGAGTTAGGCGGAATTAAATCCCACAAGTTTCAACACCTGGAGATTATGCTCATTTTCATTCATCTGCAAGTATTCACCAAATATACGGTCGGAAATAGAACAAAGATCAGGCAAATTAGCGACAGTGTTTCTCTCTCTGTCTGAATCACGGCCTGTCTGTGTTTATGTCCGTCTGTTTACGTTTATGTGTGTGTTTGGCTTTGTTAATATGTGTGTGTTTCTCAACTCTGCAGCCGGTTGGGGCTTAAAGTCCCGATTCTCAGAGAGACAGCACCAGGATGGTCGAGTGGTTAAGGCGTTGGACTTAAGATCCAATGGGTTTATGCCCGCGTGGGTCCGAAGCCCACTCCTGGTAGCTCTTTAAATTAAGGAGAACAGAACAGAATCAATGTCTTTGCCTCCGTCTGTCTCTCTCAGTCTCCATTTGTCTGCGTCTCGGTCTCTGACCGCGTGTCTCTTTCGCATTTGTCCAGTTCTGTTCACAGCCCGATTCCTGCCCTGACAGATATCCAATCCAGCAATTCCTCGTTAGTTTCGTGGTGAGTATCCCCGCCTGTCACGCGGGAGCCCGGGGTTCAATTCCCCGACGGGGAGGAAGCATTTTTAACATCTCGAATTTTAAAACTTTATGCACATCCTTAAAATTCTCCTTTGTAAAATAGAACAGAAATAAATCATCTAAACTAATTTTAAAAGATTTACTGGCATATGAAGAACTGTATAACTACTTCCTGCACCAGTTCCTCGTAAGTATAGATTTCTCTCTCTGTTTACCTCTCCCTTTTGTGTGGGGCGCAGAGGAGGGAGAGAGTGACAGAGAAAAAGAGATTAACAGGGTTACTGACAAAAAGCGGGGGTGTGGGACTGAGCACGACTGTTCTTTCAAAGAGGCAGCACAGACACGAGGGGCCGAATGGCCTCCTTCTGCGCTGTAAGAATCTATGAATCCATGAAACTCAGAAAAGCTTCTTAAATAAGTGACATATACATTACATATGATTAACGGAACAGAATCAGGCCATTCGGCAATGCGAAGGAGGGAGAGAGACACAGAGAGAGTGATTGACAAAAATGGTGGCTTATGACATTGATTTTTTTCTGTTCTCTTTTTCCAAGGAGGATTTTAAGGAGTTGCACAAAGGTGTTAAATTTGGGATGTGAATAATCATCCCGCACGCCGGTCTGTCCACAGCGCGATTCTTGCTCTGCGCTTCTGCAGTGAAGGCAATTCAATTCAATTCGCGGCGGCCTTCTTAGTTATATTTCTTGCTGTAGCGTCGTGTTATAAAGCTACAGAGAAAAAAAGAAAAATAAAAAAAATGCGAGAGGTGATTGTCTCTGAGAATTTTCTTGAGCGGAGACTGTTTCGGGACTGAGTGGTCTTTTGCTGCACAGCGATGGACGATTGCGATTTTATCTGAGCAACATTTACCCATTCACAGACCCAGTAGTCGTGGCCGAGTGGTTAAGGCGAAGGACGAGACATCCATTGGGGCCTCCCCGCGCAGATTGGAATCCTGCCGACTACGGTTCCAGCAATTTTCATCCCATTTCACTTCAAAATGTAACCAAATCTCTGGAGAACTAATCCTGAGTTCGGCGGAATTAAATCGCACAACTTTCAACACCTCGAGGTTTTTCTCATTTTCATTCATCTGCAAGTATTCACCAAATATACGGTCGGAAATAGAACAAAAATCAGGCAAATTAGCGACAGTGTTTCTCTCTCTGTCTGAATCACTGCCTGTCTGTGTTTATGTCCGTCTGTTTACGTTTATGTGTGTGTTTGGCTTTGTTAATGTGTGTGTGTTTCTCAACTCTGTAGCCGGTTGGGGCTTGAAGTTCCGATTCTCAGAGAGACAGCACCAGGATGGCCGAGTGGTTAAGGCGTTGGACTTAAGATCCAATGGGTTTATGCCCGCGTGGGTCCGAACCCCACTCCTGGTAGCTCTTTAAATTAAGGAGAACAGAACAAAATCAATGTCTTTCCCTCCATCTGTCTCTCTCAATCTCCCTTTGTCTTTGTCTGTCTCTGCGTCTCGGTCTCTGACCGCGTGTCTCTTTCGCATTTGTCCAGTTCTGTTCACAGCCCGATTCCTGCCCTGAAAGCCGTCCTGTCCAGCAATTCATCGTTAGTATAGTGGTGAGTATCCCCGCCTGTCACGCGGGAGACCGGGGTTCAATTCCCCGACGGGGAGGAAGCATTTTTAACATTTCGAATTTTAAAACTTGATGCACATCCTTAAAATTCTCCTTTGTAAAATAGAACAGAAATAAATAATCTAAACTAATTTTAAAAGATTTACTGGCATATGAAGAACTGTATAACTACATCCTGCACCAGTTCCTCGTAAGTATAGAGTTCTCTCTCTGTTTACCTCTCCCTTTTGTGTGGGGCGCAGAGGAGGGAGAGAGTGACAGAGAAAAAGAGATTAACAGGGTTACTGACAAAAAGCGGGGGTGTGGGACTGAGCACGACTGTTCTTTCAAAGAGGCAGCACAGACACGAGGGGCCGAATGGCCTCCTTCTGCGCTGTAAGAATCTATGAATCCATGAAACTCAGAAAAGCTTCTTAAATAAGTGACATATACATTACATATGATTAACGGAACAGAATCAGGCCATTCGGCAATGCGAAGGAGGGAGAGAGACACAGAGAGAGTGATTGACAAAAATGGTGGCTTATGACATTGATTTTTTTCTGTTCTCTTTTTCCAAGGAGGATTTTAAGGAGTTGCACAAATGTGTTAAATATGGGATGTGAATAATCATCCCGCCCGCCGGTCTGTCCACAGCGCGATTCTTGCTCTGCGCTTCTGCAGTGAAGGCAATTCAATTCAATTCGCGGCGGCCTTCTTAGTTATATTTCTTGCTGTAGCGTCGTGTTATAAAGCTACAGAGAAAAAAAGAAAAATAAAAAAAATGCGAGAGGTGATTGTCTCTGAGAATTTTCTTGAGCGGAGACTGTTTCGGGACTGAGTGGTCTTTTGCTGCACAGCGATGGACGATTGCGATTTTATCTGAGCAACATTTACCCATTCACAGACCCAGTAGTCGTGGCCGAGTGGTTAAGGCGAAGGACGAGACATCCATTGGGGCCTCCCCGCGCAGATTGGAATCCTGCCGACTACGGTTCCAGCAATTTTCATCCCATTTCATTTCAAAATGTAACCAAATCTCTGGAGAACTAATCCTGAGTTCGGCGGAATTAAATCGCACAACTTTCAACACCTCGAGGTTTTTCTCATTTTCATTCATCTGCAAGTATTCACCAAATATACGGTCGGAAATAGAACAAAAATCAGGCAAATTAGCGTCAGTGTTTCTCTCTCTGTATGAATCACTGCCTGTCTGTGTTTATGTCCGTCTGTTTACGTTTATGTGTGTGTTTGGCTTTGTTAATGTGTGTGTGTTTCTCAACTCTGTAGCCGGTTGGGGCTTGAAGTTCCGATTCTCAGAGAGACAGCACCAGGATGGCCGAGTGGTTAAGGCGTTGGACTTAAGATCCAATGGGTTTATGCCCGCGTGGGTCCGAACCCCACTCCTGGTAGCTCTTTAAATTAAGGAGAACAGAACAAAATCAATGTCTTTCCCTCCATCTGTCTCTCTCAATCTCCCTTTGTCTTTGTCTGTCTCTGCGTCTCGGTCTCTGACCGCGTGTCTCTTTCGCATTTGTCCAGTTCTGTTCACAGCCCGATTCCTGCCCTGAAAGCCGTCCTGTCCAGCAATTCATCGTTAGTATAGTGGTGAGTATCCCCGCCTGTCACGCGGGAGACCGGGGTTCAATTCCCCGACGGGGAGGAAGCATTTTTAACATTTCGAATTTTAAAACTTGATGCACATCCTTAAAATTCTCCTTTGTAAAATAGAACAGAAATAAATAATCTAAACTAATTTTAAAAGATTTACTGGCATATGAAGAACTGTATAACTACATCCTGCACCAGTTCCTCGTAAGTATAGAGTTCTCTCTCTGTTTACCTCTCCCTTTTGTGTGGGGCGCAGAGGAGGGAGAGAGTGACAGAGAAAAAGAGATTAACAGGGTTACTGACAAAAAGCGGGGGTGTGGGACTGAGCACGACTGTTCTTTCAAAGAGGCAGCACAGACACGAGGGGCCGAATGGCCTCCTTCTGCGCTGTAAGAATCTATGAATCCATGAAACTCAGAAAAGCTTCTTAAATAAGTGACATATACATTACATATGATTAACGGAACAGAATCAGGCCATTCGGTAATGCGAAGGAGGGAGAGAGACACAGAGAGAGTGATTGACAAAAATGGTGGCTTATGACATTGATTTTTTTCTGTTCTCTTTTTCCAAGGAGGATTTTAAGGAGTTGCACAAAGGTGTTAAATTTGGGATGTGAATAATCATCCCGCACGCCGGTCTGTCCACAGCGCGATTCTTGCTCTGCGCTTCTGCAGTGAAGGCAATTCAATTCAATTCGCGGCGGCCTTCTTAGTTATATTTCTTGCTGTAGCGTCGTGTTATAAAGCTACAGAGAAAAAAAGAAAAATAAAAAAAATGCGAGAGGTGATTGTCTCTGAGAATTTTCTTGAGCGGAGACTGTTTCGGGACTGAGTGGTCTTTTGCTGCACAGCGATGGACGATTGCGATTTTATCTGAGCAACATTTACCCATTCACAGACCCAGTAGTCGTGGCCGAGTGGTTAAGGCGAAGGACGAGACATCCATTGGGGCCTCCCCGCGCAGATTGAATCCTGCCGACTACGGTTCCAGCAATTTTCATCCCATTTCACTTCAAAATGTAACCAAATCTCTGGAGAACTAATCCTGAGTTCGGCGGAATTAAATCGCACAACTTTCAACACCTCGAGGTTTTTCTCATTTTCATTCATCTGCAAGTATTCACCAAATATACGGTCGGAAATAGAACAAAAATCAGGCAAATTAGCGACAGTGTTTCTCTCTCTGTATGAATCACTGCCTGTCTGTGTTTATGTCCGTCTGTTTACGTTTATGTGTGTGTTTGGCTTTGTTAATGTGTGTGTGTTTCTCAACTCTGTAGCCGGTTGGGGCTTGAAGTCCCGATTCTCAGAGAGACAGCACCAGGATGGCCGAGTGGTTAAGGCGTTGGACTTAAGATCCAATGGGTTTATGCCCGCGTGGGTCCGAACCCCACTCCTGGTAGCTCTTTAAATTAAGGAGAACAGAACAAAATCAATGTCTTTCCCTCCATCTGTCTCTCTCAATCTCCATTTGTCTTTGTCTGTCTCTGCGTCTCGGTCTCTGACCGCGTGTCTCTTTCGCATTTGTCCAGTTCTGTTCACAGCCCGATTCCTGCCCTGAAAGCCGTCCTGTCCAGCAATTCATCGTTAGTATAGTGGTGAGTATCCCCGCCTGTCACGCGGGAGACCGGGGTTCAATTCCCCGACGGGGAGGAAGCATTTTTAACATTTCGAATTTTAAAACTTGATGCACATCCTTAAAATTCTCCTTTGTAAAATAGAACAGAAATAAATAATCTAAACTAATTTTAAAAGATTTACTGGCATATGAAGAACTGTATAACTACATCCTGCACCAGTTCCTCGTAAGTATAGAGTTTTCTCTCTGTTTACCTCTCCCTTTTGTGTGGGGCGCAGAGGAGGGAGAGAGTGACAGAGAAAAAGAGATTAACAGGGTTACTGACAAAAAGCGGGGGTGTGGGACTGAGCACGACTGTTCTTTCAAAGAGGCAGCACAGACACGAGGGGCCGAATGGCCTCCTTCTGCGCTGTAAGAATCTATGAATCCATGAAACTCAGAAAAGCTTCTTAAATAAGTGACATATACATCACATAGGATTAACGGAACAGAATCAGGCCATTCGGCAATGCGAAGGAGGGAGAGAGACACAGAGAGAGTGATTGACAAAAATGGTGGCTTATGACATTGATTTTTTTCTGTTCTCTTTTTCCAAGGAGGATTTTAAGGAGTTGCACAAAGGTGTTAAATTTGGGATGTGAATAATCATCCCGCACGCCGGTCTGTCCACAGCGCGATTCTTGCTCTGCGCTTCTGCAGTGAAGGCAATTCAATTCGCGGCGTCCTTCTTAGTTATATTTCTTGCTGTAGCGTCGTGTTATAAAGCTACAGAGAAAAAAAGAAAAATAAAAAAAACGCGAGAGGTGATTGTCTCTGAGGATTTTCTTGAGCGGAGACTGTTTAGGGACTGAGTGCTCTTTTGCTGCACAGCGATGGACGATTGCGATTTTATCTGAGCAACATTTAACGTTTTACAGACCCAGTAGTCGTGGCCGAGTGGTTAAGGCGATGGACTAGAAATCCATTGGGGTCTCCCTGCGCAGGTTCGAATCCTGCCGACTACGGTTCAAACAATTTTCATCCCATTTCATTTCAAAATGTAACCAAATCTCTGGAAAACTGATCCTGAGTTAGGCGGAATTAAATCGCACAACTTTCAACACCTCGAGGTTTTTCTCATTTTCATTCATCTGCAAGTATTCACCAAATATACGGTCGGAAATAGAACAAAAATCAGGCAAATTAGCGACAGTGTTTCTCTCTCTGTCTGAATCACTGCCTGTCTGTGTTTATGTCCGTCTGTTTACATTTATGTGTGTGTTTGGCTGTGTTAATGTGTGTGTTTCTCAACTCTGTAGCAGGTTGGGGCTTGAAGTCCCGATTCTCAGAGAGACAGTCCACAGTCATTCATAGCACCAGGAGGGCCGAGTGGTTAAGGCGTTGGACTTAAGGCTGTTGTCGGGAATGACGAGACCAGAGGTGCTGTGAGGTGCTGTGAGTATTTGAACTCACTTTCGCGGGCTTTTCTTCACAGGCTGTTGTCAGGAGCGACGAGACCGGAAGCGGACCAGGTGGGAAGCACCCAGGTGAACGGCATTTAAGGAGGGTGGTGACATACACACTCACATACATTACATAGGATTTCCGGAAGAGAATCACTCTCTCTTTCTCTCCCTCCTTCGCATTGCCGAATGGCCTGATTCTGTTCCGTATATCCTATGTAAGTGTGTAAGTCACTTATTTAAGAAGCTTTTCTGAGTGTCATGGATTCATAGATTCTTACAGCGCAGAAGGAGGCCATTCGGCCCCTCGTGTCTGTGCTGCCTCTTTGAAAGAACAGTCGTGCTCAGTCCCACACCACCGCTTTTTGTCAGTAACCCTGTTAATCACTTTTTCTCTGTCACTCTCTCCCTCCTCTGCGCCCCACACAAAAGGGAGAGGTGAACAGAGAGAGAACTCTATACTTACGAGGAACTGGTGCAGGATGTAGTTATACAGTTCTTCATATGCCAGTAAATCTTTTAAAATTAGTTTAGATGATTTATCTCTGTTCTATTTTACAAAGGAGAATTTTAAGGATGTGCATCAAGTTTTAAAATTAGAAATGTTAAAAATGCTTCCTCCCCGTCGGGGAATTGAACCCCGGTCTCCCGCGTGACAGGCGGGGATACTCACCACTATACTAACGAGGAATTGTTGGATAGGACGGCTGTCAGGGCAGGAATCCGGCTGTGAAAAGAACTGGACAAATGCGAAAGAGACACAGAGAAAGACATGGAGACAGGCAGAGACACAGACGGTCAGAGACCGAGACGCAGAGAGAGACAGAGACAGACAAACACAAAGAGACAGACAGAGCCAAATGGAGACTGAGAGAGAGAATGAGACAGAAATACGCAAAAAAGGAGGCTATGACATTGATTTTGTTCTGTTCTCCTTAAATTAAAGAGCTACCAGGAGTGGGGTTCGAACCCACGCGGGCATAAACCCATTGGATCTTAAGTCCAACGCCTTATCCACTCCGCCATCCTGGTGCTGTGAATGACTGTGGACTGTCTCTCTGAGAATCGGGACTTCAAGCCCCAACCTGCTGCAGAGTTGAGAAACACACACATTAACACAGCCAAACACACACATGGATGTAAACAGACGGACATAAACACAGACAGGCAGTGATTCAGACAGAGAGAGAAACACTGTCGCTAATTTGCCTGATTTTTGTTCTATTTCCGACCGTATATTTGGTGAATACTTGCAGATGAATGAAAATAAGAAAAACCTCGAGGTGTCGAAAGTTGTGGGTTTCAATTCCGCCGAACTCAGGATTAGTTCTCCAGAGATTTGGTTACATTTTGAAATGAAATGGGATGAAAATTGCTGTGACCGTAGTCGGCAGGATTCGAACCTGCGCGGGGAGACCCCAATGGATTTCGAGTCCATCGCCTTAACCACTCGGCCACGACTACTGGGTCTGTAAACTGTTAAATGTTGCTCAGTTAAAATAGCAATCGTCCATCGCTGTGCAGCAAAAGAGCACTCAGTCCCTCCACAGTCTCCGCTCAAGAAAATTCTCAGAGACAATCACCTCTTGCGTTTTTTTATTCTCTTTTTTTCTCTGTAGCTTTATAACACGACGCTACAGCAAGAAATATAATTAAGAAGGCCGCCGCGAATTGAATTGAATTGCATTCACTGCAGAAGCGCAGAGCAAGAATCGCGCTGTGGACAGACCGGCGGGCGGGATGATTATTCACATCCCAAATTTAACACCTTTGTGCAACTCCTTAAAATCCTCCTTGGAAAAAGAGAACAGAAAAAAATCAATGTCATAAGCCACCATTTTTGTCAATCACTCTCTCTGTCTCTCTCTCCTTCTCATTGCCGAATGGCCTGATTCTGTTCCGTATATCCTATGTAATGTATGTGAGTGTGTATGTCACTTATTTAAGAAGCCTTTCTGAGTGTCAGGGATTCATAGATTCTTACAGCGCAGAAGGAGGCCATTCGGCCCCTCGTGTCTGTGCTGCCTCTTTGAAAGAACAGTCGTGCTCAGTCCCACACCCCCGCTTTTTGTCAGTAACCCTGTTAATCTCTTTTTCTCTGTCGCTCTCTCCCTCCTCTGCGCCCCACACAAAAGGGAGAGGTGAACAGAGAGAGAACTCTATACTTACGAGGAACTGGTGCAGGATGTAGTTATACAGTTCTTCATATGCCAGTAAATCTTTTAAAATTAGTTTAGATGATTTATTTCTGTTCTATTTCACAAAGGAGAGTTTCAAGGATGTGCATCAAGTTTTAAAATTCGAAATGTTAAAAATGCTTCCTCCCCGTCGGGGAATTGAACCCCGGTCTGCAGCGTGACAGGCGGGGATACTCACCACTATACTAACGAGGAATTGCTGGATAGGACAGCTGTCAGGGCAGGAATCGGGCTGTGAAAAGAACTGGACAAATGCGAAAGAGACACAGAGAAAGACATGGAGACAGGCAGAGACACAGACGGTCAGAGACCGAGACGCAGAGAGAGACAGAGACAGACAAAGACAAAGAGACAGACAGAGCCAAATGGAGACTGAGAGAGAGATTGAGGCAGAAATACGCAAAAAAGGAGGCTATGACATTGATTTTGTTCTGTTCTCCTTAAATGAAAGAGCTACTAGGAGTGGGGTTCGAACCCACGCGGGCATAAACCCATTGGATCTTAAGTCCAACGCCTTATCCACTCGGCCATCCTGGTGCTGTGAATGACTGTGGACTGTCTCTCTGAGAATCGGGACTTCAAGCCCCAACCTGCTGCAGAGTTGAGAAACACACACATTAACACAGCCAAACACACACATGGATGTAAACAGACGGACATAAACACAGACAGGCAGTGATTCAGACAGAGAGAGAAACACTGTCGCTAATTTGCCTGATTTTTGTTCTATTTCCGACCGTATATTTGGTGAATACTTGCAGATGAATGAAAATAAGAAAAACCTCGAGGTGTCGAAAGTTGTGGGATTTAATTCCGCCGAACTCAGGATTAGTTCTCCAGAGATTTGGTTACATTTTGAAATGAAATGGGATGAAAATTGCCGTGACCGTAGTCAGCAGGATTCGAACCTGCGCGGGGAGACCCCAATGGATTTCTAGTCCATCGCCTTAACCACTCGGCCACGACTACTGGGTCTGTGAACTGTTAAATGTTGCTCAGTAAAATAGCAATCGTCCATCGCTGTGCAGCAAAAGAGCACTCAGTCCCTCCACAGTCTCCGCTCAAGAAAATTCTCAGAGACAATCACCTCTCGCGTTTTTTTATTTTCTTTTTTTCTCTGTAGCTTTATAACACGACGCTACAGCAAGAAATATAACTAAGAAGGCCGCCGCGAATTGAATTGAATTGCCTTTTCTGCAGAAGCGCAGAGCAAGAATCGCGCTGTGGACAGACCGGCGGGCGGGATGATTATTCACATCCCAAATGTAACACCTTTGTGCAACTCCTTAAAATCCTCCTTGGAAAAAGAGAACAGAAAAAAATCAATGTCATAAGCCACCACTTTTGTCAATCACTCTCTCTGTGTCTCTCTCCCTCCTTCTCATTGCCGAATGGCCTGATTCTGTTCTGTATATCCTATGTAATGTATGTGAGTGTGTATGTCACTTATTTAAGAAGCTTTTCTGAGTGTCATGGATTCATAGATTCTTACAGCGCAGAAGGAGGCCATTCGGCCCCTCGTGTCTGTGCTGCCTCTTTGAAAGAACAGTCGTGCTCAGTCCCACACCCCCGCTTTTTGTCAGTAACCCTGCTAATCTCTTTTTCTCTGTCACTCTCTCCCTCCTCTGCGCCCCACACAAAAGGGAGAGGTGCACAGAGAGAGAACTCTATACATACGAGGAACTGGTGCAGGATGTAGTTATACAGTTCTTCATATGCAAGTAAATCTTTTAAAATTAGTTTAGATGATTTATTTCTGTTCTATTTTACAAAGGAGAATTTTAAGGATGTGCATCAAGTTTTAAAATTCGAAATGTTAAAAATGCTTCCTCCCCGTCGGGGAATTGAACCCCAGTCTCCCGCGTGACAGGCGTGGATACTCACCACTATACTAACGAGGAATTGCTGGAGAGGACGGCTGTCAGGGCAGGAATCGGGCTGTGAAAAGAACTGGACAAATGCGAAAGAGACACAGAGAAAGACATGGAGACAGGCAGAGACACAGACGGTCAGAGACCGAGACGCCGAGAGAGACAAAGACAGACAAATACAAAGAGACAGACAGAGCCAAATGGAGACTGGGAGTGAGAATGAGACAGAAATACGCAAAGAAGGAGGCTATGACATTGATTTTGTTCTGATCTCCTTAAATTAAAGAGCTACCAGGAGTGGGGTTCGAACCCACGCGGGCATAAACCCATTGGATCTTAAGTCCAACGCCTTAACCACTCGGCGATCCTGGTGCTATGAATGACTGTGGACTGTCTCTCTGAGAATCGGGACTTCAAGCCCCAACCTGCTGCAGAGTTGAGAAACACACACATTAACACAGATGGATGTGAACAGACGGACATAAACACAGACAGGCAGTGATTCAGACAGAGAGAGAAACACTGTCGCTAATTTGTCTGATTTTTGTTCTATTTCCGACCGTATATTTGGTGAATACTTGCAGATGAATGAAAATGAGCCTAATCTCCAGGTGTTGATAGTTGTGGGATTTAATTCCGCCTAACTCAGGATTAGTTCTCCAGAGATTTGGTTACATTTTGAAATGAAATGTGATGAAAATTGCTGGAACCGTAGTCAGCAGGATTCGAACCTGCGCGGGGAGACCCCCATGGATTTCTAGTCCATCGCCTTAACCACTCGGCCACGACTACTGGGTCTGTGAATGGTTAAATGTTGCTCAGATAAAATCGCAATCATCCATCGCTGTGCAGCAAAAGAGCACTCAGTCCCTGCACAGTCTCCGCTCAAGAAAATTCTCAGAGACAATCACCTCTCGCGTTTTTTTTATTTTTATTTTTTACTCTGTAGCTTTATAACACGACGCTACAGCAAGAAATATAACTAAGAAGGCCGCCGCGAATTGAATTGAATTGCCTTCACTGCAGAAGCGAAGAGCAAGAATCGCGCTGTGGACAGACCGGCGGGCGGGATGATTATTCACATCCCAAATTTAACACCTTTGTGCAACTCCTTAAAATCCTCCTTGGAAAAAGAGAACAGAAAAAAATCAATGTCATAAGCCACCATTTTTGTCAATCACTCTCTCTGTGTCTCTCTCCCTCCTTCGCATTGCCGAATGGCCTGATTCTGTTCCGTTAATCCTATGTAATGTATGTGAGTGTGTATGTCACTCATTTAAGAAGCTTTTCTGAGTTTCATGGATTCATAGATTCTTACAGCGCAGAAGGAGGCCATTCGGCCCCTCGTGTCTGTGCTGCCTCTTTGAAAGAACAGTCGTGCTCAGTCCCACACCCCCGCTTTTTGTCAGTAACCCTGTTAATCTCTTTTTCTCTGTCACTCTCTCCCTCCTCTGCGCCCCACACAAAAGGGAGAGGTAAACAGAGAGAGAACTCTATACTTACGAGGAACTGGTGCAGGATGAAGTTATACAGTTCTTCATATGCCAGTAAATCTTTTAAAATTAGTTTAGATGATTTATTTGTGTTCCATAATACAAAGGAGAATTTTAAGGATGTGCATAAAGTTTTACAATTCGAAATGTTAAAAATGCTTCCTCCCCGTCGGGGAATTGAACCCCTGTCTCCCGCGTGACAGGCGGGGATACTCACCACGATACTAACGAGGAATTGTTGGATAGGGCGGCTGTCAGGGCAGGAATCGGGCTGTGAAAAGAACTGGACAAATGCGAAAGAGACGCAGAGAAAGACATGGAGACAGGCAGAGACACAGACGGTCAGAGACCGAGACGCAGAGAGAGACAGAGACAGACAAATACAAAGAGACAGACAGAGACAAATGGAGACTTGGAGAGAGAAAATGAGACAGAAATATGCAAAAAAGGAGGCTATGACATTGAGTTTGTTCTGTTCTCCTTAAATTAAAGAGCTACCAGGAGTGGGGTTCGAACCCACGCGAGCATAAACGCATTGGATCTTAAGTCCAACGCCTTAACCACTCGGCCATCCTGGTGCTGTGAATGACTGTGGACTGTCTCTCTGAGAATCGGGACTTCAAGCCCCAACCTGCTACAGAGTTGAGAAACACACACATTAAAACAGCCAAAAACACAGATGGATGTAAACAGACGGACATAAACACAGACAGAGAGAGAAACACTGTCGCTAATTTGCCTGATTTTTGTTCTATTTCCGACCGTATATTTGGTGAATACTTGCAGATGAATGAAAATGAGCCTAATCTCCAGGTGTTGAAAGTTGTGGGATTTAATTCCGCCTAACTCAGGATTAGTTCTCCAGAGATTTGGTTACATTTTGAAATGAAATGGGATGAAAATTGCTGGAACCGTAGTCGTCAGGGTTCGAATCTGCGCCGGGAAACCCCAAAGGATTTCTAGTCCATCGCCTTAACCACTCGGCCACGACTACTGGGTCTGCGAATGGTTAAATGTTGCTCAGATAAAATCGCAATCATCCATCGCTGTGCAGCAAAAGAGCACTCAGTCCCTAAACAGTCTCCGCTCAAGAAAATTCTCAGAGACAATCACCTCTCGCGTTTTTTTTATTTTTATTTTTTTCTCTGTAGCTTTATAACACGACGCTACAGCAAGAAATATAACTAAGAAGGCCGCCGCGAATTGAATTGAATTGCCTTCACTGCAGAAGCGCAGAGCAAGAATCGCGCTGTGGACAGACCGGCGGGCGGGATGATTATTCACATCCCAAATGTAACACCTTTGTGCAACTCCTTAAAATCCTCCTTGGAAAAAGAGAACAGAAAAAAATCAATGTCATAAGCCACCATTTTTGTCAATCACTCTCTCTGTGTCTCTCTCCCTCCTTCGCATTGCCGAATGGCCTGATTCTGTTCCCTATATCCTATGTAATGTATGTGAGTGTGTATGTCACTTATTTAAGAAGCCTTTCTGACTGTCATGGATTCATAGATTCTTACAGCGCAGAAGGAGGCCATTCGGCCCCTCGTGTCTGTGCTGCCTCTTGGAAAGAACAGTCGTGCTCAGTCCCACACCCCCGCTTTTTGTCAGTAACCCTGTTAATCTCTTTTTCTCTGTCACTCTCTCCCTCCTCTGCGCCCCACACAAAAGGGAGAGGTGAACAGAGAGAGAATTCTATACTAACGAGGAACTGGTGCAGGATGCAGTTATACAGTTCTTCATATGCAAGTAAATCTTTTAAAATTAGTTTAGATGATTTATTTCTGTTCTATTTTACAAAGGAGAATTTTAAGGACGTGCATAAAGTTTTAAAATTCGAAATGTTAAAGATGCTTCCTCCCCGTCGGGGAATTGAACTCCGCTCTCCCGCGTGACAGGCGGGGATACTCACCCCTATATTAACGAGGAATTGCTGGATCGGACGGCTGTCAGGGCAGGAATCGGGCTGTGAAAAGAACTGGACAAATGCGAAAGAGACACAGAGAAAGACATGGAGACAGGCAGAGACACAGACGGTCAGAGACCGAGACGCAGAGAGAGACAGAGACAGACAAAGACAAAGAGACAGACAGAGCCAAATGGAGACTGAGAGAGAGAATGAGGCAGAATTACGCAAAAAAGGAGGCTATGACATTGATTTTGTTCTGTTCTCCTTAAATTAAAGAGCGACCAGGAGTGGGGTTCGAACCCACGCGGGCATAAACCCATTGGATCTTAAGTCGAACGCCTTAACCACTCGGCCATCCTGGAGCTGTGAATGACTGTGGACTGTCTCTCTGAGAATCGGGACTTCAAGCCCCAACCTGCTACAGAGTTGAGAAACACACACATTAACACAGCCAAACACACACATGAGTGTAAGCAGACGGACATAAACACAGACAGGCAGTGATTCAGACAGAGAGAGAAACACTGTCGCTAATTTGCCTGATTTTTGTTCTATTTCCGACCGTATATTTGGTGAATACTTGCAGATGAATGAAAATGAGCATAATCTCCAGGTGTTGAATTTAATTCCGCCGAACTCAGGATGAGTTCTCCAGAGATTTGGTTACATTTTGAAATGAAATGGGATGAAAATTGCTGGAACTGTAGTCGGCAGGATTCGAACCTGCGCGGGGAGACCCCAATGGATTTCGAGTCCATCGCCTTAACCACTCTGCCACGACTACTGAGTCACTGAATCGTTAAATGTTGCTCAGATAAAATCGCAATCATCCATCCTGTGCTGCAAAAGAGCACTCAGTCCCGAAACAGTCTCCGCTCAAGAAAATTCTCAGAGACAATCACCTCTCGCATTTTTTTTCTTTTTATTTTTTTCTTTGTAGCTTTGTAACACGACGCTACAGCAAGAAATATAACTAAGAAGGCCGCCGCGAATTGAATTGAATTGCCTTCACTGCAGAAGCGCAGAGCAAGAATCGCGCTGTGGACAGACCGGCGGACGGGATGATTATTCACATCCCAAATTTAACACCTTTTTGGAAAAAGAGAACAGAAAAAAATCAATGTCATAAGCCACCATTTTTGTCAATCACTCTCTCTGTCTCTCTCTCCCGCCTTCTCATTGCCGAATGGCCTGATTCTGTTCCGTATATCCTATGTAATGTATGTGAGTGTGTATGTCACTTATTTAAGAAGCTTTTCTGAGTGTCATGGATGCATAGATTCTTACAGCGCAGAAGGAGGCCATTCGGCTCCTCGTGTCTGTGCTGCCTCTTTGAAAGAACAGTCGTGCTCAGTCCCACACCCCCGCTTTTTGTCAGTAACCCTGTTAATCTCTTTTTCTCTGTCACTCTCTCCCTCCTCTGCGCCCCACACAATAGGGAGAGGTAAACAGAGAGAGAACTCTATACTTACGAGGAACTGGTGCAGGATGTAGTTATACAGTTCTTCATATGGCAGTAAATATTTTAAAATTAGTGTAGATGATTTATTTCTGTTCTATAATACAAAGGAGAATTTTAAGAATGTGCATAAAGTTTTAAAATTCGAAATGTTAAAAACGCTTCTTCTTCCTCGGGGAATTGAACCCCGGTCTCCCGCGTGACAGGCGGGGATACTCACCACTATACTGTAAGGGTTTGCGTGCGTGTCTCTCAGCCTGTGAGATTCGCGCGGCTCTGTGCAGCCTGTATGTCAGTGCGGGTTTAGGCCTTGTTGCCTGTTCTGGTCTCCAGCCAGTCTGGGAACACTAGACACACCTGTGAGTGGTTCGAATCACTCGCCCTTACGGTTCTAGACACTGGACTTAGATGCGAGAGCAGTAATGGAGATGAAACTCATGTAGACTCGGTTGAATGGTACGAAATGGAAAAATCTTTATTGCATAATATTTAAGATTACGAAATACATGTCATAAGCACAGATTAATGACAGTACAATCTTACACGCAGTTATGTAGCTAATTCTAGGGAAACGAGGAACGAACGACACACCGTAAATGGGGGCACACATTACAAGTATCCTTAATACTTAAACCCTCCCCTATCAATATCTGTCCTAGCTAGATTCGTAGGATTCGAGACTCATGCTCACCACTCGTGATAACTCGGAGAAATTCCGAATAGCTGATCGGATGTTTTCACCGCAGCACCCACGTGTCGATCAGGGGGTCTCCTGGCCCCACTTGTTTACTTGCTTCTGCTCCGGCTAGCAGGCTGGAACGTCTGTTGTTATGAAGATCTCTGTTGGTTGGTTTCACGTACCAGTCAACACTTAAGAGAATAATCTCTCGGTGTCCGTCATGAGGATCTGCCCTGATGGGTTTCACAGATCAGTCAATATCTCAAAGAAGAATCTTCCGGGGTCCGTTCTTTAAAGTTCAAAGAAGTCTTCCTGGCAAGGAGAAATGTCTATTCGACCTACAGGCGCGGTCGGGGCTTACTGACCGTGGCGATAAGTATGGTCTTCGTCTCTTCTCATCTCATCTCATCTCTTCTCGGGCCTTTGGTTCCGATGCCGGTTACCAACACAGATCTTCGTGACACGACACGAGGTAGATCCGAACGGATCACAAAAGTTCAACAGTCTTTTAAAAGAGACACCAGGCAAGCAGGAACAAGACGGCGAGTCAAGAACACAGGAGCAGCCACGAGGATGAACACCAGCAAGATAAGAGGATAAGAGAAAGATGGACGGTTGGAGCTTGTAATTATAGTACAAAATCTTCCGTTTCCCGCCCAACCTTAATGCCTTTTCTTTTGTTTGGGTTTGGCGCTCAAATGTCTTGTATAGGTGATCTCCGTTTTTAATGGGTTTCGGGGCTACTCGTAAATGTCTGAGTACCTGTTAATTTTTCTCCCATTGTTAAATCGGTCGGTGTTCTCCCTGGAGGGGTTTTGGGGCTTCCAAGTGTCTTCTGTAACTACCCGCTAACGGCTCTCTCATCGTAGAGTCGTTGGGATTTTACATATTAATGTCTTTGGATGGGCCCTTGATTACTTGGTACAATAGCCTTTATTCGTACCCGGGAGACCGATTTCAGTATCTATGTGTATACTGCAAACCCATGATGTCTCGTGTATTATCTTCAATGTGCTGAATCTTAATCGATCTTGCACAAATGTTTATTGGAACGCCATCTTGTCTGTCTGTCGAAAAGTCTAGAATGTTCCGCCACGAGGTGCGGCGGCCATTTTACAGGCTGCTTGTGTCCACTTTGAAAACCTGACAGCATTCTGCTGAAATAAAGCTGTTTGAACGAAACTATGTGTTTTCTCCTTATTTATAAAATCGCGATATATTGCGAATTCTACAGTCCCTCCTGTTGATGCGAATAACTCCGCTTATCGTATCAAAAAATATTGTGGTGAGCAATATTATCTCGATTTTCTCCGAATCCAGAAAATTAATCCCATAACTTAACCTAGCTAGGGTCTTTGTGTCGTCCTTATTTCCCAAGAAAATTACATTTTATAGCACCGTAGGCATTATTTGCCTTTAAACTTACACCACTTGTTTTCCTTCCCGGCGTAACCAGGCCGATGCCTCTCGTATCACCTGTATATTCATCTTTTATTCAGGGAAAGGAAAAACAAAACCCAAAACCAAACAATCATTTTTAACTACAACACCATCACCAAAATAATCAACACCAACTCTTAAAACATGTCGAGTTCCAAACGTATTTACAGTCTTTGAAAAATCATGATCGAGTACAAACTTCCGCGGCGCACGTGGCGAGCGGGAGTGACGCCATTTTCCGATTACACGGTGCTTTCATCGTGCACGCGCACGTAACGTTCTCGCCACTCTCCCGTGTTTTCATGCTTGGTGAGGCGTTTGTCTCTTTTACAATGTACGACCAATAGGTACACTACAATAAAAACTTGGCATACGACTAAAATGTGGGAGGCTATCCTGATCCATGAAGGTACTTCAATGTTGGTGAACAGATTCCACCACGGTGGAATTACTATATCCAGAATGCCTGTCCCTATTTCGACAGTTTTCTGCTCTAATGTGTAAAAATGTTTCTGTGACACCGCGACGGCTTTTAAAAGCTTGGTGAGGTGTTCAGGGAGAGGGGGAATGAGGTATCCGAAATGCGCGACGAATCGCTGCAAGTCGGTGAAATTCTCTTTTACCGTTAGATGAACAGTGGATGGTTCAGGGATTGGGACAATTCGCTGTTGTGCTACTTGAACTTCCGCCCTGGGTTTGAAACAGAAACTGCTGTCACTCACCGGACACCGGCTACGGTTTCCATGCTGGTAGTGTTGCGCTGCAGTGGTAACACAATATGTTCCACCCCCGATGTATGCTACCTGCGGAGGCACATGATCTTGTGCCATTGCCTCCATGGTGCAATTCATGGACTTGGCGCCAGCCGTTCTGAACCCGCACTGTGGTGTTAAAAAGGCATTCAAGTGCTGGGGACACAGTATTATGTGTGCTCCCCTGCCACGACAACCAGAGAGATCTGTACCTGTCATCGTTTGCTCCCAGCGGATGACGTAGGGTGGAACCGCTGCATAGCGAATGTGGGCTCCCCCCTGAATGACACCAATGTTCTCTACCCGATACACCGGGGCGGGCTTTGCTGTGTCGCCCAAAACCGGCATACGTAGTACTATACCCATGATAGTATGGTTTGATCGTCCACAGTCCACGGGGACTGGGTATGCTTCTGAAGCTAGCCTGAGCTGGCACGGGCTTAATGCGTTCTGAAAAGGGTGGAGCGCCCGCAGGTGTTTGTTACTTATCCAGGACGGGACCAAACCTTGTTTTAAATCCTCCAAATTACTGCGGCCCTCGCCCAGTAACCACGCCCCGTAAAGCACGCACACCTCGTTCTGCGCAGCTTGATCGGATGCATTCCGATCTTCCCTAATCAGGGCATTTACCGTCTTTGCATGTTTCTCTAACTCTGCTATAATTTCCTTTAAATGGAGAGTCATGGCTTGGTCCTCGTGTAAACCCGACCCTACCACTTTATTCTCATCTGTTAGAATGTCTTTTAATTGTGTCTTTAAACCATTAATCTGGGTCTGCAGCTCCACACTGTCTAGAGCGTTGACCACAGATGTACCCGTGTTAAAAGCAGTGAACGCGTCGTTCACTACACCCCTTCTTTGCCTCCCTACTTGATCCAAAGCTTCATGTGGTGCGGTGTACAAACTTGTTTTATCAATTTCCGCGAAATCGAATTCGTAAAATTGTCTGAACATCTTGGTCAACAGGACCTGATACAACTGTTCCGTCTTTTTGGGGCACCACTCTGGTAACCGCACCTCGGTGAGATTTAAAATCACCGAGGCCACCGCGTAATGTACCCCCTGGAATAGTATCTGGTCTGTGGGGACCAGTACCAAACCATTCCCGGGTCCCTCACTAGTTGTAGGGCACCCTTCTTCCTTAGCTAGAACCACCGGAATCGTGGGCGGGGCTTTGCGTGGGCGCGTAATGAGTTCAGTGGCATTTACCGGGATCGAAGAGTATGGGGCTCCGCACCCCCTGGTGCTCGCATCCCACCTCATCCCCTGTCCGTTATCCTGCCATTGATTAATGAAAAATATGGAGATGCCTTTGGGGCAAGCGTACTTCGACCCCCACATGCATACATAAATTCCCTCATCCGGTTCCCACCATTTGTCCCAACAGACTCTCACTTGTCCGTTTGTCCCCGTAATTGTCCGATGGGTATTATTACCCAGTCGTTCCCATTCGACCGAAGAGTTCCTCATGTTTTTGCTCAGCTTTCGCAGCCACCACCATCGGCTCAATGGGACATTCCCACTACAAGTCAAACAAATCCGTTTGCCGACGGTGACGCTGATCCTGGGTGCGATGATCCTTACTTTGGGGCACATTAAAGAAGTCTCTTGGTAGGCAAACCCCGATGTGCTGGAATACTCCGTTGAGTTCGTTCCCAGCCATCCTGGCCACCTTCCCTTGTGGAAATAGGTGGTGGTCTCCTCAGCCTCCCGTCTTCCGGTCCCATCCACCGCGATGGGGGCCGTGTCCCCGGAGCATCCAAACACCACGACATCCTTGGTGCGGCCTCGATAGGCCAATCCACATCCAATTGCCGCGAGCAATACTAGAATTCGTTCCATCCTTCCTTGGTTCCTGTGATCAGATAGAATGAGGTAGCCAGCCTCGCAAGAGTCTCTGGCTTTTGTGAAGGGTGAGCGGGTCCCCTGACCTCGCCTCACGTAAAACTTCAATGTTTACTAAATAAACTTTAACTAAACCTATCTCTAAAGCTCCCATCATTTTTCCATTTTCTGTTAAAATTAAACTACAAACTTAACCTGATTTAAAACTATAAGCTTATTCTTAACCTTAAACTATAAACTTAGAAACTTA
This sequence comes from Squalus acanthias, assembly GCA_030390025.1. Lineage (NCBI taxonomy): Eukaryota > Metazoa > Chordata > Chondrichthyes > Squaliformes > Squalidae > Squalus > Squalus acanthias. Next base: position 827,974 of record JASTWF010000178.1, read on the forward strand.
TAAACTTATCTAAAACTATAACTGTACAGCGCCGCCCGTTCTCAGGGCGGCCCCCTTTAAATTCTGAGAAGGCTGCTGCGAGCTCTTCCCGACGGTGGGAGGGCTCTGACCTTTTCCTCTGATCTGCCGCAGCCTGTTGCTGCACTGACCCCTTCCTCTGATCTGCCGCAGCCTGTTGCTGCACTGACCCCTTCCTCTGATCTGCCGCAGCCTGTTGCTGCTGCGATGGGGCCGGGCTGTATCTGGGCTGCCTTAACCTTGAGTCTACGCCTTGGGACAGTCTGGGGCCATACCCACATCTTCCTGGGCTGGGGTTCTCTACTTGACCTACGGGGAGTTGTCAGGGGCAGGGATCCCATGACCGACGGACCGGGTTCCGAGACTTCCATCGGGACGACCTGTGGTTCCACCACAGTCGCTGGCTCCGCCTCCGCTGACTCCGCCTCCCTAACCTCGGGACTTGCAGCTTGTGGCTCCGCCCTGCTCGGCCCAGCAGGCGGCCCTTCACTCGCGATCCCTGCCTCCCCCGAGGGCGGGACGTTCAAAACGGGCGGCTCGGGCTCGGAGGTTCTCACCGTCACTCCCTGTGTTCCCACAGCGGCTGGCTCCGCCTCCCCTAGCTCCTCCCTCCTGTGTTCGGGACCTGCAGCTTGTGGCTCCGCCCTGTGCGGATCTCCATCTGCAGCCCGTGTCCTCCCTATACCTAAAATGGGAACGCCCCTTACGTTCCCCAAAACCCACTCGCCTTCATCACTATCCTCATCTGACTCCCATCCCCACAAAAATGCTTCGTGATCTTCCAGGATGTCTCCTCCCCTGATGCAAGCTGCTTTGCCTGCCTGTGTGCCTTGTGGTCCTACCTGGGGCTGCGCTTCCCCACTCGCGGGGTTTACCCCTGTGGTTTTCCCTTGCGCACCTGGCTGGTACAGTTTGCACTGGTTTACGTGGAACCACTTAGTGCGCCGGGGTACCTTTACGGCGTATACCATGGGACTCGCCTTGTCTACAATATTGTAGGGTCCCATATACAGTGGTTCCAGACTCCCTACTCTGGCGTAGTTTCTGACCATGACCTGGTCTCCTACTTCCCACTCCCGCGTTTTGCGGGGTTCCAGCAACAGGCGATTGCCCTGATGCTGCCTTCCCATGTTCCCAGCCGCCTGCTCATAAACCTGCTTCAGGCGCTCCAAGAGGGTCTGGGCGAACTTGTCCCTGCTTATCTCTTGGAGCTGACCCTCAGTGAGCACCGGCGCTAGCACATGGGTGGGGGTTCGCATGAGCCTCCCAGTCATCACCTCGTGCGGGGAATACCCCGTACTTTTCGACTGACTGGCCCGGACCCCCATGAGGACTAAAGGCAGAACTTCCGCCCATTTTTGGGGCGAGTTCCTAGTCTCTTTCCTCAATTTCTCCTTCAGGGTCCGGTTCATACGTTCAACAATCCCGGATGACTGGGGATTGTGTGCTACGTGCCACTTCCCTTCAATGCCCAAAAGCATGAGGGTGTTCTGCATCACCTGGCCGGTGAAATGACTCCCTTGGTCTGACTCCACAAAACGGGGAAGTCCCCACCGCGAGAACACTTCCCTGACCAAGATTTTTGCAGTACCCAGTGCCGTAGCTGTTCGACAGGGGAAGGCTTCCACCCACTTGGAAAACACATCCACCAAGACGAGGCAGTATTTATAGCCTCCCTGGGTGGTGGGCAGGGGTCCTATATAGTCGATCTGTATCGACTGCCATGGTCCCTCTACCCTTCTTACGTGTCCCATGGGCACTTTCCTTTTCTGGGGGTCTGGGTTGTTTGCAGCGCACACAAGACAGTTTGCACAGAACTCGCGGACTTGTTCCCTGAGCCCTGGCCACCATCCCGCTTGCTCTACCCGTTGCCAGGTAACCTCGGGCCCGGGGTGCCCTGCCCCTGGTCCCTCGTGAGCCAACTGGAGGAATTCCCTCCTGTGCTGCTGCGGCACAACCCACTGCTCCTCGCGGAACAGCATGCCTTCCTTAACTGAGAGGGTCGCCGTACTGTACGGACCCTCTACCTGCTTCCCCTCAGCAATGGTTTTTAGGACTGCTTTTAGGGCGGGATCCTGGGTTTGGACAGTCTTAAGGTCTAGGGGCAATGCTACCCTGGAGTTCCCGGGATTCCCGTCCCTGCCTTGGATCGCTGCCATGGGTCTGGTCCTATAGGGGTCCCAGAAAATGCCGTTGCGGGCACCTTCCCTGGCTAGCGCATCCGCCTGCTGGTTGCCCTCCCCACGGGGCTCTGTGGAGGAGTGAGCTTTCACCTTATGGATGAAAATCTCTCCTTCCTCCCCTACTGCTGCTAGGATCTTTTCCAGCAAGGGCTTCACCGTTAAAGGTCGCCCGTCCGCGGAGGTGTATCCACGGCGGGACCAAATGGCCAGGTATTCCGTACACGAATTGCAGGTGAACATACTGTCCGAGCAAATCGTGTATGGGGTTGGGAAAATGTCTGGGTGGGTAACAACGTACACCACGGCAGACAGCTCAGCCTGCTGCGCGCTCATGGTGCTAGGGAGCTTGATCGCCAGGGCAAGGTTTGCCGCAGGGTCATAAACTCCACACCCTGTGAGTCGTTCGCCAGCAGATACTGTGCTAGACCCATCAACATAAATCTCGCGCCCAGTGGGATGTATCCCGGCCCGCAAACCTATGTTGACGTCCCACACCCCTTCCACCGAACATCGGTGGGCTGTCACGGGGTATACCAAATTGGCCGCAAGCCTGGGCTCGCAAAGACCTTTAACTCTAAGATCCATCTGGGAAAGAAGAAGGGTCCAGCGCGCAATACGCACGCTGCTTACGGTCCCATCTTTAATCCTCCCATCTAGAAGCATCTTAGTTGGTGTGTGATGTGTGAGGAGAGTGATGGGAGAGAGCCCTGTGAAGATCGCTGATCTTTTCACAGCCCAATGCGTGGCTAAAAGGTGCCTTTCGCAATTGGAGAAACTTCTCTCCACATCCGTTAGCACCCTGGATGAATAGACAACCGGCCTCAGCTTGCCGTGACGCTCTTGGAGCAGCACAGCGCTCAAGCTGTCTCCGCTGGCAGCTACCTCCAGGAAAAACTCCTTCCCCCCATCTATGGCCCCTAAGGCTGGCGCGGTCTGCAGATCCCTTTTTAACTTCTCGAAGGCTGCTTGGCAGCTCTCGTCCCAAGACCACTCCACTCCCTTATGGAGGAGTCGGAGGAGCGGCGCCGCTGTGGCCGCATAGTCTTCGATAAAATCCCTGCAGTAACCGGTCAGTCCCAAGAAGGACCTCACACCCCTTATGTTGTTGGGAATCGGTAACTCTTGCACCGACTCCCTCCTAGCTTTGTCTATGGCTCTTTCCCCAGCGCGAATGGTCAGTCCCAGGAATTTTACTTCCTGCTGACCGATACGTGCTTTCTTAGGATTTATTTTAAAACCCTTTCTCGCTAGCAGCTCCAATAACTCGTCCAGCAGTGGTCCATGCTCCTCCCTTGAATCCGTAAATAGGAGCAAATCATCCACGTACTGCACTATCTGATTGGGCTGACTAAACTCCTTTAAACTTCCTGCCATACACTGATGGAAAATACTGGGGCTATTGTGGAAACCCTGTGGCAGACAGTTCCATGTGTACTGTTGTCCTTTGAAAGTAAAGGCAAACTTGTACTGGTCCTCTCGCCGCAGCGGGATGGACCAAAAACCGTTCGAGATATCCAGCACCGTGAACGTGGTCGCGGACGCTGGGATACTCCCTATTAGGTCAGCAACTGCTGCTACCGTGGGCGCGCAGGCGGGAATGTTACTGTTAAGGACTCTGTAGTCCACCGTGGCCCTCCACGAATTATCCGGCTTCCTAACCGGCCATAATGGGGAGTTCACGTGTGTGGCTATCGGCCTCAACACGCCCTGCTGCACCAAGGAGGACATTGCTGTCTCCATATCGGGTTCTGCTTCTTTGGGGAAGTTATACTGTTTTTGGGGCCGGGTCATGGGGTCCCCATCTACGCTGACCTCAAACCCGGTAACCCTCCCACAATCGTGCTTGTGAGTGGCAAACGCGTGCATGTTATCTGACACGTACGTTTGCATGTCCGTTGGGACATCTGCGACCATAAGCCCGAGGTCGTAGCCTCCGGATGGCTGCACGGTACACAGGACCCCTGTTTCTTCCTCCCCCGGAATCACTACTACCTCGCCTTTTTCACTCTTAGCCCCCCAGAGACAGTGATTTCTGAGGTCCACGAGGATCCCGTGTCCTGATAGAAGATCGGACCCGAGGATACCTCTTCCACCCCCCTCCTGCCATTCCATCAGTATGCACTTCCACTTGAGGTGAAGTGCTCCCAAACGAATGGATAGCGGAAGGGAGAACGCGCCAGCCTGTTCTTTTCCCGTGAACCCCGCTAATGTGAATGGGACCTTGGTAGATAGCGGCGAGTCAAAAGGGCTATCTGTATGGATTATGGTGCAAGAAGCTCCCGTGTCCAACAAATAACTACCCTTCTGTTTCTCTACCTCCATCTCCACCAAAGGTCGCTTCCACGCATCATAGCTGAGCGGACACAGGTAGACGGGCTGCGCGGGCTCTAGTCATTGGGTACTATTAGACGGTCCTGCGGCACCTACGGGGCCGGTAGCAACCGCCACCTTTCCATGTGCACTCAATAAACTGCGCATGGCTCCCAACACTACTTCGAGGTCGTCGGGAGGGGTGGGTGCACTAGCTTCCCTAGCAGGGACAGGCGTCTGGGCTCGGGCTGCGGGAATTTTATCCCTGGAATCCTTCCAAGGGTTCCTGCAATTCTTGCGCCAGTGCCCTGTCTTCCCACACCCGTAACAAGCATTACTTGCCTGCGGGGCGCGATTACCCTCCTGATGCCACTCCCTTTGATACGGGGCTGCGGGTCGTACCTCATGTACTTTTCCCTTAAGGGGACGTGTTCCCATACCCCTTATATTGCGATATCCTAACGTGAGTCGATTCAAGACCGACTCTTCCGTAATGTTGGGGTCATTGGGATCAAACCATGCTTTTGCCTGCTCTCTGACGGCTGGTAAACTGTTGGCTACTATGCACCTAAGCCAATGATTTAAACCGGCGCCGTCCATATCGTCGCGCTCTAGCGCACCTAGACAGCTGCGCTGATATACTGGCCACAGCCTGTCGGCAAAAACCTTCGGGGGTTCTCCCTCCATCTGCACTGTCTGTCCCACTCTAGCAAACGGACCTTCATCGTCCGCCCCCAACACTTCCAGGACCTCATTCTTTAATGCCTCATAAGTCTTGGTTCCCCTCTTGCTCTCTCCCGAGAGACACTGAAGGATTGAACTGCCTAACGAAAACAACAGCATTTTTGCTGTTTCCCCATCATCGCAGCCGTTAATGGCTGCGGTTTGCTCAACTTCTCGGAAATGTACGGAAGGGTCGTCTAACTCGGTCAGCTTCCGTACATGATTTATCATAACTCTCAGCTGGTGTGAGCTGTGAGGCAACACAAGCTGGCCGAGGAGATCCCCTGGTTCCTCCCCACCGTTTCTGTTTGGGCCCCTTTTTATACCCGTTACTGGATACAACGGTCCCTTTTCCACTTCTTTCTCAATGGGCTCTTTCGTTTCTTCCACTACTTCCTCCCTTACCCAGGTTTCCGAATAGCTGGGTGGCGCGGAGGGCGCAGTGGCTAATACTTCCTCTGCTTTACTTGGTGGGGACTTCTGAAACTCCTCTTTTACTAGCGGCTGGTGTGCTGACGGACTGATAAGGCACACCATGCCGTGCGCTTTGTTCACGGCCTTTTTGAGGTGCTCTATCTCTTTTTGGCAGGCGCTATGATCGGCTCCCTGAAACTTATCCTCAAGGGCCAACTTATATGCCGCCCTAACCCCCGTTAAGCTCTCTTCCTGAGTTCTTATCTGGGCAGCTTGGCGGGCACATCGTTCCTTTAATCTGCCCTCATTTAACTTTGCCTCAGTGACCTGGCACTCGAGGTAATCTATCCTTGTTTTATGGTGACTGGAGATTTCCTGGCGTTCTTGGTGCAGCGCACTTAAATTCCTAATGAGCAATTCCCCTCCAGAGACCTTCTCATCCATTTCTCCCTCTAAATGACTGATTCGAGCTGTTAGCGCTGTAATGACCTGGTTTGAAATCTGGACCTGCCTTTTGTAACACATTAGCCAGACTGCTTTCTCGAGTGTCTTTTTATGTTCTTTACTATCTGTCCACCTTTCGGCTGCCTCTAGTGGACTTTTATCCGCTAACAATTCACTTATCCATTTCTTAGTTAGATTAACCTTTCCGAACACATAATCTGCTATCTTTTCCTGCATAACATTTCGTACAGTCATACCAAAGTCTAACACACTACCCTCTCGCTGCCAGTGTCCTGCCGCGGTCGCCATTTTCTGTAAGGGTTTGCGTGCGTGTCTCTCAGCCTGTGAGATTCGCGCGGCTCTGTGCAGCCTGTATGTCAGTGCGGGTTTAGGCCTTGTTGCCTGTTCTGGTCTCCAGCCAGTCTGGGAACACTAGACACACCTGTGAGTGGTTCGAATCACTCGCCCTTACGGTTCTAGACACTGGACTTAGATGCGAGAGCAGTAATGGAGATGAAACTCATGTAGACTCGGTTGAATGGTACGAAATGGAAAAATCTTTATTGCATAATATTTAAGATTACGAAATACATGTCATAAGCACAGATTAATGACAGTACAATCTTACACGCAGTTATGTAGCTAATTCTAGGGAAACGAGGAACGAACGACACACCGTAAATGGGGGCACACATTACAAGTATCCTTAATACTTAAACCCTCCCCTATCAATATCTGTCCTAGCTAGATTCGTAGGATTCGAGACTCATGCTCACCACTCGTGATAACTCGGAGAAATTCCGAATAGCTGATCGGATGTTTTCACCGCAGCACCCACGTGTCGATCAGGGGGTCTCCTGGCCCCACTTGTTTACTTGCTTCTGCTCCGGCTAGCAGGCTGGAACGTCTGTTGTTATGAAGATCTCTGTTGGTTGGTTTCACGTACCAGTCAACACTTAAGAGAATAATCTCTCGGTGTCCGTCATGAGGATCTGCCCTGATGGGTTTCACAGATCAGTCAATATCTCAAAGAAGAATCTTCCGGGGTCCGTTCTTTAAAGTTCAAAGAAGTCTTCCTGGCAAGGAGAAATGTCTATTCGACCTACAGGCGCGGTCGGGGCTTACTGACCGTGGCGATAAGTATGGTCTTCGTCTCTTCTCATCTCATCTCATCTCTTCTCGGGCCTTTGGTTCCGATGCCGGTTACCAACACAGATCTTCGTGACACGACACGAGGTAGATCCGAACGGATCACAAAAGTTCAACAGTCTTTTAAAAGAGACACCAGGCAAGCAGGAACAAGACGGCGAGTCAAGAACACAGGAGCAGCCACGAGGATGAACACCAGCAAGATAAGAGGATAAGAGAAAGATGGACGGTTGGAGCTTGTAATTATAGTACAAAATCTTCCGTTTCCCGCCCAACCTTAATGCCTTTTCTTTTGTTTGGGTTTGGCGCTCAAATGTCTTGTATAGGTGATCTCCGTTTTTAATGGGTTTCGGGGCTACTCGTAAATGTCTGAGTACCTGTTAATTTTTCTCCCATTGTTAAATCGGTCGGTGTTCTCCCTGGAGGGGTTTTGGGGCTTCCAAGTGTCTTCTGTAACTACCCGCTAACGGCTCTCTCATCGTAGAGTCGTTGGGATTTTACATATTAATGTCTTTGGATGGGCCCTTGATTACTTGGTACAATAGCCTTTATTCGTACCCGGGAGACCGATTTCAGTATCTATGTGTATACTGCAAACCCATGATGTCTCGTGTATTATCTTCAATGTGCTGAATCTTAATCGATCTTGCACAAATGTTTATTGGAACGCCATCTTGTCTGTCTGTCGAAAAGTCTAGAATGTTCCGCCACGAGGTGCGGCGGCCATTTTACAGGCTGCTTGTGTCCACTTTGAAAACCTGACAGCATTCTGCTGAAATAAAGCTGTTTGAACGAAACTATGTGTTTTCTCCTTATTTATAAAATCGCGATATATTGCGAATTCTACAATACTAACGAGGAATTGCTGGAGAGGATGGCTTTCAGGGCAGGAATCGGGCTGTGAAAAGAACTGGACAAATGCGAAAGAGACACAGAGAAAGACATGGAGACAGGCAGAGACACAGACGGTCAGAGACCGAGACGCAGAGAGAGACAAAGACAGACAAAGACAAAGAGACAGACAGAGCCAAATGGAGACTGAGAGAGAGAATGAGACAGAAATACGCAAAAAAGGAGGCTATGACATTGATTTTGTTCTGTTCTCCTTAAATTAAAGAGCTACCAGGAGTGGAGTTCGAACCCACGCGGGCATAAACCCATTGGATCCTAAGTCCAACGCCTTAACCACTCGGCCATCCTGGTGCTATGAACGACTGTGAACTGTCTCTCTGAGAATCGGGTCTTCAAGCCCCAACTTGCGACAGCGTTGAGAAACACACACATTAACACAGCCAAACACACACATAAACACACATAAATGTAAACAGACGGACATAAACACAGACAGGCAGTGATTCAGACAGAGAGAGAAACACTGTCGCTAATTTGCCTGATTTTTGTTCTATTTACGACCGTATATTTGGTGAATACTTGCAGATGAATGAAAATGAGAAAAACCTCGAGGTGTTGAAAGTTGTGCGATTTAATTCCGCCTAACTCAGGATCAGTTCTCCAGAGATTTGGTTACATTTTGAAATGAAATGGGATGAAAATTGCTTGAACCGCAGTCGGCAGGATTCGAACCTACGCGGGGAGACCCCAATGGATTTCTAGTCCATCGCCTTAACCACTCGGCCACGACTACTGTGTCCGTGAATCGTTAAATGTTGCTCAGATAAAATCGCAATCGTCCATCGCTGTGCAGCAAAAGGGCACTCAGTCCCTAAACAGTCTCCGCTCAAGAAAATTCTCAGAGACAATCACCTCTCGCATTTTTTTTATTTTTATTTTTTTCTCTGTAGCTTTATAACACGACGCTACAGCAAGAAATATAACTAAGAAGGCCGCCGCGAATTGAATTGAATTGCCTTCACTGCAGAAGCGCAGAGCAAGAATCGCGCTGTGGACAGACCGGCGGGCGGGATGATTATTCACATCCCAAATTTAACACATTTGTGCAACTCCTTAAAATCCTCATTCGAAAAAGAGAACAGAAAAAAATCAATGTCATGAGCCACCATTTTTGTCAATCACTCTCTCTGTCTCTCTCTCCCTCCTTCTCATTGCCGAATGGCCTGATTCTGTTCCGTATATCCTATGTAATGTATGTGAGTGTGTATGTCACTTATTTAAGAAGCTTTTCTGAGTGTCAAGGATTCATAGATTCTTACAGCGCAGAAGGAGGCCGTTCGGCCCCTCGTGTCTGTGCTGCCTCTTTGAAAGAACAGTCGTGCTCAGTCCCACACCCCCGCTTTTTGTCAGTAACCCTGTTACTCTCTTTTTCTCTGTCACTCTCTCCCTCCTCTGCGCCCCACACAAAAGGGAGAGGTGAACAGAGAGAGAACTCTATACTTACGAGGAACTGGTGCAGGATGTAGTTATACAGTTCTTCATATGCCAGTAAATCTTTTAAAATTAGTTTAGATGATTTATTTCTGTTCTATAACACAAAGGAGAATTTTAAGGATGTGCATAAAGTTTTAAAATTCGAAATGTTAGAAATGCTTCCTCCCCGTCGGGGAATTGAACCCCGGTCTCCAGCGTGACAGGCGGGGATACTCACCACTATACTAACGAGGAATTGTTGGATAGGACGGCTGTCAGGGCAGGAATCGGGCTGTGAAACGAACTGGACAAATGCGAAAGAGACACAGAGAAAGACATAGAGACAGGCAGAGACACAGACGGTCAGAGACCGAGACGCAGAGAGAGACAGAGACAGACCAATACAAAGAGACAGACAGAGACAAATGGAGACTTGGTGAGAGACAATGAGACAGAAATACGCAAAAAAGGAGGCTATGACATTGATTTTGTTCTGTTCTCCTTAAATTAAAGAGCTACAAGGAGTGGGGTTCGAACCCACGCGGGCATAAACCCATTGGATCTTAAGTGCAACGCCTTAACCACTCGGCCATCCTGGTGCTGTGAATGACTGTGGACTGTCTCTCTGAGAATCGGGACTTCAAGCCCCAACCTGCGACAGATTTGAGAAACACACACATTAACACAGCCAAAAACACAGATGGATGTGAACAGACGGACATAAACACAGACAGAGAGAGAAACACTGTCGCTAATTTGCCTGATTTTTGTTCTATTTCCGACCGTATATTTGGTGAATACTTGCAGATGAATGAAAATGAGCCGAATCTCCAGGTGTTGAAAGTTGTGGGATTTAATTCCGCCTAACTCAGGATTGGTTCTCCAGAGATTTGCTTACATTTTGAAATGAAATGGGATGAAAATTGCTGGAACCGTAGTCGGCAGGATTCGAACCTGCGCGGGGAAACCCCAATGGATTTCGAGTCCATCGCCTTAACCACTCGGCCACGACTACTGCTTCTGTAAATGGTTAAATGTTGCTCAGATAAAATCGCAATCATCCATCGCTGTGCAGCAAAAGAGCACTCAGTCCCTAAACAGTCTCCGCTCAAGAAAATTCTCAGAGACAATCACCTCTGGCGTTTTTTTTATTTTTCTTTTTTTCTCTGTAGCTTTATAACACGACGCTACAGCAAGAAATATAACTAAGAAGGCCGCCGCGAATTGAATTGAATTGCCTTCACTGCAGAAGCGCAGAGCAAGAATCGCGCTGTGGACAGACCGGCGGGCGGGATGATTATTCACATCCCAGATTTAACACCTTTGTGCAACTCCTTAAAATCCTCCTTGGAAAAAGAGAACAGAAAAAAATCAATGTCATAAGCCACCATTTTTGTCAATCACTCTCTCTGTGTCTCTCTCCCTCCTTCGCATTGCCGAATGGCCTGATTCTGTTCCGTTAATCCTATGTAATGTATGTGAGTGTGTATGTCACTTATTTAAGAAGCTTTTCTGAGTTTCATGGATTCATAGATTCTTACAGCGCAGAAGGAGGCCATTCGGCCCCTCGTGTCTGTGCTGCCTCTTTGAAAGAACAGTCGTGCTCAGTCCCACATCCCCGCTTTTTGTCAGTAACCCTGTTAATCTCATTTTCTCTGTCACTCTCTCCCTCCTCTGCGCCCCACACAAAAGGGAGAGGTAAACAGAGAGAGAACTCTATACTTACGAGGAACTGGTGCAGGATGAAGTTATACAGTTCTTAATATGCCAGTAAATCTTTTAAAATTAGTTTAGATGATTTATTTCTGTTCTATAATACAAAGGAGAATTTTAAGGATGTGCATAAAGTTTTAAAATTCGAAATGTTAAAAGTGCTTCCTCTCCGTCGGGGAATTGAACCCCGGTCACCCACGTAACAGGCTGGGATACTCACCACTATACTAACGAGGAATTGTTGGATAGGACGGCTGTCAGGGCAGGAATCGGGCTGTGAAAAGAACTGGACAAATGCGAAAGAGACACAGAGAACGACATGGAGACAGGCAGAGACACAGACGGTCAGAGACCGAGACGCAGAGAGAGACAGAGACAGACAAAGACAAAGAGACAGACAGAGCCAAATGGAGACTGAGAGAGAGAATGAGACAGAAATACGCAAAAAAGCAGGCTATGACATTGATTTTGTTCTGTTCTCCTTAAATTAAAGAGCTACCAGGAGTGGGGTTCGAATCGACGCGGGCATAAACCCATTGGATCTTAAGTCCAACGCCTTAACCACTCGGCCATCCTGGTGCTGTGAATGACTGTGGACTGTCTCTCTGAGAATCGGGTCTTCAAGCCCCAACCTGCTACAGAGTTGAGAAACACACATATTAACACAGCCAAAAACACAGAGGTAATCAGATGGACATAAACACAGACAGGCAGTGATTCAGACAGAGAGAGAAACACTGTCGCTAATTTGCCTGATTTTTGTTCTATTTCCGACCGTATATTTGGTGAACACTTGCAGATGAATGAAAATGAGCATAATCTCCAGGTGTTGAAAGTTGTGGGATTTAATTCCACCTAACTCAGGATGAGTTACATTTTGAAATGAAATGGGATGAAAATTGCGAGAACCGTAGTCGGCAGGATTCGAACCTGCGCGGGGAGACCCCAAGGGATTTCGAGTCCATCGCCTTAACCACTCGGCCACGACTACTGGGTCTGTAAACGGTTAAATGTTGCTCAGATAAAATCGCAATCATCCATCGCTGTGCAGCAAAAGAGCACTCAATCCCTGCACAGTCTCCGCTCAAGAAAATTCTCAGAGACAATCATCTCTCGCATTTTTTTGATTTTTATTTTTTTCTCTGTAGCTTTATAACACGACGCTACAGCAAGAAATATAACTAAGAAGGCCGCCGCGAATTGAATTGAATTGCCTTCACTGCAGAAGCGCAGAGCAAGAATCGCGCTGTGGACAGACCGGCGGATGGGACGATTATTCACATCCCAAATTTAACACCTTTTTGGAAAAAGAGAACAGAAAAAAATCAATGTCATGAGCCACCATTTTTGTCAATCACTCTCTCTGTCTCTCTCTCCCGCCTTCTCATTGCCGAATGGCCTGATTCTGTTCCGTTAATCCTAAATAATGTATGTGAGTGTGTCTGTCACTTATTTAAGAAGCTTTTCTGAGTTTCATGGATTCATAGATTCTTACAGCGCAGAAGGAGGCCATTCGGCCCCTCGTGTCTGTGCTGCCTCTTTGAAAGAACAGTCGTGCTCAGTCCCACACCCCCGCTTTTTGTCAGTAACCCTGTTTATCTCTTTTTCTCTGTCACTCTCTCCCTCCTCTGCGCCCCACACAAAAGGGAGAGGTAAACAGAGAGCGAACTCTATACTTACGAGGAACTGGTGCAGGATGTAGTTATACAGTTCTTCATATGCCAGTAAATCTTTTAAAATTAGTTTAGATGATTTATTTCTGTTCTATTTTACAAAGGAGAATTTTAAGGATTTGCATAAAGTTTTAAAATTCGAGTTGTTAAAAATGCTTCCTCTCCGTCGGGGAATTGAACACCGGTCACCCGCGTGACAGGCGAGGACACTCACCACTATACTAACGAGCAATTAATGGATAGGACGGCTGTCAGGGCAGGAATCGGGCTGTGAAAAGAACTGGACAAATGCGAAAGTGACACAGAGAAAGACAAAGAGACAGGCAGAGACGCAGACGGTCAGAGACCGAGACGCAGAGAGAGACAGAGACAGACAAAGACAAAGAGACAGACAGAGCCAAATGGAGACTGAGAGAGAGAATGAGACGGAAAAACGCAAAAAAGGAGGCTATGACATTGATTTTGTTCTGTTCTCCTATAAATTAAAGAGCTACCAGGAGTGGGGTTCGAACCCAGGCGGGCATAAACACATTGGATCTTAAGTCCACCGCCTTAACCACTCGGCCATCCTCGTGCTGTGAATGACTGTGGACTATCTCTCTGAGAATCGGGACTTCAAGCCCCAACCTGCTGCAGAGTTGAGAAACACACACACATTAACAAAGCCAACCACACACATAAACGTAAACAGACGGACATAAACACAGACAGGCAGTGATTCAGACAGAGAGAGAAACACTGTCGATAATTTGCCTGATTTTTGTTCTATTTCCGACCGTATATTTGGTGAATACTTGCAGATGAATGAAAATGAGCCTAATCTCCAGGTGTTGAAAGTTGTGGGATTTAATTCCGCCCAACTCAGGATTAGTTCTCCAGAGATTTTGTTACATTTTGAAATGAAATGGGATGAAAATTGCTGGAACCGTAGTCGGCAGGATTCGAACCTGCGCGGGTAGACCGCAACGGATTTCTAGTCCATCGCCTTAACCACTCGGCCACGACTACTGGGTCTGTGAATGGTTAAATGTTGCTCAGATAAAATCGCAATCATCCATCGCTGTGCAGCAAAAGAGCACTCAATCCCTGCACAGTCTCCGCTCAAGAAAATTCTCAGAGACAATCCTCTCTCGCATTTTTTTGATTTTTATTTTTTTCTCTGTAGCTTTATAACACGACGCTACAGCAAGAAATATAACTAAGAAGGCCGCCGCGAATTGAATTGAATTGCCTTCACTGCAGAAGCGCAGAGCAAGAATCGCGCTGTGGACAGACCGGCGGATGGGACGATTATTCACATCCCAAATTTAACACCTTTTTGGAAAAAGAGAACAGAAAAAAATCAATGTCATGAGCCACCATTTTTGTCAATCACTCTCTCTGTCTCTCTCTCCCGCCTTCTCATTGCCGAATGGTCTGATTCTGTTCCGTATATCCTATGTAATGTATGTGAGTGTGTCTGTCACTTATTTAAGAAGCTTTTCTGAGTTTCATGGATTCATAGATTCTTACAGCGCAGAAGGAGGCCATTCGGCCCCTCGTGTCTGTGCTGCCTCTTTGAAAGAACAGTCGTGCTCAGTCCCACACCCCCGCTTTTTGTCAGTAACCCTGTTTATCTCTTTTTCTCTGTCACTCTCTCCCTCCTCTGCGCCCCACACAAAAGGGAGAGGTAAACAGAGAGCGAACTCTATACTTACGAGGAACTGGTGCAGGATGTAGTTATACAGTTCTTCATATGCCAGTAAATCTTTTAAAATTAGTTTAGATGATTTATTTCTGTTCTATTTTACAAAGGAGAATTTTAAGGATTTGCATAAAGTTTTAAAATTCGAGTTGTTAAAAATGCTTCCTCTCCGTCGGGGAATTGAACACCGGTCACCCGCGTGACAGGCGAGGACACTCACCACTATACTAACGAGCAATTAATGGATAGGACGGCTGTCAGGGCAGGAATCGGGCTGTGAAAAGAACTGGACAAATGCGAAAGTGACACAGAGAAAGACAAAGAGACAGGCAGAGACGCAGACGGTCAGAGACCGAGACGCAGAGAGAGACAGAGACAGACAAAGACAAAGAGACAGACAGAGCCAAATGGAGACTGAGAGAGAGAATGAGACGGAAAAACGCAAAAAAGGAGGCTATGACATTGATTTTGTTCTGTTCTCCTTAAATTAAAGAGCTACCAGGAGTGGGGTTCGAACCCAGGCGGGCATAAACACATTGGATCTTAAGTCCACCGCCTTAACCACTCGGCCATCCTCGTGCTGTGAATGACTGTGGACTATCTCTCTGAGAATCGGGACTTCAAGCCCCAACCTGCTGCAGAGTTGAGAAACACACACACATTAACAAAGCCAACCACACACATAAACGTAAACAGACGGACATAAACACAGACAGGCAGTGATTCAGACAGAGAGAGAAACACTGTCGATAATTTGCCTGATTTTTGTTCTATTTCCGACCGTATATTTGGTGAATACTTGCAGATGAATGAAAATGAGCCTAATCTCCAGGTGTTGAAAGTTGTGGGATTTAATTCCGCCCAACTCAGGATTAGTTCTCCAGAGATTTTGTTACATTTTGAAATGAAATGGGATGAAAATTGCTGGAACCGTAGTCGGCAGGATTCGAACCTGCGCGGGGAGACCGCAACGGATTTCTAGTCCATCGCCTTAACCACTCGGCCACGACTACTGGGTCTGTGAATGGTTAAATGTTGCTCAGATAAAATCGCAATCATCCATCGCTGTGCAGCAAAAGAGCACTCAATCCCGAAACAGTCTCCGCTCAAGAAAATTCTCAGAGACAATCACCTCTCGCGTTTTTTTTACTTTTATTTTTTTCTCTGTAGCTTTATAACACGACGCTACAGCAAGAAATATAACTAAGAAGGCCGCCGCGAATTGAATTGAATTGCCTTCACTGCAGAAGCGCAGAGCAAGAATCGCGCTGTGGACAGACCGGCGGGCGGGATGATTATTCACATCCCAAATTTAACACCTTTGTGCAACTCCTTAAAATCCTCCTTGGAAAAAGAGAACAGATAAAAATCAATGTCATAAGCCACCATTTTTGTCAATCACTCTCTCTGTGTCTCTCTCCCTCCTTCGCATTGCCGAATGGCCTGATTCTGTTCCGTTAATCCTATGTAATGTATGTGAGTGTGTATGTCACTTATTTAAGAAGCTTTTCTGAGTTTCATGCATTCATAGATTCTTACAGCGCAGAAGGAGGCCATTCGGCCCCTCGTGTCTGTGCTGCCTCTTTGAAAGAACAGTCGTGCTCAGTCCCACACCCCCGCTTTTTGTCAGTAACCCTGTTAATCTCTTTTTCTCTGTCACTCTCTCCCTCCTCTGCGCCCCACACAAAAGGGAGAGGTAAACAGAGAGAGAACTCTATACTTACGAGGAACTGATGCAGGATGAAGTTATACAGTTCTTCATATGCCAGTAAATCTTTTAAAATTAGTTCAGATGATTTATTTCTGTTCTATAATACAAAGGAGAATTTTAAGGATGTGCATAAAGTTTTAAAATTCGAAACGTTAGACATGCTTCCTCCCCGTCGGGGAATTGAACCCCGGTCTCCCGCGTGAAAGGCGGGGATACTCACCACTAGACTAACGAGGAATTGTTGGATAGGGCGACTGTCAGGGCAGGAATCGGGCTGTGAAAAGAACTGGACAAATGCGAAAGAGACACAGAGAAAGACATGGAGACAGGCAGAGACACAGACGGTCAGAGACCGAGACGCAGAGAGAGACAGAGACAGACAAATACAAAGAGACAGACAGAGACAAATGGAGACTTGGAGAGAGACAATGAGACAGAAATACGCAAAAAAGGAGGCTATGACATTGATTTTGTTCTGTTCTCCTTAAATTAAAGAGCTACCAGGAGTGGGGTTCGAACCCACGCGGGCATAAACCCATTGGATCTTAAGTCCAACGCCTTAACCACTCGGCCATCCTGGTGCTGTGAATGATTGTGGACTGTCTCTCTGAGAATCGGGACTTCAAGCCCCAACCTGCGACAGAGTTGAGAAACACACACATTAACACAGCCAAAAACACAGATGGATGTAAACAGACGGACATAAACACAGACAGAGAGAGAAACACTGTCGCTAATTTGCCTGATTTTTGTTCTATTTCCGACCGTATATTTGGTGAACACTTGCAGATGAATGAAAATGAGCCTAATCTCCAGGTGTTGAAAGTTGTGGGATTTAATTCCGCCTAACTCAGGATCAGTTCTCCAGAGATTTGCTTACATTTTGAAATGAAATGGGATGAAAATTGCTGAAACCGTAGTCGGCAGGATTCGAACCTGCGCGGGGAGACCCCAATGGATTTCTAGTCCATCGCCTTAACCACTCGGCCACGACTACTGGGTCTGCCGATCGTTAAATGTTGCTCTGATAAAATCGCAATCATCCATCGCTGTGCAGCAAAAGAGCACTCAGTCCCTAAACAGTCTCCGCTCAAGAAAATTCTCAGAGACAATCACCTCTCGCGTTTTTTTTATTTTTATTTTTTTCTCTGTAGCTTTATAACACGACGCTACAGCAAGAAATATAACCAAGAAGGCCGCCGCGAATTGAATTGAATTGCCTTCACTGCAGAAGCGCAGAGCAAGAATCGCGCTGTGGACAGACCGGCGCGCGGGATGATTATTCACATCTCAAATTTAACGCCTTTGTGCAACTCCTTAAAATCCTCCTTGGAAAAAGAGAACAGAAAAAAATCAATGTCATAAGCCACCATTTTTGTCAATCACTCTCTCTGTGTCTCTCTCCCTCCTTCGCATTGCCGAATGGCCTGATTCTGTTCCGTTAATCCTATGTAATGTATGTGAGTGTGTATGTCACTTATTTAAGAAGCCTTTCTGAGTGTCATGGATTCATAGATTCTTACAGCGCAGAAGGAGGCCATTCGGCCCCTCGTGTCTGTGCTGCCTCTTTGAAAGAACAGTCGTGCTCAGTCCCACACCCCCGCTTTTTGTCAGTAACCCTGTTAATCTCTTTTTCTCTGTCACTCTCTCCCTCCTCTGCGCCCCACACAAAAGGGAGAGGTGAACAGAGAGAGAACTCTATACTTACGAGGAACTGGTGCAGGATGTAGTTATACAGTTCTTCATATGCCAGTAAATCTTTTAAAATTAGTTTAGATGATTTATATCTGTTCTATTTTACAAAGGAGAATTTTAAGGATGTGCATCAAGTTTTAAAATTCGAAATGTTAAAAATGCTTCCTCCCCGTCGGGGAACTGAACCCCGGTCTCCCGCTTGACAGGCGGGGATACTCACCACTATACTAACGAGGAATTGTTGGATTGGGTGGCAGTCAGGCCAGGAATCGGGCTGTGAAAAGAACTGGACAAATGCGAAAGAGACACAGAGAAAGACATGGAGACAGGCAGAGACACAGACGGTCAGAGACCGAGACGCAGAGAGAGACAGAGACAGACAAAGACAAAGAGACAGACAGAGCCAAATGGAGACTGAGAGAGACAATGAGACAGAAATACGCAAAAAAGGAGGCTACGACATTGATTTTGTGCTGTTCTCCTTAAATTAAAGAGCTACCAGGAGTGGGGTTCGAACCCAAGCGGGCATAAACCCATTGGATCTTAAGTCCAACGCCTTAACCACTCGGCCATCCTCGTGCTGTGAATGACTGTGGACTGTCTCTCTGAGAATCGGGACTTCAAGCCCCAACCTGCTACAGAGTTGAGAAACACACACATTAACACAGCCAAAAACACAGATGGATGTAAACAGACGGACATAAACACAGACAGGCAGTGATTCAGACAGAGAGAGAAACACTGTCGCTAATTTGCCTGATTTTTGTTCTATTTCCGACCGTATATTTGGTGAATACTTGCAGATGAATGAAAATGAGCATTATCTCCAGGTGTTGAAAGTTGTGGGATTTCATTCCGCCGAACTCAGGAGTTGTTCTCCAGAGATTTGGTTACATTTTGAAATGAAATGGGATGAAAATTGCTGTGACTGTAGTCGGCAGGTTTCGAACCTGCGCGGGGATACCCCAATGGATTTCTAGTCCATCGCCTTAACCACTCGGCCACGACTACTGGGTCTGCCGATCGTTAAATGTTGCTCTGATAAAATCGCAATCATCCATCGCTGTGCAGCAAAAGAGCACTCAGTCCCGAAACAGTCTCCGCTCAAGAAAATTCTCAGAGACAATCACCTCTCGCGTTTTTTTTCCTTTTCTTTTTTTCTCTGTAGCTTTATAACACGACGCTACAGCAAGAAATATAACTAAGAAGGCCGCCACGAATTGAATTGAATTGCCTTCACTGCAGAAGCGCAGAGCAAGAATCGCGCTGTGGACAGACCGGCGGGCGGGATGATTATTCACATCCCAAATTTAACACCTTTGTGCAACTCCTTAAAATCCTCCTTGGAAAAAGAGAACAGAAAAAAATCAATGTCATAAGCCACCATTTTTGTCCATCACTCTCTCTGTCTCTCTGTGTCTCTCTCCCTCCTTCGCATTGCCGAATGGCCTGATTCTGTTCCGTATATCCTATGTAATGTATGTGAGTGTGTATGTCACTTATTTAAGAAGCTTTTCTGAGTGTCACTGATTCATAGATTCTTACAGCGCAGAAGGAGGCCATTCGGCCCCTCGTGTCTGTGCTGCCTCTTTGAAAGAACAGTCGTGCTCAGCCCCACACCCCCGCTTTTTGTCAGTAACCCTGTTAATCTCTTTTTCTCTGTCACTCTCTCCCTCCTCTGCGCCCCACACAAAAGGTAGAGGTAAACAGAGAGAGAACTCTATACTTACGAGGAACGGGTGCAGGATGAAGTTATACAGTTCTTCCTATGCCTTTAAATCTTTTAAAATAAGTTTAGATGATTTATTTCTGTTCTATAATACAAAGGAGAATTTTAAGGATGTGCATAAAGTTTTAAAATTCGAAATGTTAGAAATGCTCCCTCCCCGTCGGGGAATTGAACCTCAGACTCCCGCGTGATAGGCGGGGATACTCACCACTATACTAACGAGGAATTGTTGGATAGGACGGCTGTCAGGGCAGGAATCAGGCTGTGAAAAGAACTGGTCAAATGCGAAAGAGACACAGAGACAGACATAGAGACAGGCAGAGACACAGACGGTCAGAGACCGAGACGCAGAGAGAGACAGAGACAGACAAAGACAAAGAGACAGACAGAGCCAAATGGAGACTTGGAGAGAGAGAATGAGACAGAAATACGCAAAAAAGGAGGCTATGACATTGATTTTGTTCTGTTCTCCTTAAATTAAAGAGCTACCAGGAGTGGGGTTCGAACCCACGCAGGCATAAACCCATTGGATCTTAAGTCCGACGCATTAACCACTCGGCCATCCTGGTGCTGTGAATGACTGTGGACTGTCTCTCTGAGAATCGGGACTTCAAGCCCCAACCTGCTACAGAGTTGAGAAACACACACATTAACACAGCCAAAAACACAGATGGATGTAAACAGACGGACATAAACACAGACAGGCAGTGATTCAGACAGAGAGAGAAACACTGTCGCTAATTTGCCTGATTTTTGTTCCATTTCCGAACGTATATTTGGTGAATACTTGCAGATGAATGAAAATGAGCCGAATCTCCAGGTGTTGAAAGTTGTGGATGTGATTCCGCCTAACTCAGGATTAGTTCTCCAGAGATTTGGTTACATTTTGAAATGAAATGAGATGAAAATTGCTGGAACCGTAGTCGGCAGGATTCGAACCTGCGCGGGGAGACCCCAATGGATTTCTAGTCCATCGCCTTAACCGCTCGGCCACGACTACTGGGTCTGTGAATCGTTAAATGTTGCTCAGATAAAATCGCAATCATCCATCGCTGTGCAGCAAAAGAGCACTCAGTCCCGAAACAGTCTCCGCTCAAGAAAATTCTTAGAGACAATCACCTCTCGCGTTTTTTTTCCTTTTCTTTTTTTCTCTGTAGCTTTATAACACGACGCTACAGCAAGAAATATAACTAAGAAGGCCGCCACGAATTGAATTGAATTGCCTTCACTGCAGAAGCGCAGAGCAAGAATCGCGCTGTGGACAGACCGGCGGGCGGGATGATTATTCACATCCCAAATTTAACACCTTTGTGCAACTCCTTAAAATCCTCCTTGGAAAAAGAGAACAGAAAAAAATCAATGTCATAAGCCACCATTTTTGTCCATCACTCTCTCTGTCTCTCTGTGTCTCTCTCCCTCCTTCGCATTGCCGAATGGCCTGATTCTGTTCCGTATATCCTATGTAATGTATGTGAGTGTGTATGTCACTTATTTAAGAAGCTTTTCTGAGTGTCACTGATTCATAGATTCTTACAGCGCAGAAGGAGGCCATTCGGCCCCTCGTGTCTGTGCTGCCTCTTTGAAAGAACAGTCGTGCTCAGCCCCACACCCCCGCTTTTTGTCAGTAACCCTGTTAATCTCTTTTTCTCTGTCACTCTCTCCCTCCTCTGCGCCCCACAGAAAAGGGAGAGGTCAACAGAGAGAGAACTCTATACTTACGAGAAACTGGTGCAGGATGTAGTTATACAGTTCTTCATATGCCAGTAAATCTTTTAAAATAGGTTTAGTTGATTTATTTCTGTTCTATAATACAAAGGAGAATTTTAAGGATGTGCATAAAGTTTTAAAATTCGAAATGTTAAAAATGCCTTCTCCCCGTCGGGGAATTGAACCCCGGTCTCCTGCGTGACAGGCGGGGATACTCACCACTATACTAACGAGGAATTGTTGGATAGGACGGCTGTCAGGGCAGGAATCGGGCTGTGAAAAGAACTGGACAAATGCGAAAGAGACACAGAGAAAGACATGGAGTCAGGCAGAGACACAGACGGTCAGAGACCGAGACGCAGAGAGAGACAGAGACAGACAAAGACAAAGAGACAGACAGAGCCAAATGGAGACTTGGAGAGAGAGAATGAGACAGAAATACGCAAAAAAGGAGGCTATGACATTGATTTTGTTCTGTTCTCCTTAAATTAAAGAGCTACCAGGAGTGGGGTTCGAACCCACGCAGGCATAAACCCATTGGATCTTAAGTCCGACGCATTAACCACTCGGCCATCCTGGTGCTGTGAATGACTGTGGACTGTCTCTCTGAGAATCGGGACTTCAAGCCCCAACCTGCTACAGAGTTGAGAAACACACACATTAACACAGCCAAAAACACAGATGG
Organism: Squalus acanthias; assembly: GCA_030390025.1. Lineage (NCBI taxonomy): Eukaryota > Metazoa > Chordata > Chondrichthyes > Squaliformes > Squalidae > Squalus > Squalus acanthias. Next base: position 850,137 of record JASTWF010000178.1, read on the forward strand.
ATGTAAACAGACGGACATAAACACAGACAGGCAGTGATTCAGACAGAGAGAGAAACACTGTCGCTAATTTGCCTGATTTTTGTTCCATTTCCGAACGTATATTTGGTGAATACTTGCAGATGAATGAAAATGAGCCGAATCTCCAGGTGTTGAAAGTTGTGGATGTGATTCCGCCTAACTCAGGATTAGTTCTCCAGAGATTTGGTTACATTTTGAAATGAAATGAGATGAAAATTGCTGGAACCGTAGTCGGCAGGATTCGAACCTGCGCGGGGAGACCCCAATGGATTTCGAGTCCATCGCCTTAACCGCTCGGCCACGACTACTGGGTCTGTGAATCGTTAAATGTTGCTCAGATAAAATCGCAATCATCCATCGCTGTGCAGCAAAAGAGCACTCAGTCCCGAAACAGTCTCCGCTCAAGAAAATTCTTAGAGACAATCACCTCTCGCGTTTTTTTTCCTTTTCTTTTTTTCTCTGTAGCTTTATAACACGACGCTACAGCAAGAAATATAACTAAGAAGGCCGCCACGAATTGAATTGAATTGCCTTCACTGCAGAAGCGCAGAGCAAGAATCGCGCTGTGGACAGACCGGCGGGCGGGATGATTATTCACATCCCAAATTTAACACCTTTGTGCAACTCCTTAAAATCCTCCTTGGAAAAAGAGAACAGAAAAAAATCAATGTCATAAGCCACCATTTTTGTCAATCACTCTCTCTGTCTCTCTGTGTCTCTCTCCCTCCTTCGCATTGCCGAATGGCCTGATTCTGTTCCGTATATCCTATGTAATGTATGTGAGTGTGTATGTCACTTATTTAAGAAGCTTTTCTGAGTGTCACTGATTCATAGATTCTTACAGCGCAGAAGGAGGCCATTCGGCCCCTCGTGTCTGTGCTGCCTCTTTGAAAGAACAGTCGTGCTCAGTCCCACACCCCCGCTTTTTGTCAGTAACCCTGTTAATCTCTTTTTCTCTGTCACTCTCTCCCTCCTCTGCGCCCCACACAAAAGGGAGAGGTCAACAGAGAGAGAACTCTATACTTACGAGAAACTGGTGCAGGATGTAGTTATACAGTTCTTCATATGCCAGTAAATCTTTTAAAATAGGTTTAGTTGATTTATTTCTGTTCTATAATACAAAGGAGAATTTTAAGGATGTGCATAAAGTTTTAAAATTCGAAATGTTAAAAATGCCTTCTCCCCGTCGGGGAATTGAACCCCGGTCTCCCGCGTGACAGGCGGGGATACTCACCACTATACTAACGAGGAATTGTTGGATAGGACGGCTGTCAGGGCAGGAATCGGGCTGTGAAAAGAACTGGACAAATGCGAAAGAGACACAGAGAAAGACATGGAGTCAGGCAGAGACACAGACGGTCAGAGACCGAGACGCAGAGAGAGACAGAGACAGACAAAGACAAAGAGACAGACAGAGCCAAATGGAGACTTGGAGAGAGAGAATGAGACAGAAATACGCAAAAAAGGAGGCTATGACATTGATTTTGTTCTGTTCTCCTTAAATTAAAGAGCTACCAGGAGTGGGGTTCGAACCCACGCAGGCATAAACCCATTGGATCTTAAGTCCGACGCATTAACCACTCGGCCATCCTGGTGCTGTGAATGACTGTGGACTGTCTCTCTGAGAATCGGGACTTCAAGCCCCAACCTGCTACAGAGTTGAGAAACACACACATTAACACAGCCAAAAACACAGATGGATGTAAACAGACGGACATAAACACAGACAGGCAGTGATTCAGACAGAGAGAGAAACACTGTCGCTAATTTGCCTGATTTTTGTTCCATTTCCGAACGTATATTTGGTGAATACTTGCAGATGAATGAAAATGAGCCGAATCTCCAGGTGTTGAAAGTTGTGGATGTGATTCCGCCTAACTCAGGATTAGTTCTCCAGAGATTTGGTTACATTTTGAAATGAAATGAGATGAAAATTGCTGGAACCGTAGTCGGCAGGATTCGAACCTGCGCGGGGAGACCCCAATGGATTTCGAGTCCATCGCCTTAACCACTCGGCCACGACTACTGGGTCTGTGAATCGTTAAATGTTGCTCAGATAAAATCGCAATCATCCATCGCTGTGCAGCAAAAGAGCACTCAGTCCCGAAACAGTCTCCGCTCAAGAAAATTCTTAGAGACAATCACCTCTCGCGTTTTTTTTCCTTTTCTTTTTTTCTCTGTAGCTTTATAACACGACGCTACAGCAAGAAATATAACTAAGAAGGCCGCCACGAATTGAATTGAATTGCCTTCACTGCAGAAGCGCAGAGCAAGAATCGCGCTGTGGACAGACCGGCGGGCGGGATGATTATTCACATCCCAAATTTAACACCTTTGTGCAACTCCTTAAAATCCTCCTTGGAAAAAGAGAACCGAAAAAAATCAATGTCATAAGCCACCATTTTTGTCAATCACTCTCTCTGTCTCTCTGTGTCTCTCTCCCTCCTTCGCATTGCCGAATGGCCTGATTCTGTTCCGCATTAACCACTCGGCCATCCTGGTGCTGTGAATGACTGTGGACTGTCTCTCTGAGAATCGGGACTTCAAGCCCCAACCTGCGACAGAGTTGAGAAACACACACATTAACACAGCTGGATGTAAACAGACGGACAGAAACACAGACAGAGAGAGAAACACTGTCGCTAATTTTTGTTCTATTTCCGACCGTATATTTGGTGAATACTTGCAGATGAATGAATATGAGCATAATCTCCAGGTGTTGAAAGTTGTGGGATTTAATTCCGCTTAACTCAGGATTAGTTCTCCAGAGATTTGGTTACATTTTGAAATGAAATGGGATGAAAATTGCTGGAACCGTAGTCGGCAGGATTCGATACCTACGCGGGAAGACCCCCAATGGATTTCTAGTCCATCGCCTTAACCACTCGGCCACGACTACTGAGTCTGTGAATGGTTAAATGTTGCTCAGATAAAATCGCAATCATCCATCGCTGTGCAGCAAAAGAGCACTCAGTCCCTAAACAGTCTCCGCTCAAGAAAATTCTCAGAGACAATCACCTCTGGCGTTTTTTTTATTTTTATTTTTTTCTCTGTAGCTTTATAACACGACGCTACAGCAAGAAATATAACTAAGAAGGCCGCCGCGAATTGAATTGAATTGCCTTCACTGCAGAAGCGCAGAGCAAGAATCGCGCTGTGGACAGACCGGCGGGCGGGATGATTATTCACATCCCAAATTTAACACCTTTGTGCAACTCCTTAAAATCCTCCTTGGAAAAAGAGAACAGAAAAAAATCAATGTCATAAGCCACCATTTTTGTCAATCACTCTCTCTCTCTCCCTCCTTCGCATTGCCGAATGGCCTGATTCTGTTCCGTATATC
>JASTWF010001780.1:0-59875 GCA_030390025.1 Squalus acanthias
GGAGATGGTATTCGTGATTACACTGGACTATAGGGGAGATGGTACCAGTGATTACACTGGACTATAGGGGAGATGGTACCAGTGATTACACTGGACTATAGGGGAGATGGTATTAGTGATTACACTGGACTATAGGGGAGATGGTACCAGTGATTACACTGGACTATAGGGGAGATGGTATTAGTGATTACACTGGACTATAGGGGAGATGGTACCAGTGATTACACTGGACTATAGGGGAGATGGTATTAGTGATTACACTGGACTATAGGGGAGATGGTATTAGTGATTACACTGGACTATAGGGGAGATGGTATTAGTGATTACACTGGACTATAGGGGAGATGGTATTAGTGATTACACTGGACTATAGGGGAGATGGTATTAGTGATTACACTGGACTATAGGGGAGATGGTACCAGTGATTACACTGGACTATAGGGGAGATGGTACCAGTGATTACACTGGACTATAGGGGAGATGGTACCAGTGATTACACTGGACTATAGGGGAGATGGTACCAGTGATTACACTGGACTATAGGGGAAATGGTACCAGTGATTACACTGGACTATAGGGGAGATGGTATTTGTGATTACACTGGACTATAGGGGAGATGGTATTAGTGATTACACTGGACTATAGGGGAGATGGTACCAGTGATTACACTGGACTATAGGGGAGATGGTACCAGTGATTACACTGGACTATAGGGGAGATGGTACCAGTGATTACACTGGACTATAGGGGAGATGGTATTAGTGATTACACTGGACTATAGGGGAGATGGTATTAGTGATTACACTGGACTATAGGGGAGATGGTACCAGTGATTACACTGGACTATAGGGGAGATGGTACCAGTGATTACACTGGACTATAGGGGAGATGGTACCAGTGATTACACTGGACTATAGGGGAGATGGTACCAGTGATTACACTGGACTATAGGGGAGATGGTATTAGTGATTACACTGGACTATAGGGGAGATGGTACCAGTGATTACACTGGACTATAGGGGAGATGGTATTAGTGATTACACTGGACTATAGGGGAGATGGTATTAGTGATTACACTGGACTATAGGGGAGATGGTATTAGTGATTACACTGGACTATAGGGGAGATGGTATTAGTGATTACACTGGACTATAGGGGAGATGGTATTAGTGATTACACTGGACTATAGGGGAGATGGTATTAGTGATTACACTGGACTATAGGGGAGATGGTATTAGTGATTACACTGGACTATAGGGGAGATGGTACCAGTGATTACACTGGACTATAGGGGAGATGGTATTAGTGATTACACTGGACTATAGGGGAGATGGTACCAGTGATTACACTGGACTATAGGGGAGATGGTATTAGTGATTACACTGGACTATAGGGGAGATGGTACCAGTGATTACACTGGACTATAGGGGAGATGGTATTAGTGATTACACTGGACTATAGGGGAGATGGTACCAGTGATTACACTGGACTATAGGGGAGATGGTACCAGTGATTACACTGGACTATAGGGGAGATGGTATTAGTGATTACACTGGACTATAGGGGAGATGGTACCAGTGATTACACTGGACTATAGGGGAGATGGTATCAGTGATTACACTGGACTATAGGGGAGATGGTATTAGTGATTACACTGGACTATAGGGGAGATGGTACCAGTGATTACACTGGACTATAGGGGAGATGGTACCAGTGATTACACTGGACTATAGGGGAGATGGTATTAGTGATTACACTGGACTATAGGGGAGATGGTACCAGTGATTACACTGGACTATAGGGGAGATGGTATTAGTGATTACACTGGACTATAGGGGAGATGGTATTAGTGATTACACTGGACTATAGGGGAGATGGTACCAGTGATTACACTGGACTATAGGGGAGATGGTACCAGTGATTACACTGGACTATAGGGGAGATGGTATTAGTGATTACACTGGACTATAGGGGAGATGGTATTAGTGATTACACTGGACTATAGGGGAGATGGTACCAGTGATTACACTGGACTATAGGGGAGATGGTATTAGTGATTACACTGGACTATAGGGGAGATGGTATTAGTGATTACACTGGACTATAGGGGAGATGGTACCAGTGATTACACTGGACTATAGGGGAGATGGTATTAGTGATTACACTGGACTATAGGGGAGATGGTACCAGTGATTACACTGGACTATAGGGGAGATGGTATTAGTGATTACACTGGACTATAGGGGAGATGGTATTAGTGATTACACTGGACTATAGGGGAGATGGTACCAGTGATTACACTGGACTATAGGGGAGATGGTATTAGTGATTACACTGGACTATAGGGGAGATGGTATTAGTGATTACACTGGACTATAGGGGAGATGGTACCAGTGATTACACTGGACTATAGGGGAGATGGTATTAGTGATTACACTGGACTATAGGGGAGATGGTATTAGTGATTACACTGGACTATAGGGGAGATGGTACCAGTGATTACACTGGACTATAGGGGAGATGGTATTAGTGATTACACTGGACTATAGGGGAGATGGTATTAGTGATTACACTGGACTATAGGGGAGATGGTACCAGTGATTACACTGGACTATAGGGGAGATGGTATTAGTGATTACACTGGACTATAGGGGAGATGGTATTAGTGATTACACTGGACTATAGGGGAGATGGTACCAGTGATTACACTGGACTATAGGGGAGATGGTATTAGTGATTACACTGGACTATAGGGGAGATGGTATTAGTGATTACACTGGACTATAGGGGAGATGGTATTAGTGATTACACTGGACTATAGGGGAGATGGTATTAGTGATTACACTGGACTATAGGGGAGATGGTATTAGTGATTACACTGGACTATAGGGGAGATGGTATTAGTGATTACACTGGACTATAGGGGAGATGGTACCAGTGATTACACTGGACTATAGGGGAGATGGTATTAGTGATTACACTGGACTATAGGGGAGATGGTACCAGTGATTACACTGGACTATAGGGGAGATGGTACCAGTGATTACACTGGACTATAGGGGAGATGGTATTAGTGATTACACTGGACTATAGGGGAGATGGTATTAGTGATTACACTGGACTATAGGGGAGATGGTATTAGTGATTACACTGGACTATAGGGGAGATGGTACCAGTGATTACACTGGACTATAGGGGAGATGGTATTAGTGATTACACTGGACTATAGGGGAGATGGTACCAGTGATTACACTGGACTATAGGGGAGATGGTATTAGTGATTACACTGGACTATAGGGGAGATGGTATTAGTGATTACACTGGACTATAGGGGAGATGGTACCAGTGATTACACTGGACTATAGGGGAGATGGTATTAGTGATTACACTGGACTATAGGGGAGATGGTATTAGTGATTACACTGGACTATAGGGGAGATGGTACCAGTGATTACACTGGACTATAGGGGAGATGGTACCAGTGATTACACTGGACTATAGGGGAGATGGTATTAGTGATTACACTGGACTATAGGGGAGATGGTACCAGTGATTACACTGGACTATAGGGGAGATGGTACCAGTGATTACACTGGACTATAGGGGAGATGGTACCAGTGATTACACTGGACTATAGGGGAGATGGTACCAGTGATTACACTGGACTATAGGGGAGATGGTACCAGTGATTACACTGGACTATAGGGGAGATGGTACCAGTGATTACACTGGACTATAGGGGAGATGGTATTAGTGATTACACTGGACTATAGGGGAGATGGTACCAGTGATTACACTGGACTATAGGGAGATGGTACCAGTGATTACACTGGACTATAGGGGAGATGGTACCAGTGATTACACTGGACTATAGGGGAGATGGTATTAGTGATTACACTGGACTATAGGGGAGATGGTACCAGTGATTACACTGGACTATAGGGGAGATGGTATTAGTGATTACACTGGACTATAGGGGAGATGGTATTAGTGATTACACTGGACTATAGGGGAGATGGTACCAGTGATTACACTGGACTATAGGGGAGATGGTATTAGTGATTACACTGGACTATAGGGGAGATGGTACCAGTGATTACACTGGACTATAGGGGAGATGGTACCAGTGATTACACTGGACTATAGGGGAGATGGTATTAGTGATTACACTGGACTATAGGGGAGATGGTACCAGTGATTACACTGGACTATAGGGGAGATGGTATTAGTGATTACACTGGACTATAGGGGAGATGGTACCAGTGATTACACTGGACTATAGGGGAGATGGTATTAGTGATTACACTGGACTATAGGGGAGATGGTATTAGTGATTACACTGGACTATAGGGGAGATGGTATTAGTGATTACACTGGACTATAGGGGAGATGGTATTAGTGATTACACTGGACTATAGGGGAGATGGTATTAGTGATTACACTGGACTATAGGGGAGATGGTACCAGTGATTACACTGGACTATAGGGGAGATGGTACCAGTGATTACACTGGACTATAGGGGAGATGGTATTAGTGATTACACTGGACTATAGGGGAGATGGTACCAGTGATTACACTGGACTATAGGGGAGATGGTACCAGTGATTACACTGGACTATAGGGGAGATGGTATTAGTGATTACACTGGACTATAGGGGAGATGGTATTAGTGATTACACTGGACTATAGGGGAGATGGTACCAGTGATTACACTGGACTATAGGGGAGATGGTACCAGTGATTACACTGGACTATAGGGGAGATGGTACCAGTGATTACACTGGACTATAGGGGAGATGGTATTAGTGATTACACTGGACTATAGGGGAGATGGTATTAGTGATTACACTGGACTATAGGGGAGATGGTACCAGTGATTACACTGGACTATAGGGGAGATGGTACCAGTGATTACACTGGACTATAGGGGAGATGGTACCAGTGATTACACTGGACTATAGGGGAGATGGTACCAGTGATTACACTGGACTATAGGGGAGATGGTATTAGTGATTACACTGGACTATAGGGGAGATGGTACCAGTGATTACACTGGACTATAGGGGAGATGGTATTAGTGATTACACTGGACTATAGGGGAGATGGTATTAGTGATTACACTGGACTATAGGGGAGATGGTATTAGTGATTACACTGGACTATAGGGGAGATGGTATTAGTGATTACACTGGACTATAGGGGAGATGGTATTAGTGATTACACTGGACTATAGGGGAGATGGTATTAGTGATTACACTGGACTATAGGGGAGATGGTATTAGTGATTACACTGGACTATAGGGGAGATGGTACCAGTGATTACACTGGACTATAGGGGAGATGGTACCAGTGATTACACTGGACTATAGGGGAGATGGTATTAGTGATTACACTGGACTATAGGGGAGATGGTATTAGTGATTACACTGGACTATAGGGGAGATGGTACCAGTGATTACACTGGACTATAGGGGAGATGGTATTAGTGATTACACTGGACTATAGGGGAGATGGTATTAGTGATTACACTGGACTATAGGGGAGATGGTACCAGTGATTACACTGGACTATAGGGGAGATGGTATTAGTGATTACACTGGACTATAGGGGAGATGGTACCAGTGATTACACTGGACTATAGGGGAGATGGTATTAGTGATTACACTGGACTATAGGGGAGATGGTACCAGTGATTACACTGGACTATAGGGGAGATGGTATTAGTGATTACACTGGACTATAGGGGAGATGGTACCAGTGATTACACTGGACTATAGGGGAGATGGTACCAGTGATTACACTGGACTATAGGGGAGATGGTATTAGTGATTACACTGGACTATAGGGGAGATGGTACCAGTGATTACACTGGACTATAGGGGAGATGGTACCAGTGATTACACTGGACTATAGGGGAGATGGTACCAGTGATTACACTGGACTATAGGGGAGATGGTATTAGTGATTACACTGGACTATAGGGGAGATGGTACCAGTGATTACACTGGACTATAGGGGAGATGGTACCAGTGATTACACTGGACTATAGGGGAGATGGTACCAGTGATTACACTGGACTATAGGGGAGATGGTATTAGTGATTACACTGGACTATAGGGGAGATGGTATTAGTGATTACACTGGACTATAGGGGAGATGGTACCAGTGATTACACTGGACTATAGGGGAGATGGTACCAGTGATTACACTGGACTATAGGGGAGATGGTACCAGTGATTACACTGGACTATAGGGGAGATGGTATTAGTGATTACACTGGACTATAGGGGAGATGGTACCAGTGATTACACTGGACTATAGGGGAGATGGTATTAGTGATTACACTGGACTATAGGGGAGATGGTATTAGTGATTACACTGGACTATAGGGGAGATGGTACCAGTGATTACACTGGACTATAGGGGAGATGGTATTAGTGATTACACTGGACTATAGGGGAGATGGTATTAGTGATTACACTGGACTATAGGGGAGATGGTACCAGTGATTACACTGGACTATAGGGGAGATGGTATTAGTGATTACACTGGACTATAGGGGAGATGGTATTAGTGATTACACTGGACTATAGGGGAGATGGTACCAGTGATTACACTGGACTATAGGGGAGATGGTATTAGTGATTACACTGGACTATAGGGGAGATGGTATTAGTGATTACACTGGACTATAGGGGAGATGGTACCAGTGATTACACTGGACTATAGGGGAGATGGTATTAGTGATTACACTGGACTATAGGGGAGATGGTATTAGTGATTACACTGGACTATAGGGGAGATGGTACCAGTGATTACACTGGACTATAGGGGAGATGGTATTAGTGATTACACTGGACTATAGGGGAGATGGTATTAGTGATTACACTGGACTATAGGGGAGATGGTATTAGTGATTACACTGGACTATAGGGGAGATGGTATTAGTGATTACACTGGACTATAGGGGAGATGGTATTAGTGATTACACTGGACTATAGGGGAGATGGTATTAGTGATTACACTGGACTATAGGGGAGATGGTACCAGTGATTACACTGGACTATAGGGGAGATGGTATTAGTGATTACACTGGACTATAGGGGAGATGGTACCAGTGATTACACTGGACTATAGGGGAGATGGTACCAGTGATTACACTGGACTATAGGGGAGATGGTATTAGTGATTACACTGGACTATAGGGGAGATGGTATTAGTGATTACACTGGACTATAGGGGAGATGGTATTAGTGATTACACTGGACTATAGGGGAGATGGTACCAGTGATTACACTGGACTATAGGGGAGATGGTATTAGTGATTACACTGGACTATAGGGGAGATGGTACCAGTGATTACACTGGACTATAGGGGAGATGGTATTAGTGATTACACTGGACTATAGGGGAGATGGTATTAGTGATTACACTGGACTATAGGGGAGATGGTACCAGTGATTACACTGGACTATAGGGGAGATGGTACCAGTGATTACACTGGACTATAGGGGAGATGGTATTAGTGATTACACTGGACTATAGGGGAGATGGTACCAGTGATTACACTGGACTATAGGGGAGATGGTACCAGTGATTACACTGGACTATAGGGGAGATGGTATTAGTGATTACACTGGACTATAGGGGAGATGGTACCAGTGATTACACTGGACTATAGGGGAGATGGTACCAGTGATTACACTGGACTATAGGGGAGATGGTACCAGTGATTACACTGGACTATAGGGGAGATGGTACCAGTGATTACACTGGACTATAGGGGAGATGGTACCAGTGATTACACTGGACTATAGGGGAGATGGTACCAGTGATTACACTGGACTATAGGGGAGATGGTATTAGTGATTACACTGGACTATAGGGGAGATGGTACCAGTGATTACACTGGACTATAGGGGAGATGGTACCAGTGATTACACTGGACTATAGGGGAGATGGTACCAGTGATTACACTGGACTATAGGGGAGATGGTATTAGTGATTACACTGGACTATAGGGGAGATGGTACCAGTGATTACACTGGACTATAGGGGAGATGGTATTAGTGATTACACTGGACTATAGGGGAGATGGTATTAGTGATTACACTGGACTATAGGGGAGATGGTACCAGTGATTACACTGGACTATAGGGGAGATGGTATTAGTGATTACACTGGACTATAGGGGAGATGGTATTAGTGATTACACTGGACTATAGGGGAGATGGTATTAGTGATTACACTGGACTATAGGGGAGATGGTACCAGTGATTACACTGGACTATAGGGGAGATGGTACCAGTGATTACACTGGACTATAGGGGAGATGGTACCAGTGATTACACTGGACTATAGGGGAGATGGTACCAGTGATTACACTGGACTATAGGGGAGATGGTACCAGTGATTACACTGGACTATAGGGGAGATGGTATTAGTGATTACACTGGACTATAGGGGAGATGGTATTAGTGATTACACTGGACTATAGGGGAGATGGTATTAGTGATTACACTGGACTATAGGGGAGATGGTATTAGTGATTACACTGGACTATAGGGGAGATGGTACCAGTGATTACACTGGACTATAGGGGAGATGGTATTAGTGATTACACTGGACTATAGGGGAGATGGTACCAGTGATTACACTGGACTATAGGGGAGATGGTATTAGTGATTACACTGGACTATAGGGGAGATGGTATTAGTGATTACACTGGACTATAGGGGAGATGGTATTAGTGATTACACTGGACTATAGGGGAGATGGTATTAGTGATTACACTGGACTATAGGGGAGATGGTACCAGTGATTACACTGGACTATAGGGGAGATGGTATTAGTGATTACACTGGACTATAGGGGAGATGGTACCAGTGATTACACTGGACTATAGGGGAGATGGTATTAGTGATTACACTGGACTATAGGGGAGATGGTACCAGTGATTACACTGGACTATAGGGGAGATGGTATTAGTGATTACACTGGACTATAGGGGAGATGGTATTAGTGATTACACTGGACTATAGGGGAGATGGTATTAGTGATTACACTGGACTATAGGGGAGATGGTACCAGTGATTACACTGGACTATAGGGGAGATGGTACCAGTGATTACACTGGACTATAGGGGAGATGGTATTAGTGATTACACTGGACTATAGGGGAGATGGTACCAGTGATTACACTGGACTATAGGGGAGATGGTACCAGTGATTACACTGGACTATAGGGGAGATGGTATTAGTGATTACACTGGACTATAGGGGAGATGGTATTAGTGATTACACTGGACTATAGGGGAGATGGTACCAGTGATTACACTGGACTATAGGGGAGATGGTACCAGTGATTACACTGGACTATAGGGGAGATGGTATTAGTGATTACACTGGACTATAGGGGAGATGGTACCAGTGATTACACTGGACTATAGGGGAGATGGTACCAGTGATTACACTGGACTATAGGGGAGATGGTACCAGTGATTACACTGGACTATAGGGGAGATGGTACCAGTGATTACACTGGACTATAGGGGAGATGGTATTAGTGATTACACTGGACTATAGGGGAGATGGTATTAGTGATTACACTGGACTATAGGGGAGATGGTACCAGTGATTACACTGGACTATAGGGGAGATGGTATTAGTGATTACACTGGACTATAGGGGAGATGGTATTAGTGATTACACTGGACTATAGGGGAGATGGTATTAGTGATTACACTGGACTATAGGGGAGATGGTACCAGTGATTACACTGGACTATAGGGGAGATGGTATTAGTGATTACACTGGACTATAGGGGAGATGGTACCAGTGATTACACTGGACTATAGGGGAGATGGTATTAGTGATTACACTGGACTATAGGGGAGATGGTACCAGTGATTACACTGGACTATAGGGGAGATGGTATTAGTGATTACACTGGACTATAGGGGAGATGGTATTAGTGATTACACTGGACTATAGGGGAGATGGTACCAGTGATTACACTGGACTATAGGGGAGATGGTATTAGTGATTACACTGGACTATAGGGGAGATGGTATTAGTGATTACACTGGACTATAGGGGAGATGGTATTAGTGATTACACTGGACTATAGGGGAGATGGTATTAGTGATTACACTGGACTATAGGGGAGATGGTACCAGTGATTACACTGGACTATAGGGGAGATGGTATTAGTGATTACACTGGACTATAGGGGAGATGGTATTAGTGATTACACTGGACTATAGGGGAGATGGTACCAGTGATTACACTGGACTATAGGGGAGATGGTATTAGTGATTACACTGGACTATAGGGGAGATGGTACCAGTGATTACACTGGACTATAGGGGAGATGGTATTAGTGATTACACTGGACTATAGGGGAGATGGTACCAGTGATTACACTGGACTATAGGGGAGATGGTACCAGTGATTACACTGGACTATAGGGGAGATGGTATTAGTGATTACACTGGACTATAGGGGAGATGGTACCAGTGATTACACTGGACTATAGGGGAGATGGTACCAGTGATTACACTGGACTATAGGGGAGATGGTACCAGTGATTACACTGGACTATAGGGGAGATGGTATTAGTGATTACACTGGACTATAGGGGAGATGGTACCAGTGATTACACTGGACTATAGGGGAGATGGTACCAGTGATTACACTGGACTATAGGGGAGATGGTACCAGTGATTACACTGGACTATAGGGGAGATGGTACCAGTGATTACACTGGACTATAGGGGAGATGGTATTAGTGATTACACTGGACTATAGGGGAGATGGTACCAGTGATTACACTGGACTATAGGGGAGATGGTATTAGTGATTACACTGGACTATAGGGGAGATGGTATTAGTGATTACACTGGACTATAGGGGAGATGGTACCAGTGATTACACTGGACTATAGGGGAGATGGTATTAGTGATTACACTGGACTATAGGGGAGATGGTATTAGTGATTACACTGGACTATAGGGGAGATGGTACCAGTGATTACACTGGACTATAGGGGAGATGGTATTAGTGATTACACTGGACTATAGGGGAGATGGTACCAGTGATTACACTGGACTATAGGGGAGATGGTATTAGTGATTACACTGGACTATAGGGGAGATGGTACCAGTGATTACACTGGACTATAGGGGAGATGGTATTAGTGATTACACTGGACTATAGGGGAGATGGTATTAGTGATTACACTGGACTATAGGGGAGATGGTATTAGTGATTACACTGGACTATAGGGGAGATGGTACCAGTGATTACACTGGACTATAGGGGAGATGGTATTAGTGATTACACTGGACTATAGGGGAGATGGTACCAGTGATTACACTGGACTATAGGGGAGATGGTATTAGTGATTACACTGGACTATAGGGGAGATGGTATTAGTGATTACACTGGACTATAGGGGAGATGGTACCAGTGATTACACTGGACTATAGGGGAGATGGTATTAGTGATTACACTGGACTATAGGGGAGATGGTATTAGTGATTACACTGGACTATAGGGGAGATGGTATTAGTGATTACACTGGACTATAGGGGAGATGGTATTAGTGATTACACTGGACTATAGGGGAGATGGTACCAGTGATTACACTGGACTATAGGGGAGATGGTATTAGTGATTACACTGGACTATAGGGGAGATGGTACCAGTGATTACACTGGACTATAGGGGAGATGGTACCAGTGATTACACTGGACTATAGGGGAGATGGTACCAGTGATTACACTGGACTATAGGGGAGATGGTACCAGTGATTACACTGGACTATAGGGGAGATGGTACCAGTGATTACACTGGACTATAGGGGAGATGGTACCAGTGATTACACTGGACTATAGGGGAGATGGTATTAGTGATTACACTGGACTATAGGGGAGATGGTACCAGTGATTACACTGGACTATAGGGGAGATGGTACCAGTGATTACACTGGACTATAGGGGAGATGGTATTAGTGATTACACTGGACTATAGGGGAGATGGTATTAGTGATTACACTGGACTATAGGGGAGATGGTATTAGTGATTACACTGGACTATAGGGGAGATGGTACCAGTGATTACACTGGACTATAGGGGAGATGGTACCAGTGATTACACTGGACTATAGGGGAGATGGTATTAGTGATTACACTGGACTATAGGGGAGATGGTACCAGTGATTACACTGGACTATAGGGGAGATGGTACCAGTGATTACACTGGACTATAGGGGAGATGGTATTAGTGATTACACTGGACTATAGGGGAGATGGTATTAGTGATTACACTGGACTATAGGGGAGATGGTACCAGTGATTACACTGGACTATAGGGGAGATGGTATTAGTGATTACACTGGACTATAGGGGAGATGGTATTAGTGATTACACTGGACTATAGGGGAGATGGTATTAGTGATTACACTGGACTATAGGGGAGATGGTATTAGTGATTACACTGGACTATAGGGGAGATGGTATTAGTGATTACACTGGACTATAGGGGAGATGGTACCAGTGATTACACTGGACTATAGGGGAGATGGTATTAGTGATTACACTGGACTATAGGGGAGATGGTATTAGTGATTACACTGGACTATAGGGGAGATGGTACCAGTGATTACACTGGACTATAGGGGAGATGGTATTAGTGATTACACTGGACTATAGGGGAGATGGTACCAGTGATTACACTGGACTATAGGGGAGATGGTACCAGTGATTACACTGGACTATAGGGGAGATGGTACCAGTGATTACACTGGACTATAGGGGAGATGGTATTAGTGATTACACTGGACTATAGGGGAGATGGTACCAGTGATTACACTGGACTATAGGGGAGATGGTACCAGTGATTACACTGGACTATAGGGGAGATGGTACCAGTGATTACACTGGACTATAGGGGAGATGGTACCAGTGATTACACTGGACTATAGGGGAGATGGTATTAGTGATTACACTGGACTATAGGGGAGATGGTACCAGTGATTACACTGGACTATAGGGGAGATGGTACCAGTGATTACACTGGACTATAGGGGAGATGGTATTAGTGATTACACTGGACTATAGGGGAGATGGTATTAGTGATTACACTGGACTATAGGGGAGATGGTACCAGTGATTACACTGGACTATAGGGGAGATGGTACCAGTGATTACACTGGACTATAGGGGAGATGGTACCAGTGATTACACTGGACTATAGGGGAGATGGTACCAGTGATTACACTGGACTATAGGGGAGATGGTATCAGTGATTACACTGGACTATAGGGGAGATGGTACCAGTGATTACACTGGACTATAGGGGAGATGGTACCAGTGATTACACTGGACTATAGGGGAGATGGTATTAGTGATTACACTGGACTATAGGGGAGATGGTACCAGTGATTACACTGGACTATAGGGGAGATGGTACCAGTGATTACACTGGACTATAGGGGAGATGGTATTAGTGATTACACTGGACTATAGGGGAGATGGTATTAGTGATTACACTGGACTATAGGGGAGATGGTATTAGTGATTACACTGGACTATAGGGGAGATGGTATTAGTGATTACACTGGACTATAGGGGAGATGGTATTAGTGATTACACTGGACTATAGGGGAGATGGTACCAGTGATTACACTGGACTATAGGGGAGATGGTATTAGTGATTACACTGGACTATAGGGGAGATGGTACCAGTGATTACACTGGACTATAGGGGAGATGGTACCAGTGATTACACTGGACTATAGGGGAGATGGTATTAGTGATTACACTGGACTATAGGGGAGATGGTATTAGTGATTACACTGGACTATAGGGGAGATGGTATTAGTGATTACACTGGACTATAGGGGAGATGGTATTAGTGATTACACTGGACTATAGGGGAGATGGTATTAGTGATTACACTGGACTATAGGGGAGATGGTACCAGTGATTACACTGGACTATAGGGGAGATGGTATTAGTGATTACACTGGACTATAGGGGAGATGGTATTAGTGATTACACTGGACTATAGGGGAGATGGTACCAGTGATTACACTGGACTATAGGGGAGATGGTACCAGTGATTACACTGGACTATAGGGGAGATGGTATTAGTGATTACACTGGACTATAGGGGAGATGGTACCAGTGATTACACTGGACTATAGGGGAGATGGTACCAGTGATTACACTGGACTATAGGGGAGATGGTATTAGTGATTACACTGGACTATAGGGGAGATGGTATTAGTGATTACACTGGACTATAGGGGAGATGGTATTAGTGATTACACTGGACTATAGGGGAGATGGTACCAGTGATTACACTGGACTATAGGGGAGATGGTACCAGTGATTACACTGGACTATAGGGGAGATGGTATTAGTGATTACACTGGACTATAGGGGAGATGGTATTAGTGATTACACTGGACTATAGGGGAGATGGTATTAGTGATTACACTGGACTATAGGGGAGATGGTATTAGTGATTACACTGGACTATAGGGGAGATGGTACCAGTGATTACACTGGACTATAGGGGAGATGGTATTAGTGATTACACTGGACTATAGGGGAGATGGTACCAGTGATTACACTGGACTATAGGGGAGATGGTATTAGTGATTACACTGGACTATAGGGGAGATGGTACCAGTGATTACACTGGACTATAGGGGAGATGGTATTAGTGATTACACTGGACTATAGGGGAGATGGTATTAGTGATTACACTGGACTATAGGGGAGATGGTATTAGTGATTACACTGGACTATAGGGGAGATGGTATTAGTGATTACACTGGACTATAGGGGAGATGGTACCAGTGATTACACTGGACTATAGGGGAGATGGTATTAGTGATTACACTGGACTATAGGGGAGATGGTATTAGTGATTACACTGGACTATAGGGGAGATGGTATTAGTGATTACACTGGACTATAGGGGAGATGGTATTAGTGATTACACTGGACTATAGGGGAGATGGTACCAGTGATTACACTGGACTATAGGGGAGATGGTACCAGTGATTACACTGGACTATAGGGGAGATGGTATTAGTGATTACACTGGACTATAGGGGAGATGGTACCAGTGATTACACTGGACTATAGGGGAGATGGTATTAGTGATTACACTGGACTATAGGGGAGATGGTATTAGTGATTACACTGGACTATAGGGGAGATGGTATTAGTGATTACACTGGACTATAGGGGAGATGGTATTAGTGATTACACTGGACTATAGGGGAGATGGTATTAGTGATTACACTGGACTATAGGGGAGATGGTATTAGTGATTACACTGGACTATAGGGGAGATGGTACCAGTGATTACACTGGACTATAGGGGAGATGGTACCAGTGATTACACTGGACTATAGGGGAGATGGTACCAGTGATTACACTGGACTATAGGGGAGATGGTACCAGTGATTACACTGGACTATAGGGGAGATGGTACCAGTGATTACACTGGACTATAGGGGAGATGGTATTAGTGATTACACTGGACTATAGGGGAGATGGTACCAGTGATTACACTGGACTATAGGGGAGATGGTATTAGTGATTACACTGGACTATAGGGGAGATGGTACCAGTGATTACACTGGACTATAGGGGAGATGGTATTAGTGATTACACTGGACTATAGGGGAGATGGTATTAGTGATTACACTGGACTATAGGGGAGATGGTATTAGTGATTACACTGGACTATAGGGGAGATGGTATTAGTGATTACACTGGACTATAGGGGAGATGGTACCAGTGATTACACTGGACTATAGGGGAGATGGTACCAGTGATTACACTGGACTATAGGGGAGATGGTATTAGTGATTACACTGGACTATAGGGGAGATGGTACCAGTGATTACACTGGACTATAGGGGAGATGGTATTAGTGATTACACTGGACTATAGGGGAGATGGTATTAGTGATTACACTGGACTATAGGGGAGATGGTATTAGTGATTACACTGGACTATAGGGGAGATGGTATTAGTGATTACACTGGACTATAGGGGAGATGGTATTAGTGATTACACTGGACTATAGGGGAGATGGTATTAGTGATTACACTGGACTATAGGGGAGATGGTACCAGTGATTACACTGGACTATAGGGGAGATGGTACCAGTGATTACACTGGACTATAGGGGAGATGGTACCAGTGATTACACTGGACTATAGGGGAGATGGTACCAGTGATTACACTGGACTATAGGGGAGATGGTACCAGTGATTACACTGGACTATAGGGGAGATGGTATTAGTGATTACACTGGACTATAGGGGAGATGGTACCAGTGATTACACTGGACTATAGGGGAGATGGTATTAGTGATTACACTGGACTATAGGGGAGATGGTACCAGTGATTACACTGGACTATAGGGGAGATGGTATTAGTGATTACACTGGACTATAGGGGAGATGGTATTAGTGATTACACTGGACTATAGGGGAGATGGTATTAGTGATTACACTGGACTATAGGGGAGATGGTATTAGTGATTACACTGGACTATAGGGGAGATGGTACCAGTGATTACACTGGACTATAGGGGAGATGGTACCAGTGATTACACTGGACTATAGGGGAGATGGTACCAGTGATTACACTGGACTATAGGGGAGATGGTACCAGTGATTACACTGGACTATAGGGGAGATGGTACCAGTGATTACACTGGACTATAGGGGAGATGGTATTAGTGATTACACTGGACTATAGGGGAGATGGTACCAGTGATTACACTGGACTATAGGGGAGATGGTACCAGTGATTACACTGGACTATAGGGGAGATGGTACCAGTGATTACACTGGACTATAGGGGAGATGGTACCAGTGATTACACTGGACTATAGGGGAGATGGTACCAGTGATTACACTGGACTATAGGGGAGATGGTACCAGTGATTACACTGGACTATAGGGGAGATGGTATTAGTGATTACACTGGACTATAGGGGAGATGGTACCAGTGATTACACTGGACTATAGGGGAGATGGTACCAGTGATTACACTGGACTATAGGGGAGATGGTATTAGTGATTACACTGGACTATAGGGGAGATGGTATTAGTGATTACACTGGACTATAGGGGAGATGGTATTAGTGATTACACTGGACTATAGGGGAGATGGTACCAGTGATTACACTGGACTATAGGGGAGATGGTACCAGTGATTACACTGGACTATAGGGGAGATGGTATTAGTGATTACACTGGACTATAGGGGAGATGGTACCAGTGATTACACTGGACTATAGGGGAGATGGTACCAGTGATTACACTGGACTATAGGGGAGATGGTATTAGTGATTACACTGGACTATAGGGGAGATGGTATTAGTGATTACACTGGACTATAGGGGAGATGGTACCAGTGATTACACTGGACTATAGGGGAGATGGTATTAGTGATTACACTGGACTATAGGGGAGATGGTATTAGTGATTACACTGGACTATAGGGGAGATGGTATTAGTGATTACACTGGACTATAGGGGAGATGGTATTAGTGATTACACTGGACTATAGGGGAGATGGTACCAGTGATTACACTGGACTATAGGGGAGATGGTATTAGTGATTACACTGGACTATAGGGGAGATGGTATTAGTGATTACACTGGACTATAGGGGAGATGGTACCAGTGATTACACTGGACTATAGGGGAGATGGTACCAGTGATTACACTGGACTATAGGGGAGATGGTATTAGTGATTACACTGGACTATAGGGGAGATGGTACCAGTGATTACACTGGACTATAGGGGAGATGGTACCAGTGATTACACTGGACTATAGGGGAGATGGTATTAGTGATTACACTGGACTATAGGGGAGATGGTATTAGTGATTACACTGGACTATAGGGGAGATGGTATTAGTGATTACACTGGACTATAGGGGAGATGGTACCAGTGATTACACTGGACTATAGGGGAGATGGTACCAGTGATTACACTGGACTATAGGGGAGATGGTATTAGTGATTACACTGGACTATAGGGGAGATGGTATTAGTGATTACACTGGACTATAGGGGAGATGGTATTAGTGATTACACTGGACTATAGGGGAGATGGTATTAGTGATTACACTGGACTATAGGGGAGATGGTACCAGTGATTACACTGGACTATAGGGGAGATGGTATTAGTGATTACACTGGACTATAGGGGAGATGGTACCAGTGATTACACTGGACTATAGGGGAGATGGTATTAGTGATTACACTGGACTATAGGGGAGATGGTATTAGTGATTACACTGGACTATAGGGGAGATGGTATTAGTGATTACACTGGACTATAGGGGAGATGGTACCAGTGATTACACTGGACTATAGGGGAGATGGTATTAGTGATTACACTGGACTATAGGGGAGATGGTACCAGTGATTACACTGGACTATAGGGGAGATGGTATTAGTGATTACACTGGACTATAGGGGAGATGGTATTAGTGATTACACTGGACTATAGGGGAGATGGTATTAGTGATTACACTGGACTATAGGGGAGATGGTATTAGTGATTACACTGGACTATAGGGGAGATGGTACCAGTGATTACACTGGACTATAGGGGAGATGGTATTAGTGATTACACTGGACTATAGGGGAGATGGTATTAGTGATTACACTGGACTATAGGGGAGATGGTATTAGTGATTACACTGGACTATAGGGGAGATGGTATTAGTGATTACACTGGACTATAGGGGAGATGGTACCAGTGATTACACTGGACTATAGGGGAGATGGTACCAGTGATTACACTGGACTATAGGGGAGATGGTATTAGTGATTACACTGGACTATAGGGGAGATGGTACCAGTGATTACACTGGACTATAGGGGAGATGGTATTAGTGATTACACTGGACTATAGGGGAGATGGTATTAGTGATTACACTGGACTATAGGGGAGATGGTATTAGTGATTACACTGGACTATAGGGGAGATGGTATTAGTGATTACACTGGACTATAGGGGAGATGGTATTAGTGATTACACTGGACTATAGGGGAGATGGTATTAGTGATTACACTGGACTATAGGGGAGATGGTACCAGTGATTACACTGGACTATAGGGGAGATGGTACCAGTGATTACACTGGACTATAGGGGAGATGGTACCAGTGATTACACTGGACTATAGGGGAGATGGTACCAGTGATTACACTGGACTATAGGGGAGATGGTACCAGTGATTACACTGGACTATAGGGGAGATGGTATTAGTGATTACACTGGACTATAGGGGAGATGGTACCAGTGATTACACTGGACTATAGGGGAGATGGTATTAGTGATTACACTGGACTATAGGGGAGATGGTACCAGTGATTACACTGGACTATAGGGGAGATGGTATTAGTGATTACACTGGACTATAGGGGAGATGGTATTAGTGATTACACTGGACTATAGGGGAGATGGTATTAGTGATTACACTGGACTATAGGGGAGATGGTATTAGTGATTACACTGGACTATAGGGGAGATGGTACCAGTGATTACACTGGACTATAGGGGAGATGGTACCAGTGATTACACTGGACTATAGGGGAGATGGTACCAGTGATTACACTGGACTATAGGGGAGATGGTACCAGTGATTACACTGGACTATAGGGGAGATGGTACCAGTGATTACACTGGACTATAGGGGAGATGGTATTAGTGATTACACTGGACTATAGGGGAGATGGTACCAGTGATTACACTGGACTATAGGGGAGATGGTACCAGTGATTACACTGGACTATAGGGGAGATGGTACCAGTGATTACACTGGACTATAGGGGAGATGGTACCAGTGATTACACTGGACTATAGGGGAGATGGTACCAGTGATTACACTGGACTATAGGGGAGATGGTACCAGTGATTACACTGGACTATAGGGGAGATGGTATTAGTGATTACACTGGACTATAGGGGAGATGGTACCAGTGATTACACTGGACTATAGGGGAGATGGTACAAGTGATTACACTGGACTATAGGGGAGATGGTATTAGTGATTACACTGGACTATAGGGGAGATGGTATTCGTGATTACACTGGACTATAGGGGAGATGGTATTAGTGATTACACTGGACTATAGGGGAGATGGTACCAGTGATTACACTGGACTATAGGGGAGATGGTACCAGTGATTACACTGGACTATAGGGGAGATGGTATTAGTGATTACACTGGACTATAGGGGAGATGGTACCAGTGATTACACTGGACTATAGGGGAGATGGTACCAGTGATTACACTGGACTATAGGGGAGATGGTATTAGTGATTACACTGGACTATAGGGGAGATGGTATTAGTGATTACACTGGACTATAGGGGAGATGGTACCAGTGATTACACTGGACTATAGGGGAGATGGTATTAGTGATTACACTGGACTATAGGGGAGATGGTATTAGTGATTACACTGGACTATAGGGGAGATGGTATTAGTGATTACACTGGACTATAGGGGAGATGGTATTAGTGATTACACTGGACTATAGGGGAGATGGTATTAGTGATTACACTGGACTATAGGGGAGATGGTACCAGTGATTACACTGGACTATAGGGGAGATGGTATTAGTGATTACACTGGACTATAGGGGAGATGGTATTAGTGATTACACTGGACTATAGGGGAGATGGTACCAGTGATTACACTGGACTATAGGGGAGATGGTATTAGTGATTACACTGGACTATAGGGGAGATGGTACCAGTGATTACACTGGACTATAGGGGAGATGGTACCAGTGATTACACTGGACTATAGGGGAGATGGTACCAGTGATTACACTGGACTATAGGGGAGATGGTATTAGTGATTACACTGGACTATAGGGGAGATGGTACCAGTGATTACACTGGACTATAGGGGAGATGGTACCAGTGATTACACTGGACTATAGGGGAGATGGTACCAGTGATTACACTGGACTATAGGGGAGATGGTACCAGTGATTACACTGGACTATAGGGGAGATGGTATTAGTGATTACACTGGACTATAGGGGAGATGGTACCAGTGATTACACTGGACTATAGGGGAGATGGTACCAGTGATTACACTGGACTATAGGGGAGATGGTATTAGTGATTACACTGGACTATAGGGGAGATGGTATTAGTGATTACACTGGACTATAGGGGAGATGGTACCAGTGATTACACTGGACTATAGGGGAGATGGTACCAGTGATTACACTGGACTATAGGGGAGATGGTATTAGTGATTACACTGGACTATAGGGGAGATGGTATTAGTGATTACACTGGACTATAGGGGAGATGGTATCAGTGATTACACTGGACTATAGGGGAGATGGTACCAGTGATTACACTGGACTATAGGGGAGATGGTACCAGTGATTACACTGGACTATAGGGGAGATGGTATTAGTGATTACACTGGACTATAGGGGAGATGGTAACAGTGATTACACTGGACTATAGGGGAGATGGTACCAGTGATTACACTGGACTATAGGGGAGATGGTATTAGTGATTACACTGGACTATAGGGGAGATGGTATTAGTGATTACACTGGACTATAGGGGAGATGGTATTAGTGATTACACTGGACTATAGGGGAGATGGTATTAGTGATTACACTGGACTATAGGGGAGATGGTATTAGTGATTACACTGGACTATAGGGGAGATGGTACCAGTGATTACACTGGACTATAGGGGAGATGGTATTAGTGATTACACTGGACTATAGGGGAGATGGTACCAGTGATTACACTGGACTATAGGGGAGATGGTACCAGTGATTACACTGGACTATAGGGGAGATGGTATTAGTGATTACACTGGACTATAGGGGAGATGGTATTAGTGATTACACTGGACTATAGGGGAGATGGTATTAGTGATTACACTGGACTATAGGGGAGATGGTATTAGTGATTACACTGGACTATAGGGGAGATGGTATTAGTGATTACACTGGACTATAGGGGAGATGGTACCAGTGATTACACTGGACTATAGGGGAGATGGTATTAGTGATTACACTGGACTATAGGGGAGATGGTATTAGTGATTACACTGGACTATAGGGGAGATGGTACCAGTGATTACACTGGACTATAGGGGAGATGGTATTAGTGATTACACTGGACTATAGGGGAGATGGTACCAGTGATTACACTGGACTATAGGGGAGATGGTACCAGTGATTACACTGGACTATAGGGGAGATGGTATTAGTGATTACACTGGACTATAGGGGAGATGGTATTAGTGATTACACTGGACTATAGGGGAGATGGTATTAGTGATTACACTGGACTATAGGGGAGATGGTACCAGTGATTACACTGGACTATAGGGGAGATGGTACCAGTGATTACACTGGACTATAGGGGAGATGGTATTAGTGATTACACTGGACTATAGGGGAGATGGTATTAGTGATTACACTGGACTATAGGGGAGATGGTATTAGTGATTACACTGGACTATAGGGGAGATGGTATTAGTGATTACACTGGACTATAGGGGAGATGGTACCAGTGATTACACTGGACTATAGGGGAGATGGTATTAGTGATTACACTGGACTATAGGGGAGATGGTACCAGTGATTACACTGGACTATAGGGGAGATGGTATTAGTGATTACACTGGACTATAGGGGAGATGGTACCAGTGATTACACTGGACTATAGGGGAGATGGTATTAGTGATTACACTGGACTATAGGGGAGATGGTATTAGTGATTACACTGGACTATAGGGGAGATGGTATTAGTGATTACACTGGACTATAGGGGAGATGGTATTAGTGATTACACTGGACTATAGGGGAGATGGTACCAGTGATTACACTGGACTATAGGGGAGATGGTATTAGTGATTACACTGGACTATAGGGGAGATGGTATTAGTGATTACACTGGACTATAGGGGAGATGGTATTAGTGATTACACTGGACTATAGGGGAGATGGTATTAGTGATTACACTGGACTATAGGGGAGATGGTACCAGTGATTACACTGGACTATAGGGGAGATGGTACCAGTGATTACACTGGACTATAGGGGAGATGGTATTAGTGATTACACTGGACTATAGGGGAGATGGTACCAGTGATTACACTGGACTATAGGGGAGATGGTATTAGTGATTACACTGGACTATAGGGGAGATGGTATTAGTGATTACACTGGACTATAGGGGAGATGGTATTAGTGATTACACTGGACTATAGGGGAGATGGTATTAGTGATTACACTGGACTATAGGGGAGATGGTATTAGTGATTACACTGGACTATAGGGGAGATGGTATTAGTGATTACACTGGACTATAGGGGAGATGGTACCAGTGATTACACTGGACTATAGGGGAGATGGTACCAGTGATTACACTGGACTATAGGGGAGATGGTACCAGTGATTACACTGGACTATAGGGGAGATGGTACCAGTGATTACACTGGACTATAGGGGAGATGGTACCAGTGATTACACTGGACTATAGGGGAGATGGTATTAGTGATTACACTGGACTATAGGGGAGATGGTACCAGTGATTACACTGGACTATAGGGGAGATGGTACCAGTGATTACACTGGACTATAGGGGAGATGGTACCAGTGATTACACTGGACTATAGGGGAGATGGTATTAGTGATTACACTGGACTATAGGGGAGATGGTACCAGTGATTACACTGGACTATAGGGGAGATGGTATTAGTGATTACACTGGACTATAGGGGAGATGGTACCAGTGATTACACTGGACTATAGGGGAGATGGTACCAGTGATTACACTGGACTATAGGGGAGATGGTATTAGTGATTACACTGGACTATAGGGGAGATGGTATTAGTGATTACACTGGACTATAGGGGAGATGGTATTAGTGATTACACTGGACTATAGGGGAGATGGTACCAGTGATTACACTGGACTATAGGGGAGATGGTACCAGTGATTACACTGGACTATAGGGGAGATGGTATTAGTGATTACACTGGACTATAGGGGAGATGGTACCAGTGATTACACTGGACTATAGGGGAGATGGTACCAGTGATTACACTGGACTATAGGGGAGATGGTATTAGTGATTACACTGGACTATAGGGGAGATGGTACCAGTGATTACACTGGACTATAGGGGAGATGGTATTAGTGATTACACTGGACTATAGGGGAGATGGTATTAGTGATTACACTGGACTATAGGGGAGATGGTACCAGTGATTACACTGGACTATAGGGGAGATGGTATTAGTGATTACACTGGACTATAGGGGAGATGGTATTAGTGATTACACTGGACTATAGGGGAGATGGTATTAGTGATTACACTGGACTATAGGGGAGATGGTACCAGTGATTACACTGGACTATAGGGGAGATGGTATTAGTGATTACACTGGACTATAGGGGAGATGGTATTAGTGATTACACTGGACTATAGGGGAGATGGTACCAGTGATTACACTGGACTATAGGGGAGATGGTATTAGTGATTACACTGGACTATAGGGGAGATGGTACCAGTGATTACACTGGACTATAGGGGAGATGGTACCAGTGATTACACTGGACTATAGGGGAGATGGTACCAGTGATTACACTGGACTATAGGGGAGATGGTATTAGTGATTACACTGGACTATAGGGGAGATGGTACCAGTGATTACACTGGACTATAGGGGAGATGGTACAGTGATTACACTGGACTATAGGGGAGATGGTACCAGTGATTACACTGGACTATAGGGGAGATGGTACCAGTGATTACACTGGACTATAGGGGAGATGGTATTAGTGATTACACTGGACTATAGGGGAGATGGTACCAGTGATTACACTGGACTATAGGGGAGATGGTATTAGTGATTACACTGGACTATAGGGGAGATGGTATTAGTGATTACACTGGACTATAGGGGAGATGGTATTAGTGATTACACTGGACTATAGGGGAGATGGTATTAGTGATTACACTGGACTATAGGGGAGATGGTATTAGTGATTACACTGGACTATAGGGGAGATGGTATTAGTGATTACACTGGACTATAGGGGAGATGGTACCAGTGATTACACTGGACTATAGGGGAGATGGTACCAGTGATTACACTGGACTATAGGGGAGATGGTACCAGTGATTACACTGGACTATAGGGGAGATGGTACCAGTGATTACACTGGACTATAGGGGAGATGGTACCAGTGATTACACTGGACTATAGGGGAGATGGTATTAGTGATTACACTGGACTATAGGGGAGATGGTACCAGTGATTACACTGGACTATAGGGGAGATGGTACCAGTGATTACACTGGACTATAGGGGAGATGGTACCAGTGATTACACTGGACTATAGGGGAGATGGTACCAGTGATTACACTGGACTATAGGGGAGATGGTACCAGTGATTACACTGGACTATAGGGGAGATGGTATTAGTGATTACACTGGACTATAGGGGAGATGGTACCAGTGATTACACTGGACTATAGGGGAGATGGTACCAGTGATTACACTGGACTATAGGGGAGATGGTACCAGTGATTACACTGGACTATAGGGGAGATGGTATTAGTGATTACACTGGACTATAGGGGAGATGGTATTAGTGATTACACTGGACTATAGGGGAGATGGTACCAGTGATTACACTGGACTATAGGGGAGATGGTACCAGTGATTACACTGGACTATAGGGGAGATGGTATTAGTGATTACACTGGACTATAGGGGAGATGGTACCAGTGATTACACTGGACTATAGGGGAGATGGTACCAGTGATTACACTGGACTATAGGGGAGATGGTATTAGTGATTACACTGGACTATAGGGGAGATGGTATTAGTGATTACACTGGACTATAGGGGAGATGGTATTAGTGATTACACTGGACTATAGGGGAGATGGTATTAGTGATTACACTGGACTATAGGGGAGATGGTACCAGTGATTACACTGGACTATAGGGGAGATGGTATTAGTGATTACACTGGACTATAGGGGAGATGGTATTAGTGATTACACTGGACTATAGGGGAGATGGTATTAGTGATTACACTGGACTATAGGGGAGATGGTACCAGTGATTACACTGGACTATAGGGGAGATGGTATTAGTGATTACACTGGACTATAGGGGAGATGGTATTAGTGATTACACTGGACTATAGGGGAGATGGTACCAGTGATTACACTGGACTATAGGGGAGATGGTATTAGTGATTACACTGGACTATAGGGGAGATGGTACCAGTGATTACACTGGACTATAGGGGAGATGGTACCAGTGATTACACTGGACTATAGGGGAGATGGTACCAGTGATTACACTGGACTATAGGGGAGATGGTATTAGTGATTACACTGGACTATAGGGGAGATGGTACCAGTGATTACACTGGACTATAGGGGAGATGGTACCAGTGATTACACTGGACTATAGGGGAGATGGTACCAGTGATTACACTGGACTATAGGGGAGATGGTACCAGTGATTACACTGGACTATAGGGGAGATGGTATTAGTGATTACACTGGACTATAGGGGAGATGGTATTAGTGATTACACTGGACTATAGGGGAGATGGTACCAGTGATTACACTGGACTATAGGGGAGATGGTACCAGTGATTACACTGGACTATAGGGGAGATGGTACCAGTGATTACACTGGACTATAGGGGAGATGGTATTAGTGATTACACTGGACTATAGGGGAGATGGTACCAGTGATTACACTGGACTATAGGGGAGATGGTACCAGTGATTACACTGGACTATAGGGGAGATGGTACCAGTGATTACACTGGACTATAGGGGAGATGGTATTAGTGATTACACTGGACTATAGGGGAGATGGTATTAGTGATTACACTGGACTATAGGGGAGATGGTACCAGTGATTACACTGGACTATAGGGGAGATGGTATTAGTGATTACACTGGACTATAGGGGAGATGGTACCAGTGATTACACTGGACTATAGGGGAGATGGTACCAGTGATTACACTGGACTATAGGGGAGATGGTATTAGTGATTACACTGGACTATAGGGGAGATGGTACCAGTGATTACACTGGACTATAGGGGAGATGGTACCAGTGATTACACTGGACTATAGGGGAGATGGTATTAGTGATTACACTGGACTATAGGGGAGATGGTATTAGTGATTACACTGGACTATAGGGGAGATGGTATTAGTGATTACACTGGACTATAGGGGAGATGGTATTAGTGATTACACTGGACTATAGGGGAGATGGTATTAGTGATTACACTGGACTATAGGGGAGATGGTATTAGTGATTACACTGGACTATAGGGGAGATGGTACCAGTGATTACACTGGACTATAGGGGAGATGGTATTAGTGATTACACTGGACTATAGGGGAGATGGTACCAGTGATTACACTGGACTATAGGGGAGATGGTATTAGTGATTACACTGGACTATAGGGGAGATGGTATTAGTGATTACACTGGACTATAGGGGAGATGGTATTAGTGATTACACTGGACTATAGGGGAGATGGTACCAGTGATTACACTGGACTATAGGGGAGATGGTATTAGTGATTACACTGGACTATAGGGGAGATGGTATTAGTGATTACACTGGACTATAGGGGAGATGGTACCAGTGATTACACTGGACTATAGGGGAGATGGTATTAGTGATTACACTGGACTATAGGGGAGATGGTGTTAGTGATTGATTACACTGGACTATAGGGGAGATGGTACCAGTGATTACACTGGACTATAGGGGAGATGGTACCAGTGATTACACTGGACTATAGGGGAGATGGTACCAGTGATTACACTGGACTATAGGGGAGATGGTACCAGTGATTACACTGGACTATAGGGGAGATGGTACCAGTGATTACACTGGACTATAGGGGAGATGGTATTAGTGATTACACTGGACTATAGGGGAGATGGTACCAGTGATTACACTGGACTATAGGGGAGATGGTACCAGTGATTACACTGGACTATAGGGGAGATGGTATTAGTGATTACACTGGACTATAGGGGAGATGGTATTAGTGATTACACTGGACTATAGGGGAGATGGTATTAGTGATTACACTGGACTATAGGGGAGATGGTACCAGTGATTACACTGGACTATAGGGGAGATGGTACCAGTGATTACACTGGACTATAGGGGAGATGGTATTAGTGATTACACTGGACTATAGGGGAGATGGTACCAGTGATTACACTGGACTATAGGGGAGATGGTACCAGTGATTACACTGGACTATAGGGGAGATGGTATTAGTGATTACACTGGACTATAGGGGAGATGGTATAGTGATTACACTGGACTATAGGGGAGATGGTATTAGTGATTACACTGGACTATAGGGGAGATGGTATTAGTGATTACACTGGACTATAGGGGAGATGGTACCAGTGGTATTACACTGGACTATAGGGGAGATGGTATTAGTGATTACACTGGACTATAGGGGAGATGGTATTAGTGATTACACTGGACTATAGGGGAGATGGTATTAGTGATTACACTGGACTATAGGGGAGATGGTACCAGTGATTACACTGGACTATAGGGGAGATGGTATTAGTGATTACACTGGACTATAGGGGAGATGGTATTAGTGATTACACTGGACTATAGGGGAGATGGTACCAGTGATTACACTGGACTATAGGGGAGATGGTATTAGTGATTACACTGGACTATAGGGGAGATGGTACCAGTGATTACACTGGACTATATGGGAGATGGTACCAGTGATCACACTGGCCTATAGGGGAGATGGTACCAGTGATTACACTGGACTATAGGGGAGATGGTATTAGTGATTACACTGGACTATATGGGAGATGGTACCAGTGATTACACTGGACTATAGGGGAGATGGTACCAGTGATTACACTGGACTATAGGGGAGATGGTACCAGTGATTACACTGGACTATAGGGGAGATGGTACCAGTGATTACACTGGACTATAGGGGAGATGGTATTAGTGATTACACTGGACTATAGGAGAGATGGTATTAGTGATTACACTGGACTATAGGGGAGATGGTACCAGTGATTACACTGGACTATAGGGGAGATGGTATTAGTGATTACACTGGACTATAGGAGAGATGGTATTAGTGATTACACTGGACTATATGGGAGATGGTACCAGTGATTACACTGGACTATATGGGAGATGGTACCAGTGATTACACTGGACTATAGGGGAGATGGTATCAGTGATTACACTGGACTATAGGGGAGATGGTATCAGTGATTACACTGGACTATAGGGGAGATGGTATCAGTGATTACACTGGACTATAGGGGAGATGGTACCAGTGATTACACTGGACTATAGGGGAGATGGTACCAGTGATTACACTGGACTATAGGGGAGATGGTATTAGTGATTACACTGGACTATAGGGGAGATGGTATTAGTGATTACACTGGACTATAGGGGAGATGGTACCAGTGATTACACTGGACTATAGGGGAGATGGTATTAGTGATTACACTGGACTATAGGGGAGATGGTACCAGTGATTACACTGGACTATAGGGGAGATGGTACCAGTGATTACACTGGACTATAGGGGAGATGGTATTAGTGATTACACTGGACTATAGGGGAGATGGTACCAGTGATTACACTGGACTATAGGGGAGATGGTACCAGTGATTACACTGGACTATAGGGGAGATGGTATTAGTGATTACACTGGACTATAGGGGAGATGGTATTAGTGATTACACTGGACTATAGGGGAGATGGTATTAGTGATTACACTGGACTATAGGGGAGATGGTATTAGTGATTACACTGGACTATAGGGGAGATGGTATTAGTGATTACACTGGACTATAGGGGAGATGGTATTAGTGATTACACTGGACTATAGGGGAGATGGTACCAGTGATTACACTGGACTATAGGGGAGATGGTATTAGTGATTACACTGGACTATAGGGGAGATGGTACCAGTGATTACACTGGACTATAGGGGAGATGGTATTAGTGATTACACTGGACTATAGGGGAGATGGTATTAGTGATTACACTGGACTATAGGGGAGATGGTATTAGTGATTACACTGGACTATAGGGGAGATGGTACCAGTGATTACACTGGACTATAGGGGAGATGGTATTAGTGATTACACTGGACTATAGGGGAGATGGTATTAGTGATTACACTGGACTATAGGGGAGATGGTACCAGTGATTACACTGGACTATAGGGGAGATGGTATTAGTGATTACACTGGACTATAGGGGAGATGGTATTAGTGATTACACTGGACTATAGGGGAGATGGTATTAGTGATTACACTGGACTATAGGGGAGATGGTACCAGTGATTACACTGGACTATAGGGGAGATGGTATTAGTGATTACACTGGACTATAGGGGAGATGGTATTAGAGTGATTACACTGGACTATAGGGGAGATGGTACCAGTGATTACACTGGACTATAGGGGAGATGGTATTAGTGATTACACTGGACTATAGGGGAGATGGTATTAGTGATTACACTGGACTATAGGGGAGATGGTACCAGTGATTACACTGGACTATAGGGGAGATGGTATTAGTGATTACACTGGACTATAGGGGAGATGGTACCAGTGATTACACTGGACTATAGGGGAGATGGTACCAGTGATTACACTGGACTATAGGGGAGATGGTACCAGTGATTACACTGGACTATAGGGGAGATGGTATTAGTGATTACACTGGACTATAGGGGAGATGGTACCAGTGATTACACTGGACTATAGGGGAGATGGTATTAGTGATTACACTGGACTATAGGGGAGATGGTACCAGTGATTACACTGGACTATAGGGGAGATGGTATTAGTGATTACACTGGACTATAGGGGAGATGGTATTAGTGATTACACTGGACTATAGGGGAGATGGTATTAGTGATTACACTGGACTATAGGGGAGATGGTATTAGTGATTACACTGGACTATAGGGGAGATGGTACCAGTGATTACACTGGACTATAGGGGAGATGGTATTAGTGATTACACTGGACTATAGGGGAGATGGTACCAGTGATTACACTGGACTATAGGGGAGATGGTATTAGTGATTACACTGGACTATAGGGGAGATGGTATTAGTGATTACACTGGACTATAGGGGAGATGGTATTAGTGATTACACTGGACTATAGGGGAGATGGTACCAGTGATTACACTGGACTATAGGGGAGATGGTATTAGTGATTACACTGGACTATAGGGGAGATGGTACCAGTGATTACACTGGACTATAGGGGAGATGGTATTAGTGATTACACTGGACTATAGGGGAGATGGTATTAGTGATTACACTGGACTATAGGGGAGATGGTACCAGTGATTACACTGGACTATAGGGGAGATGGTATTAGTGATTACACTGGACTATAGGGGAGATGGTATTAGTGATTACACTGGACTATAGGGGAGATGGTACCAGTGATTACACTGGACTATAGGGGAGATGGTATTAGTGATTACACTGGACTATAGGGGAGATGGTACCAGTGATTACACTGGACTATAGGGGAGATGGTATTAGTGATTACACTGGACTATAGGGGAGATGGTATTAGTGATTACACTGGACTATAGGGGAGATGGTATTAGTGATTACACTGGACTATAGGGGAGATGGTATTAGTGATTACACTGGACTATAGGGGAGATGGTATTAGTGATTACACTGGACTATAGGGGAGATGGTATTAGTGATTACACTGGACTATAGGGGAGATGGTACCAGTGATTACACTGGACTATAGGGGAGATGGTATTAGTGATTACACTGGACTATAGGGGAGATGGTATTAGTGATTACACTGGACTATAGGGGAGATGGTACCAGTGATTACACTGGACTATAGGGGAGATGGTATTAGTGATTACACTGGACTATAGGGGAGATGGTATTAGTGATTACACTGGACTATAGGGGAGATGGTACCAGTGATTACACTGGACTATAGGGGAGATGGTATTAGTGATTACACTGGACTATAGGGGAGATGGTATTAGTGATTACACTGGACTATAGGGGAGATGGTACCAGTGATTACACTGGACTATAGGGGAGATGGTATTAGTGATTACACTGGACTATAGGGGAGATGGTATTAGTGATTACACTGGACTATAGGGGAGATGGTACCAGTGATTACACTGGACTATAGGGGAGATGGTACCAGTGATTACACTGGACTATAGGGGAGATGGTATTAGTGATTACACTGGACTATAGGGGAGATGGTACCAGTGATTACACTGGACTATAGGGGAGATGGTATTAGTGATTACACTGGACTATAGGGGAGATGGTACCAGTGATTACACTGGACTATAGGGGAGATGGTATTAGTGATTACACTGGACTATAGGGGAGATGGTATTAGTGATTACACTGGACTATAGGGGAGATGGTATTAGTGATTACACTGGACTATAGGGGAGATGGTATTAGTGATTACACTGGACTATAGGGGAGATGGTACCAGTGATTACACTGGACTATAGGGGAGATGGTATTAGTGATTACACTGGACTATAGGGGAGATGGTACCAGTGATTACACTGGACTATAGGGGAGATGGTATTAGTGATTACACTGGACTATAGGGGAGATGGTATTAGTGATTACACTGGACTATAGGGGAGATGGTATTAGTGATTACACTGGACTATAGGGGAGATGGTACCAGTGATTACACTGGACTATAGGGGAGATGGTATTAGTGATTACACTGGACTATAGGGGAGATGGTACCAGTGATTACACTGGACTATAGGGGAGATGGTATTAGTGATTACACTGGACTATAGGGGAGATGGTATTAGTGATTACACTGGACTATAGGGGAGATGGTACCAGTGATTACACTGGACTATAGGGGAGATGGTATTAGTGATTACACTGGACTATAGGGGAGATGGTATTAGTGATTACACTGGACTATAGGGGAGATGGTACCAGTGATTACACTGGACTATAGGGGAGATGGTATTAGTGATTACACTGGACTATAGGGGAGATGGTACCAGTGATTACACTGGACTATAGGGGAGATGGTATTAGTGATTACACTGGACTATAGGGGAGATGGTATTAGTGATTACACTGGACTATAGGGGAGATGGTATTAGTGATTACACTGGACTATAGGGGAGATGGTATTAGTGATTACACTGGACTATAGGGGAGATGGTATTAGTGATTACACTGGACTATAGGGGAGATGGTACCAGTGATTACACTGGACTATAGGGGAGATGGTACCAGTGATTACACTGGACTATAGGGGAGATGGTACCAGTGATTACACTGGACTATAGGGGAGATGGTATTAGTGATTACACTGGACTATAGGGGAGATGGTACCAGTGATTACACTGGACTATAGGGGAGATGGTACCAGTGATTACACTGGACTATAGGGGAGATGGTACCAGTGATTACACTGGACTATAGGGGAGATGGTACCAGTGATTACACTGGACTATAGGGGAGATGGTACCAGTGATTACACTGGACTATAGGGGAGATGGTACCAGTGATTACACTGGACTATAGGGGAGATGGTATTAGTGATTACACTGGACTATAGGGGAGATGGTACCAGTGATTACACTGGACTATAGGGGAGATGGTACCAGTGATTACACTGGACTATAGGGGAGATGGTATTAGTGATTACACTGGACTATAGGGGAGATGGTATTAGTGATTACACTGGACTATAGGGGAGATGGTATTAGTGATTACACTGGACTATAGGGGAGATGGTACCAGTGATTACACTGGACTATAGGGGAGATGGTATTAGTGATTACACTGGACTATAGGGGAGATGGTACCAGTGATTACACTGGACTATAGGGGAGATGGTACCAGTGATTACACTGGACTATAGGGGAGATGGTATTAGTGATTACACTGGACTATAGGGGAGATGGTATTAGTGATTACACTGGACTATAGGGGAGATGGTACCAGTGATTACACTGGACTATAGGGGAGATGGTATTAGTGATTACACTGGACTATAGGGGAGATGGTATTAGTGATTACACTGGACTATAGGGGAGATGGTATTAGTGATTACACTGGACTATAGGGGAGATGGTACCAGTGATTACACTGGACTATAGGGGAGATGGTATTAGTGATTACACTGGACTATAGGGGAGATGGTACCAGTGATTACACTGGACTATAGGGGAGATGGTATTAGTGATTACACTGGACTATAGGGGAGATGGTATTAGTGATTACACTGGACTATAGGGGAGATGGTACCAGTGATTACACTGGACTATAGGGGAGATGGTATTAGTGATTACACTGGACTATAGGGGAGATGGTACCAGTGATTACACTGGACTATAGGGGAGATGGTACCAGTGATTACACTGGACTATAGGGGAGATGGTACCAGTGATTACACTGGACTATAGGGGAGATGGTATTAGTGATTACACTGGACTATAGGGGAGATGGTACCAGTGATTACACTGGACTATAGGGGAGATGGTACCAGTGATTACACTGGACTATAGGGGAGATGGTACCAGTGATTACACTGGACTATAGGGGAGATGGTACCAGTGATTACACTGGACTATAGGGGAGATGGTATTAGTGATTACACTGGACTATAGGGGAGATGGTACCAGTGATTACACTGGACTATAGGGGAGATGGTACCAGTGATTACACTGGACTATAGGGGAGATGGTATTAGTGATTACACTGGACTATAGGGGAGATGGTACCAGTGATTACACTGGACTATAGGGGAGATGGTATCAGTGATTACACTGGACTATAGGGGAGATGGTACCAGTGATTACACTGGACTATAGGGGAGATGGTACCAGTGATTACACTGGACTATAGGGGAGATGGTATTAGTGATTACACTGGACTATAGGGGAGATGGTACCAGTGATTACACTGGACTATAGGGGAGATGGTACCAGTGATTACACTGGACTATAGGGGAGATGGTATTAGTGATTACACTGGACTATAGGGGAGATGGTATTAGTGATTACACTGGACTATAGGGGAGATGGTATTAGTGATTACACTGGACTATAGGGGAGATGGTATTAGTGATTACACTGGACTATAGGGGAGATGGTATTAGTGATTACACTGGACTATAGGGGAGATGGTATTAGTGATTACACTGGACTATAGGGGAGATGGTACCAGTGATTACACTGGACTATAGGGGAGATGGTACCAGTGATTACACTGGACTATAGGGGAGATGGTATTAGTGATTACACTGGACTATAGGGGAGATGGTATTAGTGATTACACTGGACTATAGGGGAGATGGTACCAGTGATTACACTGGACTATAGGGGAGATGGTATTAGTGATTACACTGGACTATAGGGGAGATGGTACCAGTGATTACACTGGACTATAGGGGAGATGGTATTAGTGATTACACTGGACTATAGGGGAGATGGTATTAGTGATTACACTGGACTATAGGGGAGATGGTATTAGTGATTACACTGGACTATAGGGGAGATGGTACCAGTGATTACACTGGACTATAGGGGAGATGGTACCAGTGATTACACTGGACTATAGGGGAGATGGTATTAGTGATTACACTGGACTATAGGGGAGATGGTATTAGTGATTACACTGGACTATAGGGGAGATGGTATTAGTGATTACACTGGACTATAGGGGAGATGGTACCAGTGATTACACTGGACTATAGGGGAGATGGTACCAGTGATTACACTGGACTATAGGGGAGATGGTATTAGTGATTACACTGGACTATAGGGGAGATGGTATTAGTGATTACACTGGACTATAGGGGAGATGGTACCAGTGATTACACTGGACTATAGGGGAGATGGTACCAGTGATTACACTGGACTATAGGGGAGATGGTATTAGTGATTACACTGGACTATAGGGGAGATGGTACCAGTGATTACACTGGACTATAGGGGAGATGGTATTAGTGATTACACTGGACTATAGGGGAGATGGTATTAGTGATTACACTGGACTATAGGGGAGATGGTATTAGTGATTACACTGGACTATAGGGGAGATGGTACCAGTGATTACACTGGACTATAGGGGAGATGGTATTAGTGATTACACTGGACTATAGGGGAGATGGTATTAGTGATTACACTGGACTATAGGGGAGATGGTATTAGTGATTACACTGGACTATAGGGGAGATGGTACCAGTGATTACACTGGACTATAGGGGAGATGGTACCAGTGATTACACTGGACTATAGGGGAGATGGTACCAGTGATTACACTGGACTATAGGGGAGATGGTACCAGTGATTACACTGGACTATAGGGGAGATGGTACCAGTGATTACACTGGACTATAGGGGAGATGGTATTAGTGATTACACTGGACTATAGGGGAGATGGTACCAGTGATTACACTGGACTATAGGGGAGATGGTACCAGTGATTACACTGGACTATAGGGGAGATGGTACCAGTGATTACACTGGACTATAGGGGAGATGGTATTAGTGATTACACTGGACTATAGGGGAGATGGTACCAGTGATTACACTGGACTATAGGGGAGATGGTACCAGTGATTACACTGGACTATAGGGGAGATGGTATTAGTGATTACACTGGACTATAGGGGAGATGGTATTAGTGATTACACTGGACTATAGGGGAGATGGTATTAGTGATTACACTGGACTATAGGGGAGATGGTACCAGTGATTACACTGGACTATAGGGGAGATGGTACCAGTGATTACACTGGACTATAGGGGAGATGGTATTAGTGATTACACTGGACTATAGGGGAGATGGTATTAGTGATTACACTGGACTATAGGGGAGATGGTATTAGTGATTACACTGGACTATAGGGGAGATGGTACCAGTGATTACACTGGACTATAGGGGAGATGGTATTAGTGATTACACTGGACTATAGGGGAGATGGTATTAGTGATTACACTGGACTATAGGGGAGATGGTATTAGTGATTACACTGGACTATAGGGGAGATGGTACCAGTGATTACACTGGACTATAGGGGAGATGGTATTAGTGATTACACTGGACTATAGGGGAGATGGTATTAGTGATTACACTGGACTATAGGGGAGATGGTACCAGTGATTACACTGGACTATAGGGGAGATGGTATTAGTGATTACACTGGACTATAGGGGAGATGGTACCAGTGATTACACTGGACTATAGGGGAGATGGTACCAGTGATTACACTGGACTATAGGGGAGATGGTACCAGTGATTACACTGGACTATAGGGGAGATGGTATTAGTGATTACACTGGACTATAGGGGAGATGGTACCAGTGATTACACTGGACTATAGGGGAGATGGTACCAGTGATTACACTGGACTATAGGGGAGATGGTACCAGTGATTACACTGGACTATAGGGGAGATGGTACCAGTGATTACACTGGACTATAGGGGAGATGGTATTAGTGATTACACTGGACTATAGGGGAGATGGTATTAGTGATTACACTGGACTATAGGGGAGATGGTACCAGTGATTACACTGGACTATAGGGGAGATGGTATTAGTGATTACACTGGACTATAGGGGAGATGGTATTAGTGATTACACTGGACTATAGGGGAGATGGTATTAGTGATTACACTGGACTATAGGGGAGATGGTACCAGTGATTACACTGGACTATAGGGGAG
The DNA here is from genome assembly GCA_030390025.1 of Squalus acanthias. Lineage (NCBI taxonomy): Eukaryota > Metazoa > Chordata > Chondrichthyes > Squaliformes > Squalidae > Squalus > Squalus acanthias. The sequence goes on from JASTWF010001780.1 coordinate 37,886, forward strand.
ATGGTATTAGTGATTACACTGGACTATAGGGGAGATGGTACCAGTGATTACACTGGACTATAGGGGAGATGGTATTAGTGATTACACTGGACTATAGGGGAGATGGTATTAGTGATTACACTGGACTATAGGGGAGATGGTACCAGTGATTACACTGGACTATAGGGGAGATGGTATTAGTGATTACACTGGACTATAGGGGAGATGGTACCAGTGATTACACTGGACTATAGGGGAGATGGTACCAGTGATTACACTGGACTATAGGGGAGATGGTATTAGTGATTACACTGGACTATAGGGGAGATGGTATTAGTGATTACACTGGACTATAGGGGAGATGGTACCAGTGATTACACTGGACTATAGGGGAGATGGTACCAGTGATTACACTGGACTATAGGGGAGATGGTATTAGTGATTACACTGGACTATAGGGGAGATGGTACCAGTGATTACACTGGACTATAGGGGAGATGGTACCAGTGATTACACTGGACTATAGGGGAGATGGTATTAGTGATTACACTGGACTATAGGGGAGATGGTACCAGTGATTACACTGGACTATAGGGGAGATGGTACCAGTGATTACACTGGACTATAGGGGTGATGGATAGGTTATTAGTGATTACACTGGACTATAGGGGAGATGGTATTAGTGATTACACTGGACTATAGGGGAGATGGTATTAGTGATTACACTGGACTATAGGGGAGATGGTATTAGTGATTACACTGGACTATAGGGGAGATGGTATTAGTGATTACACTGGACTATAGGGGAGATGGTATTAGTGATTACACTGGACTATAGGGGAGATGGTACCAGTGATTACACTGGACTATAGGGGAGATGGTATTAGTGATTACACTGGACTATAGGGGAGATGGTACCAGTGATTACACTGGACTATAGGGGAGATGGTATTAGTGATTACACTGGACTATAGGGGAGATGGTATTAGTGATTACACTGGACTATAGGGGAGATGGTATTAGTGATTACACTGGACTATAGGGGAGATGGTACCAGTGATTACACTGGACTATAGGGGAGATGGTATTAGTGATTACACTGGACTATAGGGGAGATGGTATTAGTGATTACACTGGACTATAGGGGAGATGGTACCAGTGATTACACTGGACTATAGGGGAGATGGTATTAGTGATTACACTGGACTATAGGGGAGATGGTATTAGTGATTACACTGGACTATAGGGGAGATGGTACCAGTGATTACACTGGACTATAGGGGAGATGGTATTAGTGATTACACTGGACTATAGGGGAGATGGTACCAGTGATTACACTGGACTATAGGGGAGATGGTACCAGTGATTACACTGGACTATAGGGGAGATGGTACCAGTGATTACACTGGACTATAGGGGAGATGGTATTAGTGATTACACTGGACTATAGGGGAGATGGTACCAGTGATTACACTGGACTATAGGGGAGATGGTACCAGTGATTACACTGGACTATAGGGGAGATGGTACCAGTGATTACACTGGACTATAGGGGAGATGGTACCAGTGATTACACTGGACTATAGGGGAGATGGTACCAGTGATTACACTGGACTATAGGGGAGATGGTATTAGTGATTACACTGGACTATAGGGGAGATGGTATTAGTGATTACACTGGACTATAGGGGAGATGGTACCAGTGATTACACTGGACTATAGGGGAGATGGTATTAGTGATTACACTGGACTATAGGGGAGATGGTATTAGTGATTACACTGGACTATAGGGGAGATGGTATTAGTGATTACACTGGACTATAGGGGAGATGGTATTAGTGATTACACTGGACTATAGGGGAGATGGTACCAGTGATTACACTGGACTATAGGGGAGATGGTACCAGTGATTACACTGGACTATAGGGGAGATGGTATTAGTGATTACACTGGACTATAGGGGAGATGGTATTAGTGATTACACTGGACTATAGGGGAGATGGTACCAGTGATTACACTGGACTATAGGGGAGATGGTATTAGTGATTACACTGGACTATAGGGGAGATGGTATTAGTGATTACACTGGACTATAGGGGAGATGGTACCAGTGATTACACTGGACTATAGGGGAGATGGTATTAGTGATTACACTGGACTATAGGGGAGATGGTATTAGTGATTACACTGGACTATAGGGGAGATGGTACCAGTGATTACACTGGACTATAGGGGAGATGGTATTAGTGATTACACTGGACTATAGGGGAGATGGTATTAGTGATTACACTGGACTATAGGGGAGATGGTATTAGTGATTACACTGGACTATAGGGGAGATGGTATTAGTGATTACACTGGACTATAGGGGAGATGGTATTAGTGATTACACTGGACTATAGGGGAGATGGTACCAGTGATTACACTGGACTATAGGGGAGATGGTACCAGTGATTACACTGGACTATAGGGGAGATGGTATTAGTGATTACACTGGACTATAGGGGAGATGGTACCAGTGATTACACTGGACTATAGGGGAGATGGTATTAGTGATTACACTGGACTATAGGGGAGATGGTATTAGTGATTACACTGGACTATAGGGGAGATGGTACCAGTGATTACACTGGACTATAGGGGAGATGGTACCAGTGATTACACTGGACTATAGGGGAGATGGTATTAGTGATTACACTGGACTATAGGGGAGATGGTATTAGTGATTACACTGGACTATAGGGGAGATGGTACCAGTGATTACACTGGACTATAGGGGAGATGGTACCAGTGATTACACTGGACTATAGGGGAGATGGTATTAGTGATTACACTGGACTATAGGGGAGATGGTATTAGTGATTACACTGGACTATAGGGGAGATGGTACCAGTGATTACACTGGACTATAGGGGAGATGGTATTAGTGATTACACTGGACTATAGGGGAGATGGTACCAGTGATTACACTGGACTATAGGGGAGATGGTACCAGTGATTACACTGGACTATAGGGGAGATGGTATTAGTGATTACACTGGACTATAGGGGAGATGGTACCAGTGATTACACTGGACTATAGGGGAGATGGTATTAGTGATTACACTGGACTATAGGGGAGATGGTACCAGTGATTACACTGGACTATAGGGGAGATGGTACCAGTGATTACACTGGACTATAGGGGAGATGGTATTAGTGATTACACTGGACTATAGGGGAGATGGTACCAGTGATTACACTGGACTATAGGGGAGATGGTATTAGTGATTACACTGGACTATAGGGGAGATGGTACCAGTGATTACACTGGACTATAGGGGAGATGGTATTAGTGATTACACTGGACTATAGGGGAGATGGTATTAGTGATTACACTGGACTATAGGGGAGATGGTACCAGTGATTACACTGGACTATAGGGGAGATGGTATTAGTGATTACACTGGACTATAGGGGAGATGGTATTAGTGATTACACTGGACTATAGGGGAGATGGTACCAGTGATTACACTGGACTATAGGGGAGATGGTATTAGTGATTACACTGGACTATAGGGGAGATGGTGTTAGTGATTGATTACACTGGACTATAGGGGAGATGGTACCAGTGATTACACTGGACTATAGGGGAGATGGTATTAGTGATTACACTGGACTATAGGGGAGATGGTACCAGTGATTACACTGGACTATAGGGGAGATGGTACCAGTGATTACACTGGACTATAGGGGAGATGGTACCAGTGATTACACTGGACTATAGGGGAGATGGTATTAGTGATTACACTGGACTATAGGGGAGATGGTACCAGTGATTACACTGGACTATAGGGGAGATGGTACCAGTGATTACACTGGACTATAGGGGAGATGGTACCAGTGATTACACTGGACTATAGGGGAGATGGTACCAGTGATTACACTGGACTATAGGGGAGATGGTACCAGTGATTACACTGGACTATAGGGGAGATGGTATTAGTGATTACACTGGACTATAGGGGAGATGGTATTAGTGATTACACTGGACTATAGGGGAGATGGTACCAGTGATTACACTGGACTATAGGGGAGATGGTATTAGTGATTACACTGGACTATAGGGGAGATGGTATTAGTGATTACACTGGACTATAGGGGAGATGGTATTAGTGATTACACTGGACTATAGGGGAGATGGTATTAGTGATTACACTGGACTATAGGGGAGATGGTACCAGTGATTACACTGGACTATAGGGGAGATGGTACCAGTGATTACACTGGACTATAGGGGAGATGGTATTAGTGATTACACTGGACTATAGGGGAGATGGTATTAGTGATTACACTGGACTATAGGGGAGATGGTACCAGTGATTACACTGGACTATAGGGGAGATGGTATTAGTGATTACACTGGACTATAGGGGAGATGGTATTAGTGATTACACTGGACTATAGGGGAGATGGTACCAGTGATTACACTGGACTATAGGGGAGATGGTATTAGTGATTACACTGGACTATAGGGGAGATGGTATTAGTGATTACACTGGACTATAGGGGAGATGGTACCAGTGATTACACTGGACTATAGGGGAGATGGTATTAGTGATTACACTGGACTATAGGGGAGATGGTATTAGTGATTACACTGGACTATAGGGGAGATGGTATTAGTGATTACACTGGACTATAGGGGAGATGGTATTAGTGATTACACTGGACTATAGGGGAGATGGTATTAGTGATTACACTGGACTATAGGGGAGATGGTACCAGTGATTACACTGGACTATAGGGGAGATGGTACCAGTGATTACACTGGACTATAGGGGAGATGGTATTAGTGATTACACTGGACTATAGGGGAGATGGTACCAGTGATTACACTGGACTATAGGGGAGATGGTATTAGTGATTACACTGGACTATAGGGGAGATGGTATTAGTGATTACACTGGACTATAGGGGAGATGGTACCAGTGATTACACTGGACTATAGGGGAGATGGTACCAGTGATTACACTGGACTATAGGGGAGATGGTATTAGTGATTACACTGGACTATAGGGGAGATGGTATTAGTGATTACACTGGACTATAGGGGAGATGGTACCAGTGATTACACTGGACTATAGGGGAGATGGTACCAGTGATTACACTGGACTATAGGGGAGATGGTATTAGTGATTACACTGGACTATAGGGGAGATGGTATTAGTGATTACACTGGACTATAGGGGAGATGGTACCAGTGATTACACTGGACTATAGGGGAGATGGTACCAGTGATTACACTGGACTATAGGGGAGATGGTATTAGTGATTACACTGGACTATAGGGGAGATGGTACCAGTGATTACACTGGACTATAGGGGAGATGGTATTAGTGATTACACTGGACTATAGGGGAGATGGTACCAGTGATTACACTGGACTATAGGGGAGATGGTATTAGTGATTACACTGGACTATAGGGGAGATGGTACCAGTGATTACACTGGACTATAGGGGAGATGGTATTAGTGATTACACTGGACTATAGGGGAGATGGTACCAGTGATTACACTGGACTATAGGGGAGATGGTATTAGTGATTACACTGGACTATAGGGGAGATGGTACCAGTGATTACACTGGACTATAGGGGAGATGGTATTAGTGATTACACTGGACTATAGGGGAGATGGTACCAGTGATTACACTGGACTATAGGGGAGATGGTATTAGTGATTACACTGGACTATAGGGGAGATGGTACCAGTGATTACACTGGACTATAGGGGAGATGGTACCAGTGATTACACTGGACTATAGGGGAGATGGTATTAGTGATTACACTGGACTATAGGGGAGATGGTACCAGTGATTACACTGGACTATAGGGGAGATGGTACCAGTGATTACACTGGACTATAGGGGAGATGGTATTAGTGATTACACTGGACTATAGGGGAGATGGTACCAGTGATTACACTGGACTATAGGGGAGATGGTATTAGTGATTACACTGGACTATAGGGGAGATGGTACCAGTGATTACACTGGACTATAGGGGAGATGGTACCAGTGATTACACTGGACTATAGGGGAGATGGTATTAGTGATTACACTGGACTATAGGGGAGATGGTACCAGTGATTACACTGGACTATAGGGGAGATGGTATTAGTGATTACACTGGACTATAGGGGAGATGGTACCAGTGATTACACTGGACTATAGGGGAGATGGTACCAGTGATTACACTGGACTATAGGGGAGATGGTATTAGTGATTACACTGGACTATAGGGGAGATGGTATTAGTGATTACACTGGACTATAGGGGAGATGGTACCAGTGATTACACTGGACTATAGGGGAGATGGTATTAGTGATTACACTGGACTATAGGGGAGATGGTACCAGTGATTACACTGGACTATAGGGGAGATGGTATTAGTGATTACACTGGACTATAGGGGAGATGGTATTAGTGATTACACTGGACTATAGGGGAGATGGTATTAGTGATTACACTGGACTATAGGGGAGATGGTACCAGTGATTACACTGGACTATAGGGGAGATGGTATTAGTGATTACACTGGACTATAGGGGAGATGGTATTAGTGATTACACTGGACTATAGGGGAGATGGTATTAGTGATTACACTGGACTATAGGGGAGATGGTACCAGTGATTACACTGGACTATAGGGGAGATGGTACCAGTGATTACACTGGACTATAGGGGAGATGGTACAGTGATTACACTGGACTATAGGGGAGATGGTATTAGTGATTACACTGGACTATAGGGGAGATGGTACCAGTGATTACACTGGACTATAGGGGAGATGGTATTAGTGATTACACTGGACTATAGGGGAGATGGTATTAGTGATTACACTGGACTATAGGGGAGATGGTACCAGTGATTACACTGGACTATAGGGGAGATGGTATTAGTGATTACACTGGACTATAGGGGAGATGGTATTAGTGATTACACTGGACTATAGGGGAGATGGTATTAGTGATTACACTGGACTATAGGGGAGATGGTACCAGTGATTACACTGGACTATAGGGGAGATGGTACCAGTGATTACACTGGACTATAGGGGAGATGGTATTAGTGATTACACTGGACTATAGGGGAGATGGTACCAGTGATTACACTGGACTATAGGGGAGATGGTACCAGTGATTACACTGGACTATAGGGGAGATGGTATTAGTGATTACACTGGACTATAGGGGAGATGGTATTAGTGATTACACTGGACTATAGGGGAGATGGTATTAGTGATTACACTGGACTATAGGGGAGATGGTATTAGTGATTACACTGGACTATAGGGGAGATGGTATTAGTGATTACACTGGACTATAGGGGAGATGGTATTAGTGATTACACTGGACTATAGGGGAGATGGTACCAGTGATTACACTGGACTATAGGGGAGATGGTATTAGTGATTACACTGGACTATAGGGGAGATGGTACCAGTGATTACACTGGACTATAGGGGAGATGGTACCAGTGATTACACTGGACTATAGGGGAGATGGTATTAGTGATTACACTGGACTATAGGGGAGATGGTACCAGTGATTACACTGGACTATAGGGGAGATGGTACCAGTGATTACACTGGACTATAGGGGAGATGGTATTAGTGATTACACTGGACTATAGGGGAGATGGTACCAGTGATTACACTGGACTATAGGGGAGATGGTATTAGTGATTACACTGGACTATAGGGGAGATGGTATTAGTGATTACACTGGACTATAGGGGAGATGGTATTAGTGATTACACTGGACTATAGGGGAGATGGTACCAGTGATTACACTGGACTATAGGGGAGATGGTATTAGTGATTACACTGGACTATAGGGGAGATGGTACCAGTGATTACACTGGACTATAGGGGAGATGGTACCAGTGATTACACTGGACTATAGGGGAGATGGTACCAGTGATTACACTGGACTATAGGGGAGATGGTACCAGTGATTACACTGGACTATAGGGGAGATGGTATTAGTGATTACACTGGACTATAGGGGAGATGGTATTAGTGATTACACTGGACTATAGGGGAGATGGTATTAGTGATTACACTGGACTATAGGGGAGATGGTACCAGTGATTACACTGGACTATAGGGGAGATGGTACCAGTGATTACACTGGACTATAGGGGAGATGGTATTAGTGATTACACTGGACTATAGGGGAGATGGTACCAGTGATTACACTGGACTATAGGGGAGATGGTACCAGTGATTACACTGGACTATAGGGGAGATGGTATTAGTGATTACACTGGACTATAGGGGAGATGGTATTAGTGATTACACTGGACTATAGGGGAGATGGTACCAGTGATTACACTGGACTATAGGGGAGATGGTACCAGTGATTACACTGGACTATAGGGGAGATGGTACCAGTGATTACACTGGACTATAGGGGAGATGGTATTAGTGATTACACTGGACTATAGGGGAGATGGTACCAGTGATTACACTGGACTATAGGGGAGATGGTATTAGGACTATAGGGGAGATGGTATTAGTGATTACACTGGACTATAGGGGAGATGGTACCAGTGATTACACTGGACTATAGGGGAGATGGTACCAGTGATTACACTGGACTATAGGGGAGATGGTACCAGTGATTACACTGGACTATAGGGGAGATGGTATTAGTGATTACACTGGACTATAGGGGAGATGGTATTAGTGATTACACTGGACTATAGGGGAGATGGTATTAGTGATTACACTGGACTATAGGGGAGATGGTACCAGTGATTACACTGGACTATAGGGGAGATGGTACCAGTGATTACACTGGACTATAGGGGAGATGGTACCAGTGATTACACTGGACTATAGGGGAGATGGTATTAGTGATTACACTGGACTATAGGGGAGATGGTACCAGTGATTACACTGGACTATAGGGGAGATGGTATTAGTGATTACACTGGACTATAGGGGAGATGGTATTAGTGATTACACTGGACTATAGGGGAGATGGTACCAGTGATTACACTGGACTATAGGGGAGATGGTATTAGTGATTACACTGGACTATAGGGGAGATGGTATTAGTGATTACACTGGACTATAGGGGAGATGGTATTAGTGATTACACTGGACTATAGGGGAGATGGTATTAGTGATTACACTGGACTATAGGGGAGATGGTACCAGTGATTACACTGGACTATAGGGGAGATGGTATTAGTGATTACACTGGACTATAGGGGAGATGGTACCAGTGATTACACTGGACTATAGGGGAGATGGTACCAGTGATTACACTGGACTATAGGGGAGATGGTATTAGTGATTACACTGGACTATAGGGGAGATGGTATTAGTGATTACACTGGACTATAGGGGAGATGGTATTAGTGATTACACTGGACTATAGGGGAGATGGTACCAGTGATTACACTGGACTATAGGGGAGATGGTATTAGTGATTACACTGGACTATAGGGGAGATGGTATTAGTGATTACACTGGACTATAGGGGAGATGGTACCAGTGATTACACTGGACTATAGGGGAGATGGTATTAGTGATTACACTGGACTATAGGGGAGATGGTACCAGTGATTACACTGGACTATAGGGGAGATGGTACCAGTGATTACACTGGACTATAGGGGAGATGGTATTAGTGATTACACTGGACTATAGGGGAGATGGTACCAGTGATTACACTGGACTATAGGGGAGATGGTACCAGTGATTACACTGGACTATAGGGGAGATGGTATTAGTGATTACACTGGACTATAGGGGAGATGGTACCAGTGATTACACTGGACTATAGGGGAGATGGTATTAGTGATTACACTGGACTATAGGGGAGATGGTATTAGTGATTACACTGGACTATAGGGGAGATGGTATTAGTGATTACACTGGACTATAGGGGAGATGGTACCAGTGATTACACTGGACTATAGGGGAGATGGTATTAGTGATTACACTGGACTATAGGGGAGATGGTACCAGTGATTACACTGGACTATAGGGGAGATGGTACCAGTGATTACACTGGACTATAGGGGAGATGGTATTAGTGATTACACTGGACTATAGGGGAGATGGTACCAGTGATTACACTGGACTATAGGGGAGATGGTATTAGTGATTACACTGGACTATAGGGGAGATGGTATTAGTGATTACACTGGACTATAGGGGAGATGGTATTAGTGATTACACTGGACTATAGGGGAGATGGTATTAGTGATTACACTGGACTATAGGGGAGATGGTACCAGTGATTACACTGGACTATAGGGGAGATGGTATTAGTGATTACACTGGACTATAGGGGAGATGGTACCAGTGATTACACTGGACTATAGGGGAGATGGTACCAGTGATTACACTGGACTATAGGGGAGATGGTATTAGTGATTACACTGGACTATAGGGGAGATGGTATTAGTGATTACACTGGACTATAGGGGAGATGGTACCAGTGATTACACTGGACTATAGGGGAGATGGTACCAGTGATTACACTGGACTATAGGGGAGATGGTACCAGTGATTACACTGGACTATAGGGGAGATGGTATTAGTGATTACACTGGACTATAGGGGAGATGGTACCAGTGATTACACTGGACTATAGGGGAGATGGTATTAGTGATTACACTGGACTATAGGGGAGATGGTACCAGTGATTACACTGGACTATAGGGGAGATGGTACCAGTGATTACACTGGACTATAGGGGAGATGGTACCAGTGATTACACTGGACTATAGGGGAGATGGTACCAGTGATTACACTGGACTATAGGGGAGATGGTATTAGTGATTACACTGGACTATAGGGGAGATGGTACCAGTGATTACACTGGACTATAGGGGAGATGGTATTAGTGATTACACTGGACTATAGGGGAGATGGTACCAGTGATTACACTGGACTATAGGGGAGATGGTATTAGTGATTACACTGGACTATAGGGGAGATGGTATTAGTGATTACACTGGACTATAGGGGAGATGGTATTAGTGATTACACTGGACTATAGGGGAGATGGTACCAGTGATTACACTGGACTATAGGGGAGATGGTATTAGTGATTACACTGGACTATAGGGGAGATGGTACCAGTGATTACACTGGACTATAGGGGAGATGGTATTAGTGATTACACTGGACTATAGGGGAGATGGTATTAGTGATTACACTGGACTATAGGGGAGATGGTACCAGTGATTACACTGGACTATAGGGGAGATGGTATTAGTGATTACACTGGACTATAGGGGAGATGGTACCAGTGATTACACTGGACTATAGGGGAGATGGTACCAGTGATTACACTGGACTATAGGGGAGATGGTATTAGTGATTACACTGGACTATAGGGGAGATGGTACCAGTGATTACACTGGACTATAGGGGAGATGGTATTAGTGATTACACTGGACTATAGGGGAGATGGTATTAGTGATTACACTGGACTATAGGGGAGATGGTACCAGTGATTACACTGGACTATAGGGGAGATGGTATTAGTGATTACACTGGACTATAGGGGAGATGGTATTAGTGATTACACTGGACTATAGGGGAGATGGTACCAGTGATTACACTGGACTATAGGGGAGATGGTATTAGTGATTACACTGGACTATAGGGGAGATGGTATTAGTGATTACACTGGACTATAGGGGAGATGGTACCAGTGATTACACTGGACTATAGGGGAGATGGTACCAGTGATTACACTGGACTATAGGGGAGATGGTATTAGTGATTACACTGGACTATAGGGGAGATGGTACCAGTGATTACACTGGACTATAGGGGAGATGGTATTAGTGATTACACTGGACTATAGGGGAGATGGTATTAGTGATTACACTGGACTATAGGGGAGATGGTACCAGTGATTACACTGGACTATAGGGGAGATGGTATTAGTGATTACACTGGACTATAGGGGAGATGGTATTAGTGATTACACTGGACTATAGGGGAGATGGTATTAGTGATTACACTGGACTATAGGGGAGATGGTATTAGTGATTACACTGGACTATAGGGGAGATGGTATTAGTGATTACACTGGACTATAGGGGAGATGGTACCAGTGATTACACTGGACTATAGGGGAGATGGTATTAGTGATTACACTGGACTATAGGGGAGATGGTATTAGTGATTACACTGGACTATAGGGGAGATGGTATTAGTGATTACACTGGACTATAGGGGAGATGGTACCAGTGATTACACTGGACTATAGGGGAGATGGTATTAGTGATTACACTGGACTATAGGGGAGATGGTATTAGTGATTACACTGGACTATAGGGGAGATGGTACCAGTGATTACACTGGACTATAGGGGAGATGGTATTAGTGATTACACTGGACTATAGGGGAGATGGTACCAGTGATTACACTGGACTATAGGGGAGATGGTACCAGTGATTACACTGGACTATAGGGGAGATGGTATTAGTGATTACACTGGACTATAGGGGAGATGGTACCAGTGATTACACTGGACTATAGGGGAGATGGTATTAGTGATTACACTGGACTATAGGGGAGATGGTATTAGTGATTACACTGGACTATAGGGGAGATGGTACCAGTGATTACACTGGACTATAGGGGAGATGGTACCAGTGATTACACTGGACTATAGGGGAGATGGTACCAGTGATTACACTGGACTATAGGGGAGATGGTATTAGTGATTACACTGGACTATAGGGGAGATGGTATCAGTGATTACACTGGACTATAGGGGAGATGGTACCAGTGATTACACTGGACTATAGGGGAGATGGTACCAGTGATTACACTGGACTATAGGGGAGATGGTACCAGTGATTACACTGGACTATAGGGGAGATGGTACCAGTGATTACACTGGACTATAGGGGAGATGGTATCAGTGATTACACTGGACTATAGGGGAGATGGTATTAGTGATTACACTGGACTATAGGGGAGATGGTATTAGTGATTACACTGGACTATAGGGGAGATGGTACCAGTGATTACACTGGACTATAGGGGAGATGGTATTAGTGATTACACTGGACTATAGGGGAGATGGTACCAGTGATTACACTGGACTATAGGGGAGATGGTACCAGTGATTACACTGGACTATAGGGGAGATGGTATTAGTGATTACACTGGACTATAGGGGAGATGGTATTAGTGATTACACTGGACTATAGGGGAGATGGTATTAGTGATTACACTGGACTATAGGGGAGATGGTACCAGTGATTACACTGGACTATAGGGGAGATGGTATTAGTGATTACACTGGACTATAGGGGAGATGGTACCAGTGATTACACTGGACTATAGGGGAGATGGTATTAGTGATTACACTGGACTATAGGGGAGATGGTATTAGTGATTACACTGGACTATAGGGGAGATGGTACCAGTGATTACACTGGACTATAGGGGAGATGGTATAGTGATTACACTGGACTATAGGGGAGATGGTATTAGTGATTACACTGGACTATAGGGGAGATGGTACCAGTGATTACACTGGACTATAGGGAGATGGTATTAGTGATTACACTGGACTATAGGGGAGATGGTATTAGTGATTACACTGGACTATAGGGGAGATGGTACCAGTGATTACACTGGACTATAGGGGAGATGGTATTAGTGATTACACTGGACTATAGGGGAGATGGTATTAGTGATTACACTGGACTATAGGGGAGATGGTACCAGTGATTACACTGGACTATAGGGGAGATGGTACCAGTGATTACACTGGACTATAGGGGAGATGGTATTAGTGATTACACTGGACTATAGGGGAGATGGTACCAGTGATTACACTGGACTATAGGGGAGATGGTATTAGTGATTACACTGGACTATAGGGGAGATGGTATTAGTGATTACACTGGACTATAGGGGAGATGGTACCAGTGATTACACTGGACTATAGGGGAGATGGTATTAGTGATTACACTGGACTATAGGGGAGATGGTATTAGTGATTACACTGGACTATAGGGGAGATGGTATTAGTGATTACACTGGACTATAGGGGAGATGGTATTAGTGATTACACTGGACTATAGGGGAGATGGTATTAGTGATTACACTGGACTATAGGGGAGATGGTACCAGTGATTACACTGGACTATAGGGGAGATGGTATTAGTGATTACACTGGACTATAGGGGAGATGGTATTAGTGATTACACTGGACTATAGGGAGATGGTATTAGTGATTACACTGGACTATAGGGGAGATGGTACAGTGATTACACTGGACTATAGGGGAGATGGTATTAGTGATTACACTGGACTATAGGGGAGATGGTATTAGTGATTACACTGGACTATAGGGGAGATGGTACCAGTGATTACACTGGACTATAGGGGAGATGGTATTAGTGATTACACTGGACTATAGGGGAGATGGTACCAGTGATTACACTGGACTATAGGGGAGATGGTACCAGTGATTACACTGGACTATAGGGGAGATGGTATTAGTGATTACACTGGACTATAGGGGAGATGGTACCAGTGATTACACTGGACTATAGGGGAGATGGTATTAGTGATTACACTGGACTATAGGGGAGATGGTATTAGTGATTACACTGGACTATAGGGGAGATGGTACCAGTGATTACACTGGACTATAGGGGAGATGGTACCAGTGATTACACTGGACTATAGGGGAGATGGTACCAGTGATTACACTGGACTATAGGGGAGATGGTATTAGTGATTACACTGGACTATAGGGGAGATGGTACCAGTGATTACACTGGACTATAGGGGAGATGGTACCAGTGATTACACTGGACTATAGGGGAGATGGTACCAGTGATTACACTGGACTATAGGGGAGATGGTACCAGTGATTACACTGGACTATAGGGGAGATGGTACCAGTGATTACACTGGACTATAGGGGAGATGGTACCAGTGATTACACTGGACTATAGGGGAGATGGTATTAGTGATTACACTGGACTATAGGGGAGATGGTATTAGTGATTACACTGGACTATAGGGGAGATGGTACCAGTGATTACACTGGACTATAGGGGAGATGGTACCAGTGATTACACTGGACTATAGGGGAGATGGTATTAGTGATTACACTGGACTATAGGGGAGATGGTACCAGTGATTACACTGGACTATAGGGGAGATGGTACCAGTGATTACACTGGACTATAGGGGAGATGGTATTAGTGATTACACTGGACTATAGGGGAGATGGTATTAGTGATTACACTGGACTATAGGGGAGATGGTATTAGTGATTACACTGGACTATAGGGGAGATGGTACCAGTGATTACACTGGACTATAGGGGAGATGGTATTAGTGATTACACTGGACTATAGGGGAGATGGTACCAGTGATTACACTGGACTATAGGGGAGATGGTACCAGTGATTACACTGGACTATAGGGGAGATGGTATTAGTGATTACACTGGACTATAGGGGAGATGGTACCAGTGATTACACTGGACTATAGGGGAGATGGTATTAGTGATTACACTGGACTATAGGGGAGATGGTATTAGTGATTACACTGGACTATAGGGGAGATGGTACCAGTGATTACACTGGACTATAGGGGAGATGGTACCAGTGATTACACTGGACTATAGGGGAGATGGTATTAGTGATTACACTGGACTATAGGGGAGATGGTACCAGTGATTACACTGGACTATAGGGGAGATGGTACAGTGATTACACTGGACTATAGGGGAGATGGTACCAGTGATTACACTGGACTATAGGGGAGATGGTATTAGTGATTACACTGGACTATAGGGGAGATGGTACCAGTGATTACACTGGACTATAGGGGAGATGGTACCAGTGATTACACTGGACTATAGGGGAGATGGTACCAGTGATTACACTGGACTATAGGGGAGATGGTACCAGTGATTACACTGGACTATAGGGGAGATGGTACCAGTGATTACACTGGACTATAGGGGAGATGGTATTAGTGATTACACTGGACTATAGGGGAGATGGTATTAGTGATTACACTGGACTATAGGGGAGATGGTACCAGTGATTACACTGGACTATAGGGGAGATGGTACCAGTGATTACACTGGACTATAGGGGAGATGGTATTAGTGATTACACTGGACTATAGGGGAGATGGTACAGTGATTACACTGGACTATAGGGGAGATGGTACCAGTGATTACACTGGACTATAGGGGAGATGGTATTAGTGATTACACTGGACTATAGGGGAGATGGTATTAGTGATTACACTGGACTATAGGGGAGATGGTATTAGTGATTACACTGGACTATAGGGGAGATGGTACCAGTGATTACACTGGACTATAGGGGAGATGGTACCAGTGATTACACTGGACTATAGGGGAGATGGTATTAGTGATTACACTGGACTATAGGGGAGATGGTACCAGTGATTACACTGGACTATAGGGGAGATGGTACCAGTGATTACACTGGACTATAGGGGAGATGGTACCAGTGATTACACTGGACTATAGGGGAGATGGTACCAGTGATTACACTGGACTATAGGGGAGATGGTATTAGTGATTACACTGGACTATAGGGGAGATGGTACCAGTGATTACACTGGACTATAGGGGAGATGGTATTAGTGATTACACTGGACTATAGGGGAGATGGTACCAGTGATTACACTGGACTATAGGGGAGATGGTACCAGTGATTACACTGGACTATAGGGGAGATGGTACCAGTGATTACACTGGACTATAGGGGAGATGGTACCAGTGATTACACTGGACTATAGGGGAGATGGTATTAGTGATTACACTGGACTATAGGGGAGATGGTACCAGTGATTACACTGGACTATAGGGGAGATGGTATTAGTGATTACACTGGACTATAGGGGAGATGGTACCAGTGATTACACTGGACTATAGGGGAGATGGTATTAGTGATTACACTGGACTATAGGGGAGATGGTACAGTGATTACACTGGACTATAGGGGAGATGGTACCAGTGATTACACTGGACTATAGGGGAGATGGTATTAGTGATTACACTGGACTATAGGGGAGATGGTACCAGTGATTACACTGGACTATAGGGGAGATGGTATTAGTGATTACACTGGACTATAGGGGAGATGGTACCAGTGATTACACTGGACTATAGGGGGGATGGTACCAGTGATTACACTGGACTATAGGGGAGATGGTATTAGTGATTACACTGGACTATAGGGGAGATGGTACCAGTGATTACACTGGACTATAGGGGAGATGGTATTAGTGATTACACTGGACTATAGGGGAGATGGTATTAGTGATTACACTGGACTATAGGGGAGATGGTACCAGTGATTACACTGGACTATAGGGGAGATGGTATTAGTGATTACACTGGACTATAGGGGAGATGGTACCAGTGATTACACTGGACTATAGGGGAGATGGTATTAGTGATTACACTGGACTATAGGGGAGATGGTACCAGTGATTACACTGGACTATAGGGGAGATGGTATTAGTGATTACACTGGACTATAGGGGAGATGGTACCAGTGATTACACTGGACTATAGGGGAGATGGTATTAGTGATTACACTGGACTATAGGGGAGATGGTATTAGTGATTACACTGGACTATAGGGGAGATGGTATTAGTGATTACACTGGACTATAGGGGAGATGGTATTAGTGATTACACTGGACTATAGGGGAGATGGTATTAGTGATTACACTGGACTATAGGGGAGATGGTACCAGTGATTACACTGGACTATAGGGGAGATGGTACCAGTGATTACACTGGACTATAGGGGAGATGGTACCAGTGATTACACTGGACTATAGGGGAGATGGTATTAGTGATTACACTGGACTATAGGGGAGATGGTACCAGTGATTACACTGGACTATAGGGGAGATGGTATTAGTGATTACACTGGACTATAGGGGAGATGGTATTACATTACACTGGACTATAGGGGAGATGGTACCAGTGATTACACTGGACTATATGGGAGATGGTATTAGTGATTACACTGGACTATAGGGGAGATGGTACCAGTGATTACACTGGACTATAGGGGAGATGGTATTAGTGATTACACTGGACTATAGGGGAGATGGTACCAGTGATTACACTGGACTATAGGGAGATGGTATTAGTGATTACACTGGACTATAGGGGAGATGGTACCAGTGATTACACTGGACTATAGGGGAGATGGTATTAGTGATTACACTGGACTATAGGGGAGATGGTATTAGTGATTACACTGGACTATAGGGGAGATGGTATTAGTGATTACACTGGACTATAGGGGAGATGGTATTAGTGATTACACTGGACTATAGGGGAGATGGTATTAGTGATTACACTGGACTATAGGGGAGATGGTACCAGTGATTACACTGGACTATAGGGGAGATGGTATTAGTGATTACACTGGACTATAGGGGAGATGGTATCAGTGATTACACTGGACTATAGGGGAGATGGTACCAGTGATTACACTGGACTATAGGGGAGGTGGTACCAGTGATTACACTGGACTATAGGGGAGATGGTATTAGTGATTACACTGGACTATAGGGGAGATGGTACCAGTGATTACACTGGACTATAGGGGAGATGGTACAGTGATTACACTGGACTATAGGGAGATGGTACCAGTGATTACACTGGACTATAGGGGAGATGGTACAGTGATTACACTGGACTATAGGGGAGATGGTATTAGTGATTACACTGGACTATAGGGGAGATGGTACCAGTGATTACACTGGACTATAGGGGAGATGGTATTAGTGATTACACTGGACTATAGGGGAGATGGTACCAGTGATTACACTGGACTATAGGGGAGATGGTACCAGTGATTACACTGGACTATAGGGGAGATGGTATTAGTGATTACACTGGACTATAGGGGAGATGGTATTAGTGATTACACTGGACTATAGGGGAGATGGTATAGTGATTACACTGGACTATAGGGGAGATGGTACCAGTGATTACACTGGACTATAGGGGAGATGGTACCAGTGATTACACTGGACTATAGGGGAGATGGTACAGTGATTACACTGGACTATAGGGGAGATGGTATTAGTGATTACACTGGACTATAGGGGAGATGGTACCAGTGATTACACTGGACTATAGGGGAGATGGTACCAGTGATTACACTGGACTATAGGGGAGATGGTATTAGTGATTACACTGGACTATAGGGGGAGTGGTACCAGTGATTACACTGGACTATAGGGGAGATGGTATTAGTGATTACACTGGACTATAGGGGAGATGGTACCAGTGATTACACTGGACTATAGGGGAGATGGTATTAGTGATTACACTGGACTATAGGGGAGATGGTACCAGTGATTACACTGGACTATAGGGGGATGGTACCAGTGATTACACTGGACTATAGGGGAGATGGTACCAGTGATTACACTGGACTATAGGGGAGATGGTATTAGTGATTACACTGGACTATAGGGGAGATGGTACAGTGATTACACTGGACTATAGGGGAGATGGTACCAGTGATTACACTGGACTATAGGGGAGATGGTACCAGTGATTACACTGGACTATAGGGGAGATGGTATTAGTGATTACACTGGACTATAGGGGAGATGGTACCAGTGATTACACTGGACTATAGGGGAGATGGTATTAGTGATTACACTGGACTATAGGGGAGATGGTACCAGTGATTACACTGGACTATAGGGGGAGATGGTACAGTGATTACACTGGACTATAGGGGGATGGTATTAGTGATTACACTGGACTATAGGGGAGATGGTACCAGTGATTACACTGGACTATAGGGGAGATGGTATTAGTGATTACACTGGACTATAGGGGAGATGGTATGAGTGATTACACTGGACTATAGGGGAGATGGTACCAGTGATTACACTGGACTATAGGGGAGATGGTATTAGTGATTACACTGGACTATAGGGGAGATGGTACCAGTGATTACACTGGACTATAGGGGAGATGGTACCAGTGATTACACTGGACTATAGGGGAGATGGTACCAGTGATTACACTGGACTATAGGGGAGATGGTATTAGTGATTACACTGGACTATAGGGGAGATGGTACCAGTGATTACACTGGACTATAGGGGAGATGGTATTAGTGATTACACTGGACTATAGGGGAGATGGTATTAGTGATTACACTGGACTATAGGGGAGATGGTATTAGTGATTACACTGGACTATAGGGGAGATGGTATTAGTGATTACACTGGACTATAGGGGAGATGGTATTAGTGATTACACTGGACTATAGGGGAGATGGTACAGTGATTACACTGGACTATAGGGGAGATGGTATTAGTGATTACACTGGACTATAGGGGAGATGGTATTAGTGATTACACTGGACTATAGGGGAGATGGTACCAGTGATTACACTGGACTTTAGGGGAGATGGTACCAGTGATTACACTGGACTATAGGGGAGATGGTACAGTGATTACACTGGACTATAGGGGAGATGGTATTAGTGATTACACTGGACTATAGGGGAGATGGTACCAGTGATTACACTGGACTATAGGGGAGATGGTACAGTGATTACACTGGACTATAGGGGAGATGGTACCAGTGATTACACTGGACTATAGGGGAGATGGTATTAGTGATTACACTGGACTATAGGGGAGATGGTATTAGTGATTACACTGGACTATAGGGGAGATGGTATTAGTGATTACACTGGACTATAGGGGAGATGGTTTAGTGATTACACTGGACTATAGGGGAGATGGTACTTAGGGGGATTACCAGTGATTACACTGGACTATAGGGGAGATGGTACCAGTGATTACACTGGACTATAGGGGAGATGGTACCAGTGATTACACTGGACTATAGGGGAGATGGTACAGTGATTACACTGGACTATAGGGGAAATGGTATTAGTGATTACACTGGGCTTTAGGGGAGATGGTATTAGTGATTACACTGGACTATAGGGGAGATGGTATTAGTGATTACACTGGACTATATGGGAGATGGTATTAGTGATTACAGGACTATAGGGGAGATGGTACCAGTGATTACACTGGACTATAGGGGAGATGGTATTAGTGATTACACTGGACTATAGGGGAGATGGTACCAGTGATTACACTGGACTATAGGGGAGATGGTATTAGTGATTACACTGGACTATAGGGGAGATGGTACCAGTGATTACACTGGACTATAGGGGAGATGGTATTAGTGATTACACTGGACTATAGGGAGAGATGGTATTAGTGATTACAATGGACTATAGGGGAGATGGTATTAGTGATTACACTGGACTATAGGGGAGATGGTACAGTGATAACACTTTGTCTATTTTTCCCACAGATTTTGCAACCTTCGTTAGGAAACTGAGGATTAGTGAGGAACTATTATCATCAATCAGTAGAGAGTTCAGAGGGCTTACCTTCCAGGTGTGTGTTGTTTTAATGTTGAATCTGACGAGGCTCATGTCCGCCCCTGGCCCAAGCTATACTCCACGCTTTACTCATTCTGTGTCTCTTCCTCCACATAAAACATCAAAGTACCTGTAAAAATACAAAGGCCAGTGAGTAGTGAGGCTGACACTGGCATTGATCAGTCTATTTACTCTTACACGGAAAGGGCAGTGTGTTAGGCACTGAGCCTTGTGTCTAGACACTGAGTCTGGAGTTGTCGAGTGCTGGACTTGGGACCAGAATGTCGTGGATCCAAATCCGGTAGGGATCAGTCAACATTTCACAATTATTGGGGGACGCTTTACTCTGTATCTAACCGTGCTGTACCTGCCCTGTGAGTATTTCATGGGACAGTGTAGAGGGAGCTTTACTCTGTATCTAAACCGTGCTGTACCTGCCCTGGGAGTGTTGATGGGACAGTGTGAGAGGGAGCTTTACTCTGTATCTAACCCGTGCTGTACCTGCCCTG